>JAJJMC010009630.1:886595-965651 GCA_023531435.1 Papaver californicum
TTTATCATTGTTTCCTCCTTGCCCGCTTTAAGAACACGTTACCAAATGCGGACCTAAGCTTAAGTAGAGTCATCATGTTTTTTGTTTGCTAGATTCAGTAGGTTTGATTTGATTGAGTCGTCCTTGTTTGTGTATGTTTAGAACCCCTTTTCTGTTAGGATTTATTTTCTTATATTTTTTTGTAAATATATTAGGAAGTTTTTGTCAGAAAATGTCGATCTTGTATTATGAGGACCAATACAATGAGTATGCGACTGAATTTCAAAATGGATATTATCCATACTATCAACATGGTGTGGATAGTAGTCGGGACCACCACCAGCCTTTTGGCTCAAAAAGTGATAAAGGAACCTGGGGGAAATTATAAAAGGCACCCAACAAATGACTAAGGGCGCCCAATATTTAGATTAGGGGCACCCTCCTTTTTGGTTCAAAATCAAAATTGGCGAGAAACCAATTCTTTACGTATAAGAGTTACCTGAGGTGTTTCAAGACTGAGTTTTAAGGGATTCAAAGGTGTTTTTGAGTTACCAAATTGGAGAAACAAGCAAGACAGATCAAAACGCGTCAAAACTAGAGTCTTTAGCCGGGAAACAAGGATGCAGTTCAAAGTTACGTCCGAAAAAGGTTTACTCCCTTGATTTGGATAATATACAATTCTGAGTTGGTTTTGGATGAGATTTCGAGACCTTATCATCTAAAGATGATGTGTTAGGGTTCCATAATCCTATAAATAGAAAGAGAAAGAAGAAGAAAGGCAGACAGAGGAGAGGGGAGAAAACCCTCAAAGTTTGAATTGAAAAAAACAGATATTTCCTCGAGATTTGAGGCTCTGTTGTATACAAAAATGTTGTATCAAGTCCAGAAAATATTGAGAGAGGTTGGGTCAAGCTCAGAAAGCTAAACAAAAGGAAAAAAATCACTCCAGGAAAGTTCTCTGCTGTTGTTGCTGAAGAACACGAAAAACAGAGAAAAGGCGATTGTTTTTTCAACCATTTTGCAACGTTTATCTTCCGCTATGTAACGTTTATCAGCTGCAACAGTTTTTTCAACCCATCTGCAACGGATATCTTAGCATCTGCAACGTTTGTCTTCAGTTGAAGTGATTTTGGTGGAATCTTGAGTTCCAGTTCTTCCCAATATTGTTAAAATCTCTTAGTTATTTTCTAGTTTAAATCAAAACTAGTTCTAAAACGAATCTTCAAAGTCTCAGCGAACGAATTATTTTTACCACTTTTCTGAAACGATCAACTACCCATATATGAGTAAGCCACCAGAACTTTAATTCTTTGCAGCTGTTTAAAACATTATCCATTTAGAGTGGTTCATTTAATGCAAATTCCGGGTAGAATAATGAGCTATCCAACCTCGCACCCCTTCAACACTACTGTTTGATCTCTTGAGTGCTAATTCTATCAATCATGAGGGTGTCATCAGAATTGCTAACTTACAACATCTCTTGTAATCTTGTTTGCATTTAGCACCGAGAGGAAACCTTAAAAATTACCACATTATATGTTTTTTTTACACTTTCAAGTGTAGAAAAGACTTAGTGTGGCGGGAACTTTCATAAAATAACAATTTCATTATTTATATCTTATGCTAATCATTGTGTTAATTTTTTATTAGAACTGTAAATTGTTATCTGGGTGGATCCTCAGATATTCAGATTGTTGATATACGGACGCCAACAAGATGGTCAGGTTGAGGACGTTAAACTAAGTGTTGAATGAGAGGCAGCCCATTGGTTTTGTATTTCTATCCTTGTCTTTTATCTTTTGTTTTTAATTTTTAGTTTTTCATATTATTAGTGGATTTCACATCTTTATTTTACATTGGAGGAGTCAATTACATTGAGTACAATGTAAAGTTTAAGTGTGCCTGAGTAATTTTTTTCGATTTTAGTACATATTTGCATGAAAACCTCTTACTTTTAGAGATTTTAGAGTCACATATTATACTTCTAGATAAGTTTACATATGGAGTTCTTACCGGAATAACTGAACTTAAAAGTATTAAAGAACTATATTTGGGTTTCTTAGTTATTGAGAGGCAATAGCTAACAAAAAGGGACTTAAAACGCCGGTGGCGAATTAGGTGCAAAAAGAATACAATATTAGAGAAGTTGATCAATCATTAGTGGAGACTACCCATATATGAGTGAGGCACCAGACCTTCAATTCTTTGTAGTTGTCTAAAAAATTGTCCGCTTAGAGTGTTTCATCTGCGCCAATTTCGGGTAGAATGATGAGCTACCCAACCTCGCACCCCTTTAGCACTACTTTTTGATCTCTTGAGTGCTAATTCTATCAATCATGAGGGTTGCTAACTTACAACATCTTTTGTAATCTTGTTTGCAGTTAGCACGATTCTCTTTCTCTCTCGACAACAACAGGTCCATAGAAACACCATCATCATCAAAAAGCGGGGCATCACAAATTCGAGGAAAAGTTGAAGACGTTCAAGGTTTACAAGCAACGGTAAAACAAAGAACAATTTTCAGATTCAAGTGAAGCAACAATACAAGGAGCATAATTTAATATACAAGTTGAAGACTTATGTACAAGAGCGAACAAAACCAAAAGATGAGAGTTAGTGAAGTTTATGATATCGAGATAATACAAGTTGTGGCGAATCAAGTGGTAAAGTCCTTATCCCATGACCATAGTAGTTTTATTGTTTATTTTATTTTTCAGTTTGTAATTTATTTTTCTTGTCTTCGGGGAAAAAATAATATATATATATATATAAATGAAAAAAAATAAAAAAAAAAGAGAGAAGAAAAAGAGAAGAAAAAAATAGTATATATATATATATATATATATATGTTTTGTATTGCTTTAGTGTATATTTGTTTTTGGTATTCATCCAATAAGGTTGTGGGGAATAAGAAATATATGAAGAAGTTTCAAGCAACAAGGAATTGAGAAAAAGAGTTACAATTGTCAAGGTTCTACAAAGTTCAAGAGTTCATCATTAACAGTTGAAAACTGAAGAAGTTTTTATTGGACGATGTGAGAGTGGTGCTAATTGTAGATTGGATAACAAGGTTAGTAAGCATTCTTATCCTCACATAGTGGTTGATTTTCTTTCTTAGAGATCGTCAGAAATTTAAAAAAGGGTTCTCGTCCCGCGTTTCTATGGGATATCAAAATATAATTCGGAAGGTTCATTTTCCTTCCCACCATTTAACGTGTGTAGGATTTCTATCTTCGCTCCTGCCTGCACACATGAGAACCATAAAGTGCGTCTTTTGAGTGCAATTTCATAAAACCCTATTGGTGAGGTAGAAGTCGAGGCGGAATGCTTATTCGATCGCTCTCGAGGCTAGATTCTTTCATATGGTGGTTTTCTCCTAACTCAAGAGTTAAGCATGAGAATAATGTTCGTTGGAATTTCTAACTTCTTATTATATGTGTGCAGAAACTTTATGTCCTCATAGCTCTTTGGATACATGTGAATTTGAAGTATTTGAAAGTTAGAATTCTAGGTTATGTGGGTATATCTCTTGTAAACCCTCACGAGACTATAACTCGTCCACTAGGGACACCTAGGGATATAACGGCTTGTTACACATGCTAAGTGTAATCATATCCTCGACGAAAGGGAGTTGTATTTTAGTTTAGGATTATTTTATATTATTTAGTTTGCTCGAGGACTAGCAGAAGCTAAGTGTGGGGGAATTCGATAAGTGCATATAATTTCATGCTAGTATTTGCTAGATTTCTTGTGAATTATTGTATTAAGTTTGGTTTTGTTTATTTATCTTTTATTAGGTGGAATCATCCAAAAGAAGTGAATCGGCACTTAATTGTGCAAGAAAATAAGTGCTACAAAGGAAGAAACACCAAAGACCAGGTGGAACTTGTCCAAATCCAGGTCACGCCCACAAACACTTGTTCGTCAGTTCATTTGATTCAGGCCATTTTGTCTATACAGTCAGACTCTTATCGTCGACCAAACTACGGTTCGTATGAGTATTTTCCAGAGGGTTAGAGATAAGACTCAGTGAGAACATAGATTGCAGTGAGAGGGAACTATGTTGATTGCCAATTGAAGTTGTTGCTCGAGCTAAGAATGGAAGAACAAATGGGAGTGAGTATAAGACAGGTGGTATTGAATTATGGTTTGATTCGTGTTTCTGAGAAGAATTGAAGAAGATGAGTTCGATGTTGCCAGTGAGTCGTGGTGGATGAACGGTCATGATTATTTGGGAAATGAAGTAGAATGATCTTTGAAGAATAGGTCGACAGGTTTTTGTGTTCATCTGCTAAGTTCTTTAGCCTGAATACAACAAGGATTAGGACATGATTAGGGTCGTTGAAGAAGTAGGAAACTTGGGTTTTTCTTAGATTTCAAGTTGGCAGAGAAAAACATGGGTTTTTGGTTCAAATTCGAGTTGTGATTTGATGATGTTGAGTGAGAAATCAATCAAGGATTTAAAAACGACCTTACTGCTGTCGTGACTTGGTGATTGCGTAGTTTTGAATGAATTGAATGTTATATATGAATGAGAACTATACTTGCATGGGAAGGATATTTGGAAGAGACTTAAAAATCAAAATAAGTTTATTTCTCCCTTACGAATTTAAGGCACACCAAATATTTGAAGAAAGTCCCGAACGATCAGTTTTTGAGCCAAGTCTTGGTGCCAGTTAACCATGGCTCCTTTGTTTATGTATGAGGCGTATTGGCATCTGTTATGAGATGTTTTCGATACCGATAAGGAAAAAAAGATATGGGTATCAATCAATTGCAGTTTGGAATGAATTCCTTGTCGTGAAAACAGTGTGAAGTGATATTATTGTCGTTGATTATTGTGATTGAATAGTTCAGATTGATAGTTGTTTAGAGTTTGAGATGAAAAAGAAAACTTTGGTCCTATCCGATTATAAATTGTAGGATCGAAAGAAGTTGTGAAAGCTATAAAAGGAATAGAAGTTTCAACCCAAAGACCTACCTCTCACGTATAATTTCCACCTCCAACAGAGAGGATCTCTTGCTCCTCTCCGACATGTTTCTCTCTAACCTTCACAGCACAGCTACAACCATTACTCATCATTAGCAGCATCCAATTAGCATGTTCAAGCTTCTTCTTGGACCTGAGCCCAACGGTTCCTGCACCAAGCCAATAGTACATGTGTAATGAGCTGGTCCTTTGGTGTTATGAGTTTGAGTAGTTTTTCGTTTAAGTTTTATCTTTTTGTTTAGTTTAGTTTAATTGTTATGAACTTTATTATTATGTGTAGCTAAATTTATATGATTAAGGATAATTTATATGTTCCGGGCGTAAAACTTTATTAATTATAAACTTATTAGGAGTTTTAATCATTATCAATTGTTTTCACTATTTCTAGGGTTCATGATTGATTTCTAGATTGTTCAAGTGTACAATTGGATGATTCTATTGATCATTCTAATGCTAGTAGAGAGTTGTGTGATCCGTAATTGTCGAGCATATCTTACACAAGTAGAAAAAGTGATACCTTACAGAGGGATTTTGTGGAGCAATTGCGTGTGAAGACAACACTAGTAAGCGGAACCTTGCGCTAAGAGTTTTGATGTTAGGATCAACCTAAATTCACAAACCCTGAAATATTCGATTGGGTTACACCTTGAGTGCGCTACTACTTGGTGGCTCAATTAGATAGAATCTGGTGTTCGAGCGCTTCGGCATTCAGTGATACAAGGAGTTTTGGGGATAGCACTGCGCTAGTTGTTATTCTACGGTTGGTGATAAATGGTTCTAACGAAAGATAGATAAGTATACTAATTCGGTTAACGTTTGGTAACGACGAATGACTCCCTAATCATATTTCTTTCTTGTTATCATTGTATTGTTATTTTTAGTTAATTAATCCACAACCCCCCTTTTTAGTATTTATCATAGTTTTACTAATCTAAATAACATATCAATTACACAGCTCTTTGTGGGAACGATCCTTACTACCGCTATATTACCAGTTAATTAGTGGGAAATATATCGATTGATTTGTTGCACTTATGACACGCATCATGTTCCAGAAGTTGTGTTTGTAATTCTTGACCAGTGAGGGACTCAATAAAGAGAGTTAAGTTACTACAGTGATGGTGATTTGAGAGGTTTAGTTTTTTATGGAGCAGTGTGTACCCTTGCTCATCTACTATAATATTGAGATTTCGGTTTCAATAATAACATAGGCGGTATAAGATGGGATTAGAGATTTCTGTTGAGAAGTCTATTCTGCAACAATTTAATTTTATCATCCTTTGCTTCTTAACTTAGCGTGAGAATATATAACTATTGTCTTGGATAATTACGTAGGAACTTACTACGGTTGCCTAAGAGCTATAAGACAATAGGTAAGCACAACAGCGTTTTGGATATTTTCTTGGGAGATGGTGGAGTTATCTAAGGTTAAGAAGACGATTTAGTGTGTTTGGATCTTTATGTGGTTTAAAGGATGATTGTCAGATCTTGTTTGGAAGAGTTACAGTTACATACTGATATACGTTTGGGGTAAGGTTGACTAAAGGATATTCACAAGACAGAGTGTGATTGTTATGAAGTTTTTTCTTCGTGGTTAATCATACTTCTATCCGAGTCTTGTTATTTTTGGTGTGGCAGTTTGACTAAGTGCACAAAGTTGAAACTACATTCTTGCCTAGAGATTTGGTGGAGGATATTAATTTATCATAGCCCATTTGGTTTGAGGTTGTTGGTTAAGTTTGGAAGTTTGGTATGTCAGCTTTTGGATCCTCTGGTTCGTTTATTCACAAGCTAGTGATTTGTGAAGCTTGATATGTTTGTTTTCTTCTTATCTCGTTACTTATTTTAGGGATATGCTCATGGAAAAGAGCAATTCAACGTTCGGTTGCTTTAAGAAGCAATTGAGTTTTGAATTTTGATGTGAATGAGTTTTAGTTCTGCTAAAAAAAATCTTAGGAAGAAATTTGGATGAGATTTGTTTACTTTTGTCATCTAGGGGTTAAGTTGTCACTTAATCCAGTTTTCTCTTCGTTAAGGTCATTTAGGGTGTTGAGGCGATTGTCGTGGTTTGAAGATCGGCTCATATTGGTGGAATCTTTACCGAGGTGGAGATTTGTGGAAACATCGACAAAGTGGAGATTGTTGATAATTATCGGTGTTTTAAGGAAGGTTTCGAAAAGATCCGGAACCCACTAGAGATTGTTATTCTAGGGAAACATAAGGTTTCCTAGTTTAGGTTGATTTCTATATTAACATAAGTTTCCTAATTAATATTAGGTTTCCTAGTTGTTTAGGATTTCCTTTTCCAATGAGACTAGTACTTTGGAATCAAGTTTGTGACTATTATATAAGAAGGCTTATATGGTGATACTAGATATGGTTTTTTTATATGGTTTTGTGGAGAGAGTTAGAGAATATACAATGTAGTTCTCTAAAGTTTTGAGGGATTTCATCCCACCTCTTGGGGTGGAGTTTTAGTGAGAAGAGAGAAATCATTCTTTTGTGTTGAGAGATACATCGTTGGTGTTGGAAGAGACATTGTTTAGAAGGAGATCATCTTGTTAGATAAGTATTATCTTGTTCGGTTAGACATTATTTGGTAGTTTATGAAGCGTTTTGTTCATGAGAGTTATTTTAGGATTTATGATCAACACAATGTTGGATCATAGTTTGTTGATTGATTCGTCAATTATTGAGTATGTAATTCTCTGTTAGTGGTTCTATAATAAAGAAGAAGTCGTAGTTGTTTATGGACGTAGGCATATTGTTGAACCATGTTAAATCTTGTGTGCTTTACTTAGGGTTTTATTTGTGTTTGCATCTTAACTTTAATCTTGTTATTTAGTGTCTAGTAGAATTATTTCTAAGGTCTTAATTCATAACATTAAGCAGGTTTTTACTCTGTGATAACTTATGCTAAGTAGTAGTGTTAAGGCGTTTACTGGATCATGATTCTTGTATACTGCACTAAGTGTATCCAGCGCAACCAGTATTTTTCTTTGTCACACTTTTCACCATTTTCAGGCTAGTCTACCTAGTTTCATCACCAATTCCTTGGTGGAATGATAGTGTCCATTCTACCCCTAATTTCTGCATGCATCTGTTGTTTAAGTGTATGTCAGGCTCCTTTGTTCATGTTTCATTTTCTATCATCCCAGATGATCTGTACTTCAGCTTCAGTATGACTTTCACTTGCTCGGAGAACCTGTGTAACTTCATATAGGTATCTGCTTGAGGGTTTCAATTTCGCATTCTGCCTCAACGTATCATACTACAGATTATGTTTGGCATTCTACTGGGGCAGCCTGACTGTGAACATAATAAGCTTATCTATTACAGTTTTAATACAAATATGTGCTTAACGTGGGCAGAATATCAGCTACTATATAAGCCAAATATTTGTTAGAAATAACAAGATATTTTTTTTTATAAAAGAAATAATTATTCTTATGACTGAAAAATATGGTTATTCCACTTGAGTCCTAAAGTTATGCCAACAGCAGAAACAAGAAAGGGAAAAAAACGATGTGGCCCAAAAATGCAAAATATATTTACTATCTAGTTCTATGTATCTGGGCTAACTGTTTAGCATGGCGAATTTGAGGACCGATGAAAATTCATTTGGGGCTACATAATAAATCAAAATAGGATATTTTGAAGTAATTTCAAAAAATCCTTATCCACCTAGTTTAATTAGGATTAATTAATTATATTAGTTGTTAAATTAGTTTAATTATAATTAAGTTTATTTTTTATTTATTTTTTAAAATAATTTTTATTTAAAAAAACACACTAATAATTGGTAGTTTGTAATCCGTCAAAGCTACCGATTATACAAGTAGCCTCTAAATAAAAAAAATCTAATTTTGAAATTTTAAAGTCCTATAATCGGTAACTTTATGAAGTTCAATATCTACCGATTTCGAATTTTTCTACTTTCACAATCGATAGTTTCGACAAATCATATATCTACCGATTGTGAAAGTAGCCCTAAATATAAAACTTTCCAAACTTATAAAATTTCGGTTTTTTCTACATTCACAACCGGTAGTTTCGACAAATCATATATCTATCGATCGTAAAAGTAGCCCCGAATATAATTTTTTTCAAAACTTAAAAAATTTAGACTTTTTATACTTTCACAATCAGTAATTTTGGCAATGATATATCTATCGATTATAAAATAGCCCCAAATATAAATTTTATAAAACTTTGAAAATGTTGAATTTCTTAACTTTCACAGTTGATAGTTTTGACAAATTATATACCTACCAAGTAGACTGATTTTCAAGACCAGAAACCTAACTAGTTTCTGGTTATAATCAGTAGTAATTAGGATTATACATGGCTTGGTTCGGCTCAGTTTTCTCTCAAACCAGAACCGAAACCATTGTAGTCGGTTATTGGTTTTTATTACCAAAACCAAGCCATTAACTATCAGTTCGGTTTCGAGCCGAACCAGTTCAGTTTCGGTTTTATTCCATCGGTTCTGGTAAACCGATCAGCAACAATTCAAATTCTATCAAAAAAATTCTAAGCAGCAACAGTTAACAACAGTTAACAGGCAACAACCAACAGTTTCATACTGTATAACCGATAATTTACTAACTTTAGTAGGACTAATTTACAAATTCAGCTATATTTATAGAACTAATAATTATATGATCTTGTCTGCCTAAAACAAAAAGATTGCAATAATAATAGCCAGTCACATCTTCTCTCCACATGAAGTAACCAACAGAGACTAGTAAAAAAGTCTAGGAATCCTTCTCTATTTGGATCCAGAAATGTCCTTAACAGCACAAAATCTACTCTACTGCCTCCGACCTCCGTAGCACCCTGCACCAAAGCAAATCAGACACTCAAACAACAGAAATAAAACACTTGAGTACAATCAGAAAAACAGAACCGGCCGATTCCATCATTTACAAGCATCTCAGGTGATGAAATCAATCAATAGAAAAATAAAACTCATTTCATACTAAAGCAAAATTGGACATCATGGTCTAAACCATTCAATGATAGCAAAATCAATTGAATGACATTTCATATGAGAGGAAAATCAGACATCTGATGATGAATATGTGCATCTAGTATACCTGCTTCCTACATACATCTTTTGTATAGACGAAAAAGCAATAAACCAAGAAGATTGTATTGTACAAAACCATTTACTGTCTACTTAACCAACAAATTCAGAAGTATACGGAGTGGCCAGATTCTGCTTACCCTTTCTGTATATATCTTCCTCCTCTATGTGGAGGAGGATGTCGAGGCGACAAGCTGCAATACCGCAATTGAAGAAATGAAATCCTGCATACAAACAAAATCCAATTAAGTTAATTAAAAAACTAAAATTACAGCATATACAACCACAACACAATTCAATAATTTCAACCAAACCATACAAACAGAAAACTGAAACCCAATTATCAACCACAGAAACAACCCAACTGAACTCTCTTGTAAATCAACCACAGAAACTGAAACCCGACTGAACTCTCTTGTAAATCAACCACAGAAACTGAAACCCAATTATCATGCAAATACAATCAAGAGAACTAAACAATGAAACCAATTATCATGCAAGGAAAGTCCATTTTAATCATCAGATGAAAAAGAAAACTCAATTATCATGCAAATACAACTACTTTGATGCTTTAAACCCAAATATGATCAAAACTATATCATACAGTAAAAACCCAAACCCTAACCCTAGAAAGTTACTGACTAACAATTTCATCAATTCACAATCAGAATCAAACCCAAACATAAACCCAAACCCTAGAAGACAGTTGACAAATAAGAACTTACTGTTACTGGTGGTCATTGACATTCTTCCATTTCTTCTGAAAGTATGGACCTTGTGGTGGTAAAGTGAAGTCTAGGGTTCCAGCTAGAGTAGAAAAAGAAAAAGGAGGAGAAAAAGGAGATGGTGTTACTGATGGTGGTGTAATTGTGGTGGTGAAGTGAAGTTGATGGTGGTGTAATGGTGTTACTGCTCTGCTCTGAAGAAGAATAAGTGAAGAAGTCGAGTAAAGAGAACATTATAAAGTTTGATGGACGGTGTAAATTAGATTTAGGGGATTACATCAACGGCTAAAATATAACCGGTTCCACCATCGGTTTTTCAGTTCTGTTTTAAGTGAAACCAAAACCGAACCAATTATATCGGTTTATAGCTGTTCTGAGCCAAACCAAAACCATTAATAAATGATTCGGTTCGGTTTTCTCCTAACCGATTTAATTCGGTTTGGTTTTTTGGTTTTCCCATAACCATGCAGAACCCGAGTAGTAATTGGGTTATAGTAAGGATTTATTTTTTTTAGTTTTTTTTAAATCATTTTTTTGTTTTTAATTTTTTTAATTAATAAAAAAATAATTTTCTTTTTTAAAAAAGACTTTAAATAATAAAATAATAATTATTAAAATTTAAAAAATATTTAAAAAATTTAAGGTTGAAAGGGTAGAAACATAAATTGAACTATCGAGGGTAATTTAGTATTTTATAATTTTTAGACACCCCTTATCCTTTTCCCTTGGATGAGTATTAATAAATAGTCCAAATTTTTTTCATCAGTCCTCAAATTCGTCAGACTATTTAGTCCTTTATTTGTTTGAAAATGTTTAGTTATTATCATACCCTCGCATCTTTCTTTTTTAGTATAATTTATATTTTTTACTCCTATTAACATTTACAGTGGTATATTGAATTGTGATTTATTTAAATAATTAAGGATTCCAGATTTTCTATGGTATCCGATGTAGATTTATTTGGATTCCTTAGTTTCCAAGTTTTTTAATTTTGTGGATATTAGACTCCATAAAAATCTGAGGTATCCAAATTATTTATATTTGTATGGATTGTTAGGCTAAGTATTACGGTTGGGTGTTTTACTTGGCTTTAGCTATATTATAACCAAGCCAAGCCCCCAGAAAACTAATCACTATGGCACACCAAGATGACATAGCTTATAGAGATGGAAACTCAGTTTTAGTCAACCCATTGACTTTGACTAGACGAAAACTAAGTTTTTATCTCAGAGGCTTATATCTCCAGAAAACACTCATGTTTCTCATTATCCTTCGCACATTTTTATTTCTTCCTCTTTTACTTCACTCTTATACCCATCATCCCCTTTCGATTTTGAGTATATTACAAGTTGAATTTTTAAGCAATATCAAAAGGGTTTGTTCTCCAATCAAAGGAGCTTCTACTATATCTTTCGATTTCTATTTTCATCCACGAAATCATCTAAGGTTAGTAGTTTAACTTTTAGGGTTTGAAATGTAAAAAAAATTTATAATCATGAAATTGTTGATGTTTGATTTCTGATCTAAATGTCATGGCTAGTAATTAATGTTGTATGGACATATATGTAGTTAGAAATTCATGTTTAACTTGTTATTTGATGATTAATTTGTGTTGAAATGTGATGTTTATATATGTGGTGAAATCTGTTCTAGTGCATTGTTTTGTTTTGTGTGGTGCTAATATGTTAAAATATGATGATATATATACATATCTGTTGTAGGATTGAGAATGTCGGACGATTTTTATCATATCATGTGTTATAGACATCCGGTTTCATCGTGTTATAACGATGATCATAAGTTTAAATATCCTAAGAGAGAATGTAGGGACATGATAAGAAAATATCGAGGTAGTACAAGCTATTTTAGTGATTTTTATGCCATTATTGCCCAAAATCACCATGTTAAAGCAATTGTCGACAATTGTGGGTTTGGATCAGTGTTTAAAATAGCTTATCCAAAAATTAACGACAAAGCTCTAACCACCGGTATATGCAAAAGGTGGTGGCATACCACCAGTACATTTCATTTAAATACTCTTGAATTAGGCTTTACACCATGGGAATTCACACAAATATTATGCATATTTGTTGACCAAAGAATCTGCATAAGATTGTGAAAATTTGGTACACAAGAATGAGATTAATTTACACCGCAATTGATAGATTGTTTGCTTCCCTTCATCCAAAAGGAAAAGAAAAGAAAAATGAAATAAGGAGAGGGAGATGGTGAAGAAGAAAAAGAAGAAGAATAACGACGACGACGACGTCAACAACAACGAGTACGACTACCAGAAATTACTCTCTAAAACGTAGTTGGTTTGAGAAAGAGAGTTGTCTCACGAGCTGGGATTAGGATGCGCGTGATAAGATTACTTTTTGAAGGGATATTTTGACTTTAGATTCCACCTTTATGACCAATGTTGCGTTTGGGTCCCAGAAAATTCAATATTAGAGTTTGGGTCCTAAGACTGTAGTTGACTGCCTTAACCATTAAAAAAGAATGTTAAATATGGAATTGACAAACTTAAACCTAGGAATTAGCTTATTTACTAATTCAGTCCTTTTCTTTTTCGTTAGACTCGTGTGGTTCAACTACAAAATCACCCATTAGTGGAAGGCTAATTAAGATAAAAAACGGTCAACACATATCTTAATCCATATTTCTCCACCATCACTGCACCTACCAGCCACCGAGACTTGTTACTCTAATACTCTAATTTTTTACTATTATAAACTACTCCAACAACAACATAGTATTGTTCAAACAATTTTGTTAACTAATAATCAGAAAATATGAGGTTATTAGTATTCATCTTTCTCGAGAAATAACAATCAGACTCCAGGTTTCTAAGAACCTCCATTGAAAATCTGGAAGAAAACGGTGTTCCAGAAATCTCATGTCACTAGAGAGTTAAAAAGTTTTAAGAAAAATTATTATTCTTTCTAGAGGTTCATCCTTTTTTCTCCTACTTATAATCATTCTAGGTATCCAAAGAAAACCCCCCTTTTAGAAAGCCCTTTTCTTGTTTTTTCCAAAAAAAAAAAAAAACTTTTTGGTTCTTGATTAGGTTAGGTATGATAGTTTGTTTGTGTATAGTATACTAACGTATGTTGTGATTTATAGCGACTCGAATAACTTGGAAATATTTGATAGATGTAAGTGCTAGTTTATATTGATGTTGATTATAGAGTATTTGATGGGGTTATCTGATTCAATCATTTTGATGATGTTGGTTCCCAAGTTAAAATAAGTGATAGAGTTGCTCAATTGATTATTCAATCATGATGATTCATAGGAGAAAGCGGTGGAGGTTTTGTAAAGGGGAAGAAGAAAATAACTAATTATCTCACACCCTAATTTGATTTGTACAAATCTAGACCGTTCATCTGTGAAGTAATTAGGGGTGGGACTTGGGTTGGGTCAACCCGCCCAACCCGAACGTTGGACGGGCATGGGAAATACAATTCTAAATGTTGGGCGGGCATGACCGTAAAATTTACCAACCCGATCTAAGATGGACGGTCATGGATATAAATTTTACTAACCCGAGCAACCCGCCCAACCGAAAAACTATAAAATAATTATATAATTTAGATTTTACTAACTTTCAATTTGTCTATATTTTAGTTTCTTACTATAAAACCTCACGTCTTATTAGTTATTATTAGCATGAATGTTTTAAAAATTAGTATTTATTCAGTATTGCAACATTTGTTCATTTTAATTACGAGAAATATGATTAATTGTTGGTTATTGGGTATCTTTTCTCTTTTACTAATGCTTAATTGTTATTTCATCGGCCAACCCAAGGAACCCGTGGAACTTGAGATACATCGTGGTCCGTCCATAGGCAAGAGTTCCATGGGTTCCACGGGTTTAATGGGCAATCCGGCCAAAACATTTCTAGCTCGGTCTTGCCTCGTCCAAACCTTCTAAATCGACCAAGTCCCACCCCTAGAAGCAATTTAGTACCTACACATGTACAGTGTAATAAGTTTAAATGTAATTAGTTAACTAACACCATTAACTATTATAAATTAATATTATTTTATTAGAGGTCAAGACGATCAACTACAATCCTGAGATCCAAACGCAGCACTGATCACAAAGTTGGGTCTGAAAGTTAAAATTATCCTTTTTTTGAATATAAAAAATACCAAATGAATGACATTGAATGTCAGAAGAAAAAAAATGGCAAGGTGGTTTCATGTGGGTTATGGGTAATGTACTTTTCCCAAACAAGAATGATATTGTTCTGAAAGTTGGTTAAGGGTATTTAAGGATTTGAATATACTCAACACTTACGATTGGGGTTCATCTATTTATGGTCATATATTATGGATTTTGAGTAAGGGAGTAACACAAGAGAAAAGTGACCTCCAGTTCTTTTGGTATCTATTAATGGTAAACATACTCATACCCATCCTTAAATTTATTTTGTTGATGTTGTTGAACGTTAGTCATCAATAAACTTTAAATGTTTGTGGTTTTGCAACCTCGGGGCGTATTTGCGATGTCTATATCCCAACATAACTGCCATAAGCGAGGAAGATTTTGATCTGTATGGCCGGTTGGTCGGTTATATGATGACACATGCACAAAGACAAAAAAGAAGAGGTAAACAACATGACACCGGTAACCATTCAATATCAGCGGTTCGGAACCATATAAACAACATCCCTATCTTTTTAACAACATAGATTTAGTAGTTGGAAAGTCGATGACGGCATAAGGAAGAGGTGAAACATGCAAGAATCATTTTCGGAGAACGTAAAGTGTTTTATGATCCACATGGAAATTTTCCATGTACTCGGGAGAACGATGTCTCAGACAAGTTGTTGGAATTACAGTAACACTGATAGATCTACCAGACATTATAATAGACATCGTTAATGCCTACTTGTACACCAACAATAAACGTGATGGATTAAACTATGTTGAGGTTCATGATTCGTAGTACTCTGAATTTTGGATTCGAAACTATGTTGGAAGATACTCCTCGATTGTTGAACATCAAGGAAATATAAATGTATACTGTTCGCAGATCCTGATGCTTTTGATCATCACCCACCAGAGCGAAGGAAATCCATATATATACAAGAGTTGGTGCCGATGGAACGTCCTCTCTTCCAGTGCAAGAAAATTTGTATGTCAAATTTACCGACGAGCGTTGTTTTCCATTCAAGAGATACATTGAAACTGAGTATTTGAGTAAACTTGACAAACCCGATTATAATGTTAATTGAGGTATAAATGTGAGTATCTCTTGTCTTATTAATAATTTTATGATATATTTATAATATAGTTTGTTGTCAAAATGAGAAATTAATCTTTTTTGGTGTTTGCAGGACATGTGGTGTCGATTGGCTGAGGAAAATCAATAGCACATTGATGCTATGAATTTACTATTGCTCGACTATACAAAATAGTTGCAACATCAACTTTATCCCAAAGAAGGCTTACCATCTCATGTTTTTCTTTTGTGCTACCATATGAAGGACAACGTAGGACGAGCCGTCGGCTACTCCAAGACATAGTAGTGGGGATAGTGATTCAGGAACGTCGTCTCGTTCTTATGTACCAAATAGTCAAGATGACCAGTTCTACCATCCTCAAGATGAATATCGATATCCCCCTCAAAGCAGGAAAAAATATCAAAAATATGGTTATGCACTTGATGAAGGAGACCTAAGTCATCCATCAACCAGTTATAATATAAATATGATCCATTTTTAGGACAATATAATTGTCCATATTGTGGATTTTAGATTATAATGTTTGTTATTGTCTTATTTTAGGTTTTCGGTTATGCAATGTAAAGACTTCAACAAGCTAATAATTTTTAATATTAAGGAAGTAAAAGAAACCATAATCATTTTTATCTAGTTCCAACGAATATAGTTTTAGAGTAATGGCTACCTTTTTGAATAATAACTAATTTTACTGTTTAATGGATAACTTTTGAATTCAAAATACTTTGGTAATTTATCTATATAATGGAAATCATTCTCCAAATGAAATCGTCCAAATATTGTATTTTATTTGCAACAATAAAAAAATAGCGATTCACCAGTGAAGAAGATGTTGGTCTTGTTCAAGCCTGGATATCGGTTAAAATTGATCCAGCTTCTACAAATCAACCCGCAACCTTTTTTGGTCAATGTATTTAAAACGTTTGATACGCTAACGAGTAATGAAAAGGCTAGACCTAAACAATCTCTTCAAAAAAGATTCAACTGCATCAATAGTGAGGTGCACATATTTATCGCGATTCAGGTTGAAGTTAACATACATAATCCTGGGATATCGTACGAAAAACAAGTGAGTATCTGAACATATAGTCTTTCGGATATATTTGAAGTTAACATAGCTATCTTATTTTTATTTTATTTTTCAGAAAGCTGCAACTAGCTTAGAATATTCTAAAGAGAGAGGAAAATAATTTTTGTATGATGAATGCTATGAAATCTTGAAAGAAAATCTTGCACACTACAATCCCGATGAATGAATATTGAATATAATGTCCTTTCTTTATGTACTCTTCAAAATTTAATTAAGAGATAATACATTGTTTGAAATACTGTTAAACTATAAACAAATTACTAAATACTTGATTTTAAGCCTAACTCACTTTCTTATGAATCACGGTTATACTTAGCATGTGCAACAAGCCTTTTAACCCCCAGGTGACGAGTTTAGTCTCGTGAGGGTTTACAAGAGATGTACACACAAAAACTAGACCAAGAATTGTCTTAATCTTCGGTTTCATCTTCAAGAGGACCACAGGGTGTAAGTTCCGGATTAAGTCCGGAAAGCCGTCCTTAATGATTAGGTAGCATTTATAAAATCTGAAATCTCTAGTGGTTTTTCGAAAGTAATATGTTCTTCCAAGTTCTTCATGCACAAAACAAACATAAACTAGTTTGGTGATTAAATGGAAGAACAATATTTTAAGATATGTAAAGCAAATTAAAATCACTTACAATGATTTCAACTACCATATATGAAGCTCTGGTTCTATAAAATAAATGTTTTTGGATAGCTACGTAGAGTCTTACTACATTTTTAATGACAACAACCCTATTTGTATAACCTGGCTAGTTCTTTGATGAACATTCACAAAATTATGAATATAGTTGTTGGGACACCTGCTCCCAAAAATTAACAGCCGAAACTAGGTGGTGTAGGACATCAGGTTGAAGTGCAACATTCACCCAAGCTTTGTGATTAGTACATCTTCTTCTACATAATACAAAGCCATACTTATAAAAGATATTCTCAGAAACCTTAAGAGTTAATGCAAAGAGATTTTTAGAGGAGATAGAAATGATAAATGTTATGATTTTGGTGTGTGTTGCTTATTGGAGATCTGGTTCAATTTATATGAATTTGTTATAAAGTAGATGTTAGAAAAATGGTTGTTGGAGAGCCGTTGTGTTGTAGGATTCAATGAGATGTAAAAAAAATTGAAATTGAATTTTAAGAGAATTAAAATTGAATTAAAATTATTGGGACGTGAACATCACAGGGAGAGAAAATATAACCGTTATACTGTATGATTCAATAATACAAACAACAACTAGATTACAAGTTCACTTCAATAAAAACACTAAGAACTAACCTATTTACTTAAGAGATTTTACATTGTTTGAAATACATTTAAACTTTAAAGAATTACTAATTTTTAACTCTAAGTCTAACTTATTTTTATAAAAATTACGATTATACTTAGCATGTACAACAAACCATTTAATCCCATATGACTTTAGAGCAAATGCAACGGGCGAGTAGAGTAAAGAGAGAAGAGAAAATTTTCTCTTTACTCGCCAGTATGTAGCCGCAATGGGAGAGTAGATATAGGATTTATTCCAGTTTTGCTACAGTATCGGGTAACTTTTCTCCGAATTCTATGTATAGTCGCACGGGCATGTGAGATAACATATGTCGAATATGTTCAGCTAGAGAAGCGTATTTATATCAGAAGTATCCCTAGAGAAACGTGTGGTATTTCGTCCAGCTAAGTATACGCCTCATAATACGGTTAGCTGCAAGAACGCCCTTGAAGATACGAAACATTACAGTAGCGCTTCACTGCACGGTGTTCTGGCTCGACGCTTCACACTTCCTCGCTTCTATAAAATGCCGTCCAAAACATACGGTGTGATAGAAGAACTCCTACCCATATACGATTCTTCCTGGACACCGTATGCGATGTATACGTTTAATTAGGGGACCGCCTGTTTAGCACGTTCTCCATGGAACCCGCCACACAAGCACACGGCCTCCTAGCTAGCCGTGTTTCATCATACGGCCTCATAACAAGGGTTTGTAGTGTACTGTCCTTGCCTCCACTAAGATCCCGAAGTGCAAACTCAATAATTCTTTCATTCTCACGATAGAGGCCTGTAGTTTCAGTATCAAAAACAAAAATTGTCACAAGCCTCTCACTTTTTTTGCTCTCTACAACCTTTGGTTGAACATCATAATGTCTAGTATTTTTAGTTTCTATCACCTCTGAATTGTATAAGTTTAACTTGGTGCCCATTGTAACCATTTCTTCCCCAAGTTCATTGGGCCTGATGATGTATGATTTACTGCTATGTGTTATGTTGCTTGTTCTTTCTGTTTTAGTTGCCACTGTTCGCTGCTTCAACCTGCCAATATTGGGATCATCTCGAGAAGCTCTATAGGCATCAGACGCCACGAACTTAAACCCAAATTTCTTTCCTACACTACTTCTTAACGTATGTGATGTATGGAAATTTCGTGACCAAATACTGGCTACAAACATTGGTTGAACAAACACATTTTCTTTCAGTATACTTAGCGATCTGCCTCTGGGTCCTTGCAGCACAACAAAGCACGAAGAAACTGCCCTCATTGGAACTTCCAAACAACTTGACAAATTTACTTTCCAATCAAAAAGCGTTCTGCATTAAATGAGCAAACCTCCTTAGAACCAACAACTATTAAGGTACACGGCCTCTTACCAACCCGCCCAACTATCTCACGGTTGCTTAGCCAGCCGCCCCATGGAGAATCGGTCTCCTAACTGGACGTTGATCCATACAGTCACTTAGGTGCGCTGCCAAGTTGTATACGATCACGTAGAGCAACTGCCAAAACATTAAAACGGTCAACTGGGTGGTCGTTTCAGAGGTAAGCGTCTTTCAACGACGGCGTATCGGGTGATACAGCTAACTAGAGGCAACAACTATTACGACCTTCTATGAAGCCGTCTCTCGTAATACTGCCACCCAACTAGACGCTCAGTCATACGTATTGTTAACTGAGCGCCCTATATTTGGCGCTCATCCGGATGATCGTTTAGTTACGCGCTCTTCTAAGTGAACGACAATACAACATACGTTAGGATAGCTAACCGTCCGTGTTATATTCGGCCTATTAAGAGAACGCTTTGTATCATACGGCTACCAAGAAGAACGTGCGAGTAAAATTTGCTCTTCTACCGCTGTGGTTTTTAAACCAAAGACCAAACCAAATTTGGTTTTTAGTCGATACGGTAGTCGCACCGTTACAGTTGCCCTTAGGGAACATAGTTTAGTATCTCGAGGGTTTAGTATAATGCCTGGATGCTAAAGTAAGTTAGGCCTTTTAAAACCCCTAGGACTCCTAATCAGGCTACCTAAATGGGAATAAAATTAGGATCCCCCAATTAATTGAAGCAGACCCAAAGTCTCGCGAGGATAAAAATTTCTCTACGATGATGCTGTGAAGCGTTAAAGTTGTGGCGGAAATCTAAAGGTTGCTAAATAGTAAAAGTGAGGTTCTATTTGAAGAAAGTCTTTTCAAGTTTCTATGTTTAAAAACCCTAGCTCCTCTCAGTCTATTGCTAAATTTAAAAGGTGATTGAAGCTAACAATTTAAAGGTGTAATGAACTCTGAGATCAACTAAGTTCTCTTCTCTTTTTTCCAGTTTTTTTTTTTTTTTCCTTTATTTCTTGGTTGGAGACTTGGAGTGATAATGTGTGATTGCTTCGGATGTAAAGCCGGTTATAATGTTCCTTATTGAGGAGGAGAATTTTTCCTGAATTCATCTAATTGCCGTTTTTAACAGGAATATATATGTTGAATTTATTTGGTAAGCGACCGTATTATCGATTGTAGTTATCATTGTTGAGTGAACTTTTCTGGAATGAATTTAGGTCATTTCTATCCAAATCATATGCGTCAATTGCTACATTCGAAATGGAAATGGATAGGTTATGTTTCAGAATTTTGATGTTTCTTGTTGGAAAAATGGAGTAAGAGCCTTAGTGATGATTGTGCTGAAACAAAGCTAGCTAATCTGATCTTGTAGGAGCTTTTAGTTACCCATTGAGGTTGTGGCGTTGTGTAACTGTAAGTCTGTTACTCCTCTCCTGTAGAATTCTTTATGGGTGACTTTATCTTTAATAGGTGCCAATTTTTCGGGCACCCTTAACTTTCTTCTCTTACTTTGATACACAAAATCAGATGTAGGATAGGTCTGATGGACTTGATTACTACTGTAGAAACATAGGCTACAGCTATTATGTTCTTATGCTCCTGTTCTTTTTATAATACCATCTGAGTGAACAGAACTTTTCAAAAGCTGAAACAACTTATGCACTCAGCTGTGCTTGGTACTTTGTAAAATTTGCATGATGCCTTTGTTGAAAATGCTTTTATCTAGTGAGTTTCACTGTTAGACAACCTTTTCCCCTCTTATTTTAAAGTCTCAATGCGAACTACAGCCAGTATTTTTCATCCAGTCAAGCACTTCCTCATTAAGTACACACTGATACTGACATTAAAGCATGGATGTCTGAGCTAGGAAATATTTTAAGTGTGAGCCCTATGGTAGTATTGAATAGTGTGAGGAGTAATAAATGTTATGGTTTGTGGCAGCTATCCTGAAGTTTTGTAAAGGAGAAATGTGCTATCGTTTGATCATGACATTCTTGTCATTTTGTTCTATGATTTTACTCTATTGGTTCTTGGTATGCTTATGACTTCAACTCTACATGGCTATGTTTATTGTTGACCAGTTTATTATATTTATTGTTTGTTTATTTTAAGAAAGTATTTGCTGCTCCTTAGTCTCTCTGCATCGCAACTAACAATAAGTACTTTGTCTTTAGGTCGATGACTCGAACTTCTTATTGAGCTTCAACATCAGCGGTGGCTTTACTAGGAAATCGAGCGTCATGAATATACATGTAACACCAAAGTTGTCTGTACTTGCAAAGTTAAAACTTGGGGGAAACTGTGTCAGGTCATTTTCTGGACGGTTAGCTATGCCCTATTGATTTGCGGATGAAGCTCAACATGTATGTGTTCTTTCTTGTCTTTTCAATTTTGTAAATCATCTGCGGGCGTGAATCTTTTAAACCACTGAAACAAGGATACTCCGTCTTCAAAGTTCAAACCCTCACCAGTGTGAAAGATATAAATACACCTTGTTACTTTAACAAATTGGTGCCCTTCTCTGTCTTCTTCTCAAAGTGGGCCTCTGTAAAGGGATAGGTGTTCTGTCTTCCAAACTTATATTGACTTTTGAGTTCTCATTTCATTTCCTTATATCCAACTAAGTAGCTCTCATGTTAAAAGTTCAGACGAAATTTAATTAGTTATCTGTTGTTTCTTAAAACATTCTATTATTAGCTTAGATGCCAACATTGAAGCACTTTGGCGTCACCTCCAACATAATATCACCACCTCAGTGACCTCCCCAAAATAGCCAGCAGTACGACCACCTTATTTGTTTGATAAGTTAGCAATTCATTGGTTGACTTGTCAGTTATATATATTATATTGATTTATCCATGAAATAAGGAGATTCGGTGGACGAGAAGAAGGTGACGTTGTGCAATTACTATATGTGAAGGAGTCGTCAGCCAATTTAAATTGCGTGGTACAGTTAAACCGATGCTAAGTTCATTGACCTTGTGCAATTTGGATACATATTAGAGTAAAGAGCCCATTTTAGTATATTTAAGACTGTACGTTACTTAGAAAGAATCAGTTGTTTTTGATTAAAGATATGTCTTCTGTTTTTTGTGTTTTGTGTGTGCTAGTATGCTGTTTTTGACCGATAGATCATAGATGTCTAAGAAGCTCAATTGGCCTATGTAATTCTAGGTGATGTATTTTGTAGGTCCATATATGTTATCCAGTTGTTATGGCTGTTTATGTCTGTTGTCTTCCATTTTGGATAATTATCCTTACCTTTGTTCATTTTTGGGTTGCTCTATGAGGATGCAAATGCAACATTGCCACATTAAGGCTTGGATGGGTATAATGCCTTTTTTTTCGGTTTGTGGGTTAGGTGTTTGAGTTTTCACACCTAATACTATGAGAGTTTAAGTGGCTAGTGCTTTCTCTACCCCGTGTCCGAAGATTTTTGTTGGAGTAATGTTCCAGGTGGATACCACCTCTCTCTGAGTAAGCGAACTTAATTTGCCCAGCTTTTGCAGGAGCATTACTGAAAGCACATCTCATCTTGGAGTTGATTTAATAGGCAGCAATAGGGTGTGGGATGGTGAAACTTCTGATGAATTTGAAATAGATGTGGGACCTTCAGAGCCATGTATAGGCATGGAGTTCAACTCGGCAGATGATGGTAAGATTATTATGGTGCATATGCTAGACGTAATGGTTTCACTATTCGTGTTAATCGTAAGCGAAGATCTCGTATAGACGAAGCGGTTATTGGGTTCGATTATGTATGTTCTAAAGAAGGTTTTCGTCCAAAGAGATGTTTAGGAGAAGGTAGAACTATTCTATTATTGAAGCAATCAAGAGTAGGGTGCAAGGCAATCTTAGTTATTGCTTACAGGAGGGAAGTTGAAAAATGGGTTATCACAAACTTCGTACGAGAGCATAATCATGACCTAATGGGTCCTGCAGAAGTTCTAGCGAGACGATCATCTGTTAAGGCATCAACTGAGGTATGCATGCCCTAGACTATCATGTTAATGAAAGATGCAATTTTTTTCTATAATTTTAGCTATGCTACTAGGTGATTGGAAGAGCCAACTTACATGATTGTCGCACTGCTCTATGAGACCCACACATTGATGGTCCAAGAATTCATATTTGCAAGTATATCACCCTGAAAGAAAATGAAATTTGTTTCTGCATCTTCTCGTTAATAACTCGATAGTGGTGGATGTTCTTGACTCCTGAAGATTAATTGAGTTGGGAGTGGAAGAATCTGTCCTCTATAGCACCATGTCATGAAATCATGTCTTCATCACCATTCAGTTTTTCTTGGTTTGCTTTTGCAGGATGAGAAGGATAAAAGAATTCGGGAACTAACCTTGGAACTCTACAATGAAAGACAGAGATTCCAAAGACGGTGCTCAGCATATGAAGAACGTTGTGCAGCTTATAAAGTAAATCTAGGTAAGATTTTAAAAGATATCGAGCTACACTCAGAACACCTATCTGTAAGTACGATGAACATTGAAAGACCCCCACACACCCCAGCCAGTTTTTTTATGCTAGTCTTTGTTGTGATATATTTTCAGTTTCAGTTTCTAGTTCTCTTCTCTCGCTGTATAGATCATCATTATTGTATTTGCTTTACATCTTCGAAAGCAATTAGGAATTTAGCTTGATCAATTGTTCAGCTCTTTTTAGTTGAGCTACTGCCCACAGTGATCTGCAGTTACGAGGAATTTAATTTCGTAAACGAAAATGCCACATGGTAAGATTTACCGCAAGAAATCAGATAGAATCTTCTTGGTCGGGTGAGGGGTCCACGCACCAACTGTTTAGTAACTCGAACCAAAATTACCATGTTATTTATTGTACCTGTACCACATTTATGTGATCATCCATCATCATACGTTTTGCTAGTATTTCAAGTCCTTCAATATTCTTAAATCGAGGAAGGGTTGAGAAAATCCCAGAGGCTAAAAATGGTCCAGAGTATTCAAATTTCCTTTTACACTGTAAGACGACCAAATAAAATTGAATTGTATGATTTCACTTGAGTAGGCTGATAGTTTGATTGACAAACACGTTACCATCAGACTGGATAAAATCTCCATTAACTTCTAATTGGTGTCCAAGCAGCTGATGAGGAACTACAAGTTTATTCCTAATTATCCAATAGTGAAGTGAATGTGACGTTTTTCTCGACTCGGGGTTGCCATCCAAGAGCTGGTCCGTGGGCTGTTTTTTTAACGATTCTAGTCAATGCATATTGCATACATAAAAATTAATTAAGTGGAAAAATTGATGTTTAATACTTTTTCCGTTTCAAAATGGTAAAATAATAGACTTATTTTGTTTAGTATAAAAAATAAAGATAAAAAAACTATTTGAATTAGTTTTTTATATTTTTTGTATTTATTTTTGGGAAAGAAGTGGTTCTTTTAAGATTAAATAATAAAAACTGGAGAGAGAATTAGGAGAGAGAGTATTCCCTATATAGGTAAAGTAGTAATCTTAAAATATTTGACTTTTTATTAATGAAAACCTTGTCTATCTTTACCCAAATATGGTAACCTTGTATATCACGGAGGGAGTATGATAGGATTTGGGATTATCCTCTATAAATAACCGCAATCGTACGGCGTCTAACAAGTAGACAACGGCAAGTATGGGTCGAACCCACAGAGAACGGGGATATATTGCAATCAATATCTCAATTAACTAATCAAGAATGATATTTTTGGATTTTTAATTTTATGAATAAATAATATAATAAACTATTTAAATAAAATAACTCAAATGGGAGAGTCGGTAACTAGGGTTTTTAGTATCCACCACTATTTCTATTTAATTACTGAAGTGAAACATAACTCATGAATATTTAGAGTCGCAAATATCACTGGGACGCCCTAAACATGGTGCATCAAAAAGCCCTAGTCTCAAGCATACACCATAAAATTGCGTTAGCGAGAAAATTGTATGAAACTAATTATAGGTCCACAAATAATACATGACTATTCTAAGCATACCCCATCAAAGGATTTAACCCAAGCATGAAATATCAAATAAGTAGACAAATATATTTGTAATAAGTAGATTTTCAAAATAACAATTGTACCAGAAGCATGGAACATCAAAAACCTAGGCCAAGCATGTACCATCAAAAGACGTCACAATTGTTTAATGAAATTCAATAAATCAAAATCATGGAATTAATCTATTCAAATCATAATGGTCTGTATCAAATATTTTATTTAATTGATCTAAAACTGTAAGTGGTTTCAACCTTAAAACCTAGTTACAAATTAATTAGAACATTGAGATGGGTTTCTCAAAACCCATTAAAATAATTAACAGAGAGAAAGAATTAAACCCAATAATATAGATTGTACAACAGAATTCCGCTTGGGTTGTACAGCAGCCGTTCCCTTCCTCTCTCCCTAAAACAGAGTTTCACCAAAAGTGTCCAGGAGAGGCCGCCTCCCAGAACTGTACAAAACCTGAACTGCCGAAAAAGAAAAGAGATCCTTGTACGTCCGGCTTTTCTTTTCTTTTTATCCCTAGGTATAGCTTCTCTTCGTACTTTTTACTATTTCCACCATACCAACCAATGTTGTCTCACACTACCGTACCTCCCTCATAAAAGCTAAACCTTCCACTGGTTACATTCTCTAACCAAGTCCTCAAACTCCATCACGTGAAGCTAATACCCAACAACCAATATACTTCATTCACTCTTCAGCGTACCACCTATTCTATCCTACTGGCTATTGTCCCTTTACCTAGATGCCGTACTTCTATAGCATTTTCTTGTCTCTTAATAGATAATGAAAGAACCTAACCTAGCTCCCCCTGTCGTGGTCCACCTCACAGCTTCAAGACGCTTAACTTGATTAACGTCGCTTGATTCTTGTGACTGTCAACTCCACATGCTTCTTTTCAACTCCTCAATGACTAAAAGCGTAGCCAACCTGACCTCTTATCTTTTGTACTCCAATTCATTCACCGGACCTAGCCTACAGTCACGTCTCATGTCTTTAACTCTTTTCAAAAGCAATCACGTGTAACCCAACAGCTAAGCCAACTCTACTCCATGTAAACAACCTGCTCCGACAACAGACCACCTACTTTCTCAACTGACGCATTCCTTGGACTTCAACTAACGCTCCTGCCACTATTCTCTAACCTTCTCCAACAGCTACGCCTAGGTCCAATCAACAACAGATATAGAGGACCATCAATCAGCCACGTCTCTTGGTTGTTGCACAAAGCCGCCTGACGTTAACAGTAGCAACTCATTTCTCTTCTTTTCATTTCACTTTTCTTTCTTTAACCATGTTTAATTTATAGTTTTGGATTTTATCTGAACCACCTAATAAAAAAATAAAATGGTAAATTAATATAATCATAAGTACTAACAAAATATAAATTAGGCGATAAAAATGTATAAATAAAGCGCCTATCAAATACCCCCAAACCTATATTTTGCTAGTCCTCGAGCAAAAATAATCTAAAAATAAAATAAAACCCTAACTCACTTTCGCAGGAATCGCGACTACATTTAGCATATGTAATAAGCCTTTAAACCCCTAAGTGGCCTTAGCGGACGAGTTATAGTCTCGTGAGGGTTTACAAGAGGTTTACCCACAAAACCTTACTCCAAATTTTAGCTACCTGAGAACGATTTAGGATAGACACTAAACAAGCTATTTAGTTGGCATACTAAATTCTGCGACTATAAGAATCATTACCCTGTATGAATCCAAATTATGTACACGAGTTGTTACTCAGCATACTAGAATTCATATAAAAATGCAACTTTACTCAAATAATCATTGAACATCTAAAATTAGATAAATTCACATTGCTCGAAATCAATCAAATTCAAACACAGGTAAAATAGAAAATGAAAATAGAAGTAATGAATGGTGCATATGTTGACTAAGGTAAACGATGTTTCTCATATCTGTCTGAAGGTCAGTGCCAGGATGAATCCTATTTATTATTATTGTTATTATATATATATATATATTTTTTCTTGACTACATGATAGTTCCCATGGATCCTGCATTCCACGCTTGCTTAGGCGACGGAGACAAGGGAAACACACACATATTGCTATCACAGTATCATTTTTTTTTTGAATAAGAATTAAAAAATGAGCTTGAACTCAACACTCTATTTCATCCTGGCAGCGATAACAATTTGATAATAGGCCCCACCAAATCACTTAGAGAAACATCAAATTGCAAAATAAAAACAGAAGGTGATGATTATGATGATTCCGAGATATGCTTGTTCAATGATTATCATGTTATTTCTAACACCTGAGTGCATTCAGATATGAATATACCATTTAGCTGGGTACACCAATTCCTATAGATAAGAGCTATGTTTCCATCTACCTAGAATGGTTATTGTCACCCTGAAGTGTTCACAAGCTTCTAAATTTCGGAGTTTCTTTATTGGCATCAATTTTCGAAAACTCTACCCCCAAACCTAAATTTAACATTGTCCTCAATGTTTCAAACCGTGCAACCTAGAATGGCATGCAATAAATATAAATAAGAGAAACAAATGTAAATTAAAGAGAAGGGATTGGAACGTCTCACCTGATTGACGCAAGAAAAGCAGTGTTCTCTGTCACACACATCAAACGATAGTAATAACAAAGAACACCAAAAATAAAAATAAACAAAAATCCTAAAAGAAAATAAAAACAAGAAACTAAAAATCTACCTACTGGATATGTACAGAAAGAATCCCCATATACTAATAACCTGAAAATTTGGGGATCAACCAAAATACAATATTTACAAATGACAGTTTCATAATTATATCATGGTGACACGATGACACTGAAACTATCAAAAAGAAATGATTATCCCTAAACCTAGTTTTCACGACAATTGGAAGTTCGTAAAGAACATAATATGGGGATAAAATAGGGATTGTAGAAATATCAATCGGTTTGTGCACGGTGTCAGGAACAGGCAAGTCCTCTGGATATTTGGATGCAAAGTGATCCAACAAAACTTGAGAAGCACACAATTCTAACCCTAAATTAGGCAAATTTTGGAAGGCTAGGGGTCTAGAAACAACCTCTAAGTCGGGTGAATGATCTTGTGAGATAGATTCATCTATAGAATTAGGAAAATCATCTACACAATCATCCACAGGGTCATCTATATGTTCTGTTTGGAATTGAGAGTCACTACAAGATTGATCATCATCATCAGCATATAATCTTTGGATTGCCAAGACTCTCAATCTTTGTTCCAAACTAGGCGGTGTGTGTTTATAATACTTCTCATATATCATTAGAGGAACATCGTCACTTACCTCATTCGAAAAATCAACCTCATGGTACTGGGGTCGATACTTGACACCTATGACTGAACGATGATGCCAAGTTCCATACATAAGACGACTATAAGCACAAATTTCCTTATATTCTGGCCCATACATTAATTCCCCCATCGTCATCCCAGATGACGTCTTCTGAGAAGAATTCATCATCCTCGAAAAAGTATCTGTAAAGAGATACTAAAACACAAAACGAGTCAAATAGAACTAAAAATTATGAAATAAAAAATGAAAATAAATATATACAAAATAAAATAAAAACCTAAACTACAATTAGAAAATAAAAAATACTAATTACAATATTCCACAACCGCTCCCCGGCAGCGGCGCCAAAAATTGATAGGATTTGGGATTACCCTCTATAAACAACCGCAATCGCACGACGTCTAACAAGTAGACAACGGCAAGTACGAATCGAACCCACAGAGAGCGGGGAAATATTGCAATCAATATCTCAATTAACTAATCAAGAATGATATTTTTGGATTTTTAGTTTTATGAATAAATAATATAATAAACTAAACAAATAAAATAACTCAAATGAGAGAGTCGGTAACTAGGGTTTTTAGTATCCACCACTATTTCTATTTAACTACTGAAGTGAAACATAACTCATGCATATTTAGAGTCGCAAATATCACTGGGACGCCTTACACATGGTGCATCAAAAAGCCCTAGTCTCAAGCATACACCATAAAATTGCGTTAGCGAGAAAATTGTACGAAACTAATTATAGGTCCACAAATAATACCTGACTATTCTAAGCATACCCCATCAAAGGATTTAACCCAAGCATGAAATATCAAATAAGTAGAAAAATATATTTGTAATAAGTAGATTTTCAAAATAACAACTGTATACCAGAAGCATGGAACATCAAAAACCTAGGCCAAGCATGTACCATCAAAAGACGACACAATTGTTTAATGAAATTCAATAAATGAAAATCATGGAATTAATCTATTCAAATCATAATGGTCTATATCAAATATTTTATTTAATTTATCTAAAACTGTAATTGGTTTCAACCTTAAACCCTTGTTACAAATTAATTAGAACATGGAGATGGGTTTCTCAAAACCCATTAAAATAATTAAAAGAGAGAAAGAATTAAACCCAATAATATAGATTGTACAACAAAATTTCGCTTGGGTTGTACAACAGCCGTTCCCTTCCTCTCTCCCTAAAACAAAGTTTCACCAAAAGTGTCCAGGAGAGTCCGCCTCTTAAAACTGTACAAAACCTGAACTGCCGAAAAAGAAGAGAGATCCCCGTACGTCCGACTTTTCTTTTCTTTTTATCCCTAGGTATAGCTTCTCTTCGTACTTTTTACTATTTCCACCACACCAACCAATGTTGTCTCACACTACCGTACCTCCCTCATAAAAGCTAAACCTGCCACTGGTTACTCTCTCTAACCAAGTCCTCAAACTCCATCACGTGAAGCTAATACCCAACAACCAATATATTTCATTCACTCTTCAGCGTACCACTTATTCTATCCTACTGGCTATTGTCCATTTACCTAGATGCCGTACTTCTATAGCATTTTCTTGTCTCTTAATAGATAATAAAAGAACCTAACCTAGCTCCCCCTGTCGTGGTCCACCTCACAGCTTCAAGACGCCTGACTTGATTAACGTCGCTTGATTCTTGTGACTGTCAACTCCACATGCTTTTTTTCAACTCCTCAATGACTAAAAGCGTAGCCAACCTGACCTCTTCTCTTTTGTACTCCAATTCGTTCACCGGACCTAGCCTACAGTCACGTCTCATGTCTTTAACTCTCTTCAAAAGCAATCACGTGTAACCCAACATCTAAGCCAACTCTACTCCATGTCCGACAACAGACCACCTACTTTCTCAACTGACGCACTCCTTGGACTTCAACCGATGCTCCTGCCACTATTCTCTAACCTTCTCCAACAGCTACGCCTAGGTTAAATCAACAACAGATATAGAGGACCATCAATCAGCCGCGTCTCTTGGATGTTGCACAAAGCCGCCTGACGTCAACAGTAGCAACTCACTTCTCTTCTTTTCATTTCACTTTTCCTTCTTTAACCATGTTTAATTTATAGTTTTGGATTTTATGTGAACCACCTAATAAAAAAATAAAATGGTAAATTAATATAATCATAAGTACTAACAAAATATAAATTAGGAGATAAAAATGTATAAATAAAGCGCCTATCAGAGTACCTCATCTGTTTCAAAATGGTAGGCTTGTTTGGTTTAACAAAAAAAAAAAAACAAAAAACAATCATTTAAATTGTTATGAAATAGAGAAAGAGGAGAAGAAGACATAAAGTAGAGGGACAAAAGTAGAGAGAATTTTCATTAATGTGTGTAGAAATACAAAGACTTATATCTCTATTTATAGGGATAAGAGACTTGGTACCCAAGTATATGGAAACCCTAATTTAGACACAAGGGCATCTTAATAAATAAACTTGGTTTATAACACTCTCCCTGACCACTGTGGCTAAGTCATTACAAATATACCAGGAAAACTCACAAGAACAAAACCTGAAAATGCATAAACATAAAGACTTGAAACAGTGTTGGACACGCAAGCCTCGTTAAAACCTTGACAAGGAAAAACCCAATGGGACAAAACCTTGATGAAGGGAAAAGAGTACAACGCGATAAGTCCAGTAAATGTACCTTTGATGATGGTGCTCCCATTGATAAGTACTTCAGTTAAATCTTGGCTTGCAAATCTTTGAGACGAGACTTTCCAATTTCGATAAACAAATTCTTGAAATGTATAAGGTTATTGTGCTTTCATGAAGAAATTTGTTAGTGAATGAAGTCTTCTTTTGTGTTACACAAGCAGTATTGTCTTCGATTAAATATTCTTGTTGCGTCTATGTTCTTCTTCAACACATTGAGGACTTGTTGCATGGAACGCTAGTTTCTCGAGATTTTGCAGATGTAGTTGATGTAGTTTCTTTAACAAAAGTGTCAAGATATGAATACATTACCATACTAAACAGAAAGCGTATTGTGACTAAATTTTATGTGGTTTAGAAAGACATCCAAATTCTTAGGAGATGGTTATGTTGATTTGGTCGAACAAAATGACATAGTTAATGGTGGGAATCCACCAAATAACCAAAATTAATACAACTCCCCCTTGGATGACCACCATGTTGAATTAAATTGCCTCAATAAATCCTTGCCAGTAAAACCCAATGAGAAGAAAAATTTGGACGAAGGAAAAAGAGCACAATATCAACATTTTGAATAAAAATTTAAAGTCAGCAAAATGTTATCTCGTTAAAACCTTGTCAGGAAAAACCACATGGGAAAAAACCTGAAACGAAGGGAAAATAGTACAACTTTTGACGTATTTATGGATGCTCACTCCACTATATGAGTATTACAAAAAACAAGCATCAAAATCATAGCTCTAGTATGTATCATAGAAAAGTTTATGCAAGCATAATATTAAACTGCAGATTTAAGAAAAAAAAATATTTATGCTGCTAAAGTGTGGATTTTTGTGTTTTTAAGGACTTCTCAAGAGACCTATAAAGTTGATATCATGAACTAATTAATCCGGATTTTTGTTTTTGTACCAAAAATTTAAAAACATATAAAGGATTATTACCTGACATAATCGAGTCAGTGACTTCCTGAATATAATTTGAATCCTCTATGGATTATAAATTTGAATATGTTCTCCGACCATGTTTCTTGTGTAAATACAATATAAGTCCTTCAAGGACTATCACGCCAAATGCATCATATAAAGAGAACAAAATATTGAACCAATCCTAGGGTCTAAGCTAAAATAAAACCCTCAAATCGTTTTTACAACGAATATATTTTTCGTATATCGCATTATGACTACACCAACCTGTACTTAATAGGCTTGATATTTTGAAGGGTGTTAAGTCTTGGATCCAAAATTACATTAATCGGGAGATTAATCCAACCTAATTTGGATTGTATGCCAACCAATCGCGTATGTCGATATTTCTCTGCAGAGGGGTTAATAACCACCATCTTTTATTATTTCAGTAGCTACTGTGAGTAATCGACAATCATATTAGCTTACTATGATCCCACATAATTCTCAAATGTATGCATATTTGAAAAATTCAATCAGTTACTGGTATCAGCGCCCACGTGCATTGTAATTTCTCCATCTTCCAGTGAGGAAACATAAACTATGAGAATGTGGATCTTATTTTAATAGACTATATTGAAGCACTATCCGTAGCTTATTCTAAAACGGTACTTGTTGCTATATGTGATTGGATTTGCCTTTCAAAAGGAAAACACTTATATAAAATCAAAATGAGATATTTCACACTTATTATTAGCGACAACCTTTTTCAATTTGATCATACTGGGAGAGAGAGGGAGAAATTGATATAACTTATAAGTTAATTAACGCCAGTATCTTCTAGTAGTGTGTACTCTCTCTCCCCCTGATCATGGTAGAATTTTTTTTTCATCTCGTATACGAAAACTTCAAGTTTCGTAAAGTATTATCTGATTAATTTGAGACATATACTCATTATGAAATATGTCTTTCAACATAAAAAAATGTAGTCTTAATAGACATACATATTTACCATCAACCATGGACTACTTTTGGAACAAATATTATATGTTAAAACCAAAAGTATTGAAAATATGCAAACAAAACTCCAAAAACTGCGTGACTTTAAGGGTCAACGAGATAATGATTTAGAATGAAATTATAGAAATTTTCTTTATCAAAAGAAAATTAAATCAAGATCAATATAGTCACTACAAGGACTAATGATATAGACTAACAAGTCGGGTGCGCACCCACTGACCTTGAGTGTCCTGCCGTATTCCAACTACAAGTGGAACAATTCCAAATTTTGGAGATTATTAGTACGAAGAAAATTAAAATTGCTCGATATTCCTCAAGAATGCAACAAGTTTTCATTCACTAGTATTTGCAACTGGCTTAAAACATAATAACGATACTTTATCCCTCTAAGATCGATAAGGAAAACCAAATCTAGTTGTCTTATACGTTTCTTCTTTAAGAAAACTAAAGAAATCATAATGATACTTTATCCCTCTAAGATCGATAGAGAAAACCAAATCTAGTTGGCTTATACGTTTCTTTTTAAGAAAATAAAGAAATCATTATTGTTATTCTTTGAAGAGAAAAAAATCCACTTTTTTTTGGTTGATGAATGGTTTCCTGTAAAAAAATAGAAAGCAATGGTTGATTATTAGATAAAACCATATTTGATAGTAAAGGTTTGTTTTGAAGTATCATCGTCATTCTTTGAAATAGACTGGGACAAAAAATCAAACCAAATTGGCTGAAATTTCTTAGGATGCCAATCTTTACATCTCATCATAGAGAAGTAATGGAGAAAAACCAATATCAATTGGTTTGTACAATATACCAAAATCGGATCAATAAAATTTTTAAAATATCGTTTTAGTCATCGTAAATAGAAAATCCATTCTATGGTTGATGAATGGTTTCTTGTAAGAAAAATAGAAACCACATGGATAAATCACACGATTCTTATCTAACGGACAAAGATACCAAATTTAATTGGACATAGGTTTTTCAACCATACACGTAATTAATTACCTTAAAGATAATTAAATTATAATAACATCAATTTTTAGTGATTACAGTTTCATTAAAGGAATAGAAACTGTAAACCATTTTTCGATGAATTTTTTTTCTTTACCTATAAGATAGATTAGAAAAAAATCAAACTTTTTATCAAAATTAACTACCCACTGTATATATAATGCAAAAATAATATATAAACATCATAACATACAGGAAAAAATCACTAAAATTTACTGTATGACAAGTCACCACTGTCACCCGTCCATGACCACCGAAGAGTGTATGGTCGTATCTTTTTCTGATTTAATCCTGTATAAGATCGAACAAAAGTTAAACCACATTATTAAATATATATGAAAGTAAGTATAGTCAGCAAAATTCTTTTTCTAGGTAACTGTTTACACAATCTTCAAATGTATAAAGATGTACAAATATTCATTTTTAATTGCTAACCAATCATAAATAAGTATGTAAGTGCACATATATAATCCGAAAAGAAAACCCATTGGGTAACAAGGTATAAAACGATAAGGGAATAACAATGAAAAAACTTTAATAATTCTAGAAGGCTGATATAGGAGCTCTAAATTTGAGTGAGGGGCTCCTAGTTGAGCCGAGGTGACCCATTTTTACGATAAGGGATGTCCTAGGGGTTTTTGTTAAATGACCATTTTATCCTTATACCAATTAAAACCTAAACTCTTTTAACAAAATTCATAATTTTTAAAAACTTAAACAAAAGAAAACCTATCAAAACCCAACCGTAATCTCCCTCGATTCATCGTCGATTCGTAAAATTCATCGACGATTAAACTCAACTCAACAATTCGAGATGAAGAAGCATACTAAAGGCGTTCAAGGTAGCAGTGATGGCAATCAACCCTGCTCCTTTCAACCTAATCAAGAGATTCAACAAGAAATCGACAGTGACAAGCAAAATCAAAAACCGAAAAGTCCAACAATGGTGTATCTAAGGTATTATAGAAAACCCATGTATTCTTAGAACTTGTAATTGATTTATTCGCATGTTTGATCATGATTTTGGGAAAAAAATGTTGCACAAGTTGATATTACGGTTGGGTCCGTGTCAAAACCCAACCGTAATATTTCATGTTCTTGAGTATTACGGTTGGGTTATTTTCAATACCCAACCGTAAATCAAAGGGAAGAAGATGAATAGTTCAGAATATTACGGTTGGGTTTCAATAGATAACCCAACCGTAAATAATTTGCGCCAATTTTTAAAAACAACTTACGGTTGGGTTTGTAGAAAATCCCAACCGTAACAAAGAGCGTCCATAAAAATTTGGTCTGAATATTACGGTTGGGTTTTTTCTTAAAACCTAACCGTAACATATGGACCACCTTTTGTACTTATATTTTACGGTTGGGTTTTGAGAAAAACCCAACTGTGTAGTGAATATTTTTTTTGTTGAAGTTGAATTGCTTTGAAATTATCTAACTTGTATTGGTTGTGTGTTGTAGGAAGAATAAGAGGGGTAATAATTTAACACCTATTTCTCACACTCCAACCCCTCGCCACGGAAAGCATTTAGGGGTTCAGAAGAGAGGCGTGAGCAAGACCCATAATCCCTCTTTTGAGGTAGGTGGTGGTAGTGTTCCTCAAATTGCAGAAGAGGAATATAATGTGTTTCAAGGCTTGGGTGATCTACCAACACCCAGAGGTTCTCTTGTGATTAGAGAACCACCACAAGAGCAACAACACGAAGAAGAAGAAGGGGACAGAGAACAACATGTCCCTCAAGGCAAAGGTAAAGAAATTCGAAAAGAAAAGGCAAAGAAAAGGGTTGCCAAAGAAATTCCGAAAGAAAATGCTGAACCTCAACTGTGGCCTAAGAAGAGGAATGAATGACTATGGGGTGAGGCCCCAGACAAATCTGCAGTATTATTTGGTTATCTCCATTCATGGGCTGCCAAAGTTGCAGCTACCAAGGTATTATTCTAATTACTTCTCTTATTCTGTTAAATTTTTGTTTTTTAACTTTTGTAAGTAAAACAAATTTGTTTTTATTCTTTGTAGGATCATACACAGGCGATCAAGAAATTGGTTCGTCAAAGGGCTCAACATTGGCCCTTAACTGATGAATGTACGGCTGTACAAATTCTGGTAAATGGTACCGGGTTAGCTCCCGGAATTACACATTCAATGTGGGAGTATGACAGTGTCGTATGCGCAGCCTTCAGGGAACGTTATTGGCCTGAAACCGATACGTTTTATCTCCCATTCGGCGAGATGACTAACGCCGGATGATGTCCAATCAATTCTTGGGCTGGAGGTGGAAGGTAAATCTGTGTTTGAGGGTTTTGACAACAACATGTCCTGGAGTGATATTTATGCACTTGTCAAAGAAACACTTGGATGGGAGAAGACCAAAGCTGAATCGGAATTTAAATTGGTGAGTGGAGATAAACCGGGGATTCCAAAGAAGAAAGGTCAATCCATGAGCAAGAAAATATTGATGCGGTCACTACGGGAGAGTTTGGAGGGACCGCAAAGTTGGAAATGGCTGGGGTCGTCATAGATGACACCAGAGCCATTCGAACAGCCAGAGCTTATCTGCTATATATGCTCGGCACCATCTTCTTTGGTGACAACTCGGGCAACAGGGTCAACGTCCAGTATCTACAATGGTTTCAGGGTGATCCCGGGATGACCCATCATTACTCGTGGGGAACTGCCACCCTGGCCTACCTACTTGCTAACCTTCGAAAAGCTTCGAGGGTCAGGGGAACTGAGATTGCCGGTAATACCGGTCTGCTTCAGGTAATTTATTGTTTGAATTTCAATGTTCAATTTTAATTTATTTTTTTCTCATTTTCTTATATTAATATTAATTATCTTTATAGGCATGGGTATACGATCACTTTCCCAGACTGGCTCCTCAAACAAGCGTTGATGTTAATGGACCTACGGGAAAGAAATTCCTCTTCACCGGGACGCAGGCAAAATATAAAGAAGTGCTCATAGCAAAGATGAGAACAAAAATTGATGCTTTCACGGTTGATGATGTTGTTTTCGACCCTTATGTGAAGATTAGCATAGAGGGTCATGGACATGTTGAGGATTTACGTGAATTGTCGGACGTGGCAGGCTACAATGGCCCTTTGTATCATCCTTTTGGGTACGTGATGTCCAACCCCCGCCGAACTCTCCGGCAATATGGATACGTCCAAACAACGGTGACACGCGAAATGTTTAAATTGAGTGTGAATGGGTCGATGATCGAAGGGCCAAACATCGTGCTAAACTATGAGCCGACGCCTTCAGTCGCGGTTTGGAATAACCGCACTGATCCGAAATACCAAGTCCAAAGGAATGAGTTAACTCCCTCTCCGGGCACAAAAGAGGCTGCAGAAGATTACTTGGAGTGGTATCGCCATTTTGGTCATCCAACTATCATCAACAATGATCCTGAGACTCTGGCAATCAACACAGGAGATGGTTTCTGGAAGAATGCATATTTCAATTTGGTACGTACATTATTTTTGTTATTAATGTTTTTAAGATTTATTACTAAACACTCATCCTACTTTTATTTTCATATGTGAATAGAAAAAGAAAGCCGTTGCATTGGCGGACTCTATTAATCCATGCCTAAGCACAATTGATGTGAGGACGCCTGACCAACTCCAAGCTTTGATTAGGGAGCTTCATCATGAAGTTGAGGATATGCAGCGGACTTTAAAGAGGAGTAGACCCGGTACAAGAGGCGCGACTAGAGATGCGAGTACTACTAGAAGAGAGCCCCAAGCATCGGATGAAAAGACACATGATGAAGCCGGGGATGCGTAACGTGGTGCTCGTACTCGAGGCGGTCGTGCTAGAGCTCGTACTCGTGGCGGTGCTGCTCATCGTAATGTTATGAGCAAAAAAAGAGCTCGTCAAAGTCATCGACCTACCCCTCCTCCTTCTCCCTAACTCTATGTTTATGGTTTTGTTTTGTATGTGTGAATTAATTGTACCTTTAATGTGAAGTTAGATTTGAAGTTTGAATTTAACTTGCACGTGAAAATTTATTTGATTAATTTTTTTAAGTTGGAAACCATGCATTGGGAAATCCCGGTAAAAATACCCAGTCACATTAGTGTTACGGTTGGGTTTCTAGGCAAAACCCAACCGTAAAACTGGCAAAATGAAAAATGTGAAAGGTTTACGGTTGGGTTTTGCCTGGAAACCCAACCGTAACTCTGTCACATTTTAATCCAACAGTTTTACGGTTGGGTTTTCATCCAAAACCCAACCGTAAATATGAAAGAATAATTTTACGGTTGGGTTTTGGCTGAAAACCCAACCGTAAATATATGACCATAACACAATTTCCCTAGGATATTACGGTTGGGTTTTCAGCCAAAACCCAACCGTAAATTCTACTGGATAACTTTAAATTTGATTTTCTAATTTGTTTGTTTTTCGTTTTTTCTTTGTTTGAATGACCCAATTTACCTTCAATCTAGTTAAAATGATTGAATAAGTTCAAATTTTTGATTTTCAAACCCTAATTTGACCTTAAAACTCAAAGCTACAAAGGTTGGTTACGGTTGGGTTTTGGCTGAAAACCCAACCGTAAATATATGACCACAACACATAATTTCCCTAGGATATCACGGTTGGGTTTTCAGCCAAAACCCAACCGTAAATTCTACTGGATAACTTTAAATTTGATTCTCTAATTTGTTTGTTTTTCGTTTTTTCTTTGTTTGAATGACCCAATTTACCTTCAATCTAGTTAAAATGATTGAAGAAGTTCAAATTTTTGATTTTGAAAACCTAATTTGACCTTAAAACTCAAAAGACAAAACCCAACCGTAAATAAAGAACCTCAACACATAATTTTCCTATGATATTACGGTTGGGTTTGCAGCCAAAACCCAACCGTAAAATCTATTTTTAGGAAAGTTTTGGGTAGTTTTTGATTTTTTTTTGGGTTTTCAAATAGAGCCGTTCAAACCTTGAACGACCCATTTTTCAAAATATAGCCGTTACACTTCTGGTTTATAAGTGAAATAGTTGAGTACATATCCAACCCATCCATTTTTAAAAAAAGTTAAACCTTTATGTTACAACAATCATCTCTAACAAAACTAGTACTCTAACATAGTGGAATATGGGTCAACCTGGGATTAAAAATCCAGATTTTTCTTTGGATGAAGATTTATGTATTTGCCACAACTATGTATTATGTTTTCCAAAAAGAGGAGAAGAAAGAAGGCAAAGTGGTATAACGAGTCCGAGTTATTGGCAAACAATCCATGAAAATTTTTATTCTGAAACCGGCAACCCTTTTAACCGTGATCACGTCAACTTGATTTGTCGATATAACACTATACACCGATACGTAGAAGAATTTATGGCATTAGTTCGTATTATTGGTCAACTACGACTTAGGGGTGAAACTGAAGATGAGGTGTTACAGAGATATCTTGAAGAATGGAGGAGATGGAAAATATGGCCCTTTTTATACCTACCTCATTATCACATCCTAAAGGACTTTTTGCTCACTCGCAAACCTATTTATTAGTTCTTTTGTAATGCCATTTGGGTTTGTTAGTGGTAATTTCAATTGTATCCCAGGTTACTTTAATGATTTCATGGGTTGTAATGTGGTCAAAAATTTGATGTTTACATAAATTTTGTGTTTTGAACCCAATTTAGAGTGAACTGAAATTCCAAAAAAGGTTAACAAAAATATTTACGGTTGGGTTTTCAATACAAACCCAACCGTAACCCTTCCAGATTAAAATTCATCCAGGTTTACGGTTGGGTTTGGTCTCAAAACCCAACCGTAAGCGTTGTAGTTGTACGGTTGGTTTTGGAGTCATAACCCAACCGTAAAACTGGGTGAATTTTGTTTTCACACATTTGATACTCCAAATTTTTCATTTCCAAAAAAATATATATTAATATTATGATTCCTCCAACATACATATGATATTGTTACTACGAATATTAAATGCCTTCCAGGTTTACTATATTATCATTCCGACTCCGAGTCAGAAACAAATGATATGAATTGAAAGGTCGGGGAGGGTTTTAATGCCTTCCAGAGTTCGAAATTGTGCTTGAACCGGTGACACCAAGACTTGGCGATATCACCATCGTATCCATCCTGTAAAGGGGGTAATGGACTTCGTTCTTTCAACTTGAGACCAACATAATGGCAGTTCTGGACCAGCCCAATCACACATCTTCTATTAGCCAATTGATCGACAAATGTTGATCTTGTTGGTGCAAATGTAAAACAATATCCATTTGAGATATAATGTATGACGCAATTGAAAGCGTTGGCGAGGATTTGCCCACATATTGGCATGCTCATCCAATACTCGCTAGTGCAATTCTTGTTGCCTATTAAACGCCTTTCGAGAGCGATGAACTCCTCGTTTAACAACGACTCTTCATCTTTATATGCACACATCATTGGCTTGTATAAATCCGGGTAAGAGCGTAGTTCAACCGCTGACTTATGTCTTACATAAGTTACTTCGTCCATACCCAACCCTGCTGCTCCGCTAAATGGTCCAACTTGTTCGATGAATACATGGTATCCACAATTACCATCACCGGCAACATCGTCGGTTGCCTTTATGTATGGACGAAAAAAAGCCGGAAACGATAACATATAATTTTCATAAATAATGTGCTCGGTTCGGACGATTTTGCCATTCTCAATTCTTGAAAAGTTTGATGGAAATTGCATCAATCCTCTTGCAATCCGGATCGTATATGGCTCTTCAACCACTAATGTATTGGCTTTAAGTTTTTCTTTTCTTCTTGCTAATTCTTTCATACTAACTCTTTTTTTCCTTCTTGCTAATTCCTTCATACTTACTCTTCTTGAGTTTGGGTGTGGAGGAACTTTTCCCTTGGCACCAAGTTCAATTGTTGAACTTTCTTGAATGGGAACCGCGGGACCTTTTCCTTTAATATCTACTATACTTGGCCCCCCTTGTTCCGTTTGACTTATTTTTCGTTCAGCATCATCCTCCTTCTCATCCTCTGCTTCATATTCCTTTTGCAAATGCTCAAATGCACAAGGGTTTCTTTTCTTTGATTCTTCATGCAATTCCCTTGCTTTTTTGCGTCCAACGGCCCTCGATTCTTTGGTAGAAGGCCTACCTTTTCTCTTCCCTCTAATTGGTTCCTTGACAGCGTACCTTGTGTGTGGAAACACGAAATAACTCAACTTCGTCAACCAAATTTGCCTTTGCGCCTTATTTAATGTATCGTATTTGTTGGCTAAAGCCTTTCCAACGTGGGTGTCGGCAAACGATGCACCAAAATCTTGCTCGACGATGGGTTCATCGAAAGACAATTGTTGCCAAAACGGATCAATATCTTCAATTGGGATCACACCGTCTTCTTCGTACTTGGGCATCAAATGCCGGCAGGGAAGTCCCAAACTTGACATGTTAGGACAAACACATTCTTCTTCTCCGTGTAAGTTTCCCAATCTATAGTGCTTTACTTCGTACATTATCTTCTCAATAGCACAATGCGACACCTTATAAAAAATACTTTGGTGCAATGGTTCGTCCTTATAGCTGACGTGTTTTCTAGAAAGGCTTTTTTCAAAAGATTCCTTAACTCTGTCAAGGTCACGGAGAAAATAATCGTGCATCGCTTCGAAGACCGTAATAAACCCACCATCAGAATTATGAAGCTTCTTCTTCATTCTGTTGTGAGATGACTACGGTACTTGTAGCTTGGTTGTCAAAGTGCCTATATTGGTTTGTGAACGCCGCTACAAACTTCTCTTTGTGGGGATTCAACCAATGCTCCATCAAATAGTTCACAACTTTTGGATAATTACTCCAATGCAAGCATAACATACGAAAACTCTTTGGGTCCTCGAAAACTCTTTAATAGGAAAAAAAAATACTTTACAATTGTGTAAAACGAAAATAGAAACATCGAATCACACCATAAATATATACGACTAAACATGATCGATTAACGGATCCAAACTAACAATATATATAAGTATATGTTACTGTTTGGATTCGTAAAATTTATATACACATAAAAACAAAAAGAATAATTGAAAAAAATGCTCAACGATTAAAGCGTACTAATAACATATAATGAAATGGAGAAAAAGGAAAAGAAGATACAAAATAAAGAGAGAAAAGTAAAAAAAATTCATTGATATGTGTAGAAATATAAAGACTTATGAGCCCTAGGAACTGTTGACTAATGCTAGGAATTGGTCTGGTGACCTTGGTTATGATAATTCTTTGGTAGATCTCGTGGTTGAAGTGATTAAATTCATGGTCTGACCCCTCAGATCTGTCAGTTCTATCTGGTCCGTCATCGTGACGTGAAAAAAGGGCTACTACGTTAGGTGGGTCAGGAGCTGGAGAATGCGCAGATCTTGCGGATGATGGGTTATATGGTTCCTAAGCATGTCTCTATTTATAGGGATAAGAGATGTGATACTCAAATATATGGAAACGGCATCCTAATAAATAAATTTGATTTATAACATGAATTACTTTTTTATATATTTTTTTATTTATCTTTGAAGGAAAACGGTTCTTTTGTATTTAAATAATGAAAATAGAAAAAAGAAATGACCCCTATATAGATAAAGGCATTGTTTACTAAAAATTATGATTATCATTTATGATTATCGATAATCATAAATTAAAAAATAATTATACGATTAATCATTTTTCTAATAAATTTTAATAAAAATATTTTTGGAATAATTGATTATCTTAGAAAAATGTTCTCGAAGAGAGAGGAAAGAATGATGATGTAATAAATTTTTTTTCGTCAACTATTATTTTTTTGTCTCTCTCTTGATAGTTTAGAGAAAATAAGGAAAAAAATCTATTTTATTTTTGTTAAAAAATAATTGATTATGATAATTTTTATAAATAATTTTTTTTCTACTTATGAAAATAATGATTTTTTCAATTATAATTAAAATAACTAATTATTATAAATTTTAATAAACATCTATATAATAAATTATGGACTATATAGGGGTGTTTGGTAAAAATTATGATTATCATTTATGATTATAGATAATCATAAATTGAAAATTAATTATACCATTAATTACTTTTTTAATAAATTTTAACAAACATATTTTTGGAATAATTGATTATCTTAGAAAAATGCTCTCGAAGAGGAGAGGAAAGAATGATGATCTAAGAACTTTTTTTTAGTCTACTACTATTTTTTGTCTCTTTCTTGATAGTTTAGAGAAAATAAGGAAAAACATTTAGCTTTTTATAAAAAAAAAATTAATTATGATAATTTTTATAAATATTTTTTTATACTTATGAAAATAATAAAATTTTTCTATTATGATTAAAATAACCAGTTATTATAAATTTTAACAAACATCTATATAATGAATTATGTGCTGAATAATTAATTATGAACTCATAATCTATTATAATAATAGTTAACAAACATCCTACAGTTAATTATAGGCTTATAATCCATTATAATAGTTACCAAATAACCAAAAAAAAATAGTAATCTTGAAATATTTGATTTTCTACGTATACGAAAATCTTTTTAACATACGGCCCACCGAATTACCGGGAATTCAAAACAAGTAGAAGACTCGCGCCCCACAGTCGATGAACATTTCCGGGTCTTTGGTTTATTTATTTATTACTCTTTTCTGCACTCTCTCTTTCAAAGTCAGAAATTCAGAATATTCCAGTGATGAATCAATCATGGACTGAAAATATTCCACGCAGGAGAAGCCCAACCAGCAGCAGCAGCAGAAAATTGATGACTTTGATTCAGTTCATATTCCCTCTCTTCTTTCTTCTTCTCCAAATTTCCACTTCCAAATCGCACACAATTCCTGGGGTAAATTTCTGATTTTCTCCCTTAAATCTTAATATTCATTAATCTTCTTAATTAGGGTATACTATTTGTATCTTACACTAGAGTTGCTAATTAAGAAGGGTTAAACTATTTGTATCCTACACTAGAGTTGCTAATTAAGAAGAATTGGACTTTGATTGATTTATTTATTTTATTTTATCTTTTTTTAATACAGTTCTGTGGTGTGGGATATGGAGATTCTGAATGTGGAATTGGATCATCATCTTCAAAGTTGTTGATAAAAGGAGGTACTGTTGTAAATGCTCATCATCAAGAAATAGCTGATGTCTATGTCGAAGATGGGATCATTGTTTCCGTGCAGCCAAATATCATGGTACATATAAGATTTGAATGTCAATCTCAGTTAGTTATTTTCCTTCTTCCTTTTCATTTTAGTAAATTTTATTTCTTGAGCATACACACCACGGAAGATTCATTAGATGTTGATACTTTCTAAACAAATAAGAAAAGCATGCGAATGAATTCAAGTTTGAGTTCGTAGTGTTAGACAAAAGAACTAAATAAAATTTTTGGTACTTCATTTTGCTGAGGGATCTGAGGTTAGAATCATGATACATTGCTTCTATTTTAAAAGATTTAAGTTTAATCTGATACTTAAGTTTTATGTTCTTATTATTATCAATTAAAACCACAAATCACTTATATCAGAAAGCCAATGTAGTAGACCATTGTTAGCGACTTATAACCCGAAGGGTTCAGGTGGTGAAAATTAGACACATGAAATAACAATAACCAAATGAGAGAATACAAAGGACATAAGCAATATGTGTGCAGAAACTCTGAATGGGAAAACCAAAGGACCTTACCTAATCCATTATAGCTGAAGCCAATTTGATAGAACATTGAGCACCCCGGAGTATCTCCCGGATAAGGTAGTCCTCTACGGAATTATTTACGCAGCAAGTAACCTCATGGACCAGCTACCGTACTGAATATATTCTTGACCTGAAAACTTACACAGAACCAGGGTGGATCTGGATGCATAATCTATAGTGGGCCAGGTTGGTTTTCTTCATATACATAAACCTGACCTGGATCGTTGTATATCATCCCAATCAGAGTTTGCATTTTCAGAGCAGAGATAACGTCTTAATTCTCTCTGCTGTAGACATCCATTTTTTTCACTTGTTAAAATTTGTTCGATCGTATGGCTGAATCTTGAATTTTGTGTAAAGACTTTGACACACAAGAAGGTTTTACTGAATTTATCCTAAACTGGACTCTGTAGGCTGGCGATGATGTAACGGTACTTGATGCCACTGGGAAGTATGTAATGCCAGGTAAATTTCAGATTTTTTTTTTGCATGCATGCTTTTGAAATTTGAATACGTTATCCTGTTTGGACAAACAGGAAACACTGCAGACATATTCACCAGTAAAATGCCTTCCATAATAATTTTTTTACTGCTTGAAAGAGTTGTATCATTGTTCATGCTGATGCGTGTTGTCTGAAGGAACAATCAATTTATGGTGGAAGATTGGGAAAGCATAATTGTTAATGGCTTAAAACATGATGCACATACGCACACACACAGACTCTGTTATCGATTTAAACAAAAAACATATTGGCGAGTGCTATTTTACATGGTCAACAATAGATTGATGGACAAAGCCAATAAAAATGATGGGAGTGAAGATTAGATGAAACTGACAGAATAAGATACAATTATTGCATTTGGTCATTATGGTGTTCCCATGGTTTCTCTAAGCAACTAGGTCTTTCTTTTTCTCATGAACCATGAAAAACTAGTATTTATTATGAGGACAGAGCTCATCAAAAAGCAAAATGCTTTATGTACTAATCCATCCAACTCCTTTGTGTCAAAACCTGTTATTAAGTTGGTTCTAGCTTTTGCCAGTTTCAGTTTCAGTGCTCAATTAGGTATAGGACCGGGATGACCCCGTTCCTGTTTCATTTTTTGGGTATGGTATTCCGAATCTTATTACTTTTGTTCTTCTGATATATTCACTATTCTTTCACTGCATTTGATTTCCCTTCCTTATAGATTTTATATAGATATAAGGTGTGAGGGGTTTCCACGCTCACCTACGTACGTTGTATCTAGCCTGCGTTTTTATGTTTTTTATGATGATGAACATGAGCATACTAATTTGTAATGGTAATGGTAACAGGAGGTATTGATCCTCACACTCACGTAGCAATGAAGTTTATGGGTACTGAAACTATTGATGACTTCTTTAGCGGCCAAGCTGCTGCATTAGCAGGGGGAACAACGATGCACATTGACTTTGTCATACCAGTTGATGGAAGTTTAACTGCAGGATATGAATCTTATATGCAAAAGGCAAAACAATCATGTATGGATTATGGTTTTCATATGGCCGTTACAAAATGGGACGAAGTTGTTGCAAGGGACATGGAGATCATGGTTAGGGATAAGGGTTAGCGTTTCTGCTTTTACATTCCATTACAGTATATTTAACATTTTTTCTTTTAATGGATTTGATGTTAATACTGCTATGGAGATATTTTACAATCATTTACATATTGGGACATATCATTAGAAGATTTTCAATTGTTGACTAGTAGGTATCAACTCTTTCAAGTTTTTCCTTGAGTACAAAGGATCTCTTATGATAAACGACGAACTTCTATTGGAGGCCTTCAAAAAGTGTAAGTCTCTTGGTGCCTTGGCTATGGTTCATGCAGAAAATGGAGATGCTGTAGCCGAAGGACAGAAAAGAATGATTGAGCTCGGTATAACTGGTCCAGAGGGTCATCCTCTTTCGACACCCCCTGTGGTGACACTCAAACAAATTTATATTTAAAATTTTACTTCAATTTCATTGCTACTGAACTTTCCACCAAATGGCATTTCTCGGTCTCTCCTTTTCAATTTTTTTTTAACTGTTCCCATATCCATGCGATGTTCTAATGCATAATGGTTTTTAGCTTTTAACATGTTATATGAGATGTACGTTTGAAACCATTAAACATTTACCTTTTCTCCCTTACATTGCATGAATAGTATATAGTTGTTGGACCATTTTCTGGACCTTTTCCTGCCAAATCCTGCAAGGAGAGAACATGTGTTCTGGTATAACTTCATTTACTGTTTAATTCTTATCTAGCTTGAAGGAGAGGCTACTGCAAGAGCTATTCATTTGGCAGGATTTGTAAATACACCCCTGTACATAGTTCACGTGATGAGCATTGACGCCTTGGAGGAGATAGCTAAGGCTCATAAGTTAGGTTAAGATTCTGTTTCCCTTTATACAAGTTTTTCCTGCTCGTTACTCACATTTACTGGTATTGGTGAATAGTGATGCATCTGTGCAGTCTGACATTGCATAAGTATAACAAGTTTCTCAATTTAGTTCAAGGAAAACTAAGATACTGAATCTATCATCTAAATTCATGATAGAGTCAATTTTAAAGGAAACTGTTGGATACAATAAGTAAGGTAAAATTTGGGTATTAACTGTAAGAAAATAAAAGATGAATTTCTTTGACACAATACCAAGGGAAATAAAGAGATGAGATGAGGAGACAACTTGTAATCTTTGGTTGTTTTCTAGAGTATTAATTGCTAATTGTAAGGCTGTTTTTGGGTGATTTTCTGAAAGTAAAGAATTGAAATCAGGTTTATGAGTCTGCTAGAGATAGACTCCAAGTTCTTCCCTAAATCAAGATAATGATCGCTCAAGGATTGTTTCAGTTGTAAGAGAGGAAAAGAGGTTGGTTTTTGGCATTGAGGGAAGCAAAGGAAAGAGTAGGAGCAATGTAGTTCTTGCGGGGGTTCATTCGGAGTTTGTACTCATGACAACGTTCAAATACTTGTCTTTGTATATCATCAAACAACATTCCTCCTACTCTTCCTCTGCTTTCCGCCCTGTAACCAACCCCTTTTCTCCAAGACTGAAAAATCCTGAACGATTAGTATTTTGATTCACGCAAGGACTTGGAGCGAAACTCATAAATGTAATTTCAATTCTTTACTTTTAGAAATCATTCTAAAACAAAGGCACACTGAACACCATCCACCTAGTAGTCTAGACATCAGAATTCCATTTCTTAAAAAACTGGTGAAAATATTAGCTCTTAGTTTGTACAGTAAAAGTTATATACTTGTCTTGTTAGAACATTTAGTGGCAACCTCTGCTGTTATGAAACTCCAGGGCAAAATGTTATCGGAGAACCTGTAACCTCTGGATTGGTGCTTGATGATTCAAAACTTTGGGATCCTGATTTCACCACTGCAGCTAAGTAAGAATCAGAACATCTTTAGATTCTCTCTTGCTTAATATTTTCTCAAGCAACATGTGTTTCCTTTTCATTCTTTCAGGTATGTCATGAGTCCTCCAATAAGAAAACTGGGACATGGTAAATCCCTTCAAGCTGCCCTTTCAACAGGAGTTTTGCAGGTGAATTCACACACTGATACCACTAGTAGGAGCATGGCTAGTGGCTACTTCTGATAGCTTCCTTCGCTCTTTCATTATGTATCCCCTATCTATCGCCAATAAAAATGTGTTAAATAAGCTTGATGTAGGAGGAGGATAGAAGTTATTTTATATTCATCGCCATCGTCTCTCTTTTCATTTGTTCTTTGGATAGGGTTATCACTTATCAATAAAAAATGTTAATGAAGAACCTTCGTAGAATCTATATACTCTTCTCTAGTAGTCTAGTGTGAAGTTAAGTTTTTTTCTTGTCCGATAGTGTGAAGTTTAGTTAGCACCTCAACCATAATATATGAATGGTTGTCCATAGGATCATCAATTAGGGCTGTTTTTAAAACTTTGAAATGGAATTGTAGTTAGACAAGCTTGAACTGCCATCCTTATACCAAACCTGGTTTGTACCATCACTGGGTTGGCCTTGACGTGACCTGCAGGTTGTTGGATGTTTGATGATGCATAATGTTCTGCTGAATTTATTTTGTTAGGCAGTTGCAGACAAAATTTTTGTTCCATTTTTCACTAGACTTTGATGTTGCAGCTTGTTGGAACTGATCATTGCACTTTCAATTCTACTCAAAAAGCTTTTGGTATTCATGATTTTCGAAAGATTCCCAATGGGGTAAATGGTAATCTCGAGTTCCTATATGCTTGCTTTTTATTTTGGAGGCTGAGATACTGAAATAGTTTGGTAATATCTAGTTGTATCCTTATACACAATGTGCAGGTATAGAAGAGAGAATGCATGTTGTTTGGGATTTGATGGTGGTAAGAATTCATAGATTGAGAGCTAACTTAGTAATTTGATAAGGGTTCGAGTCAGTAGTGGGTTTTGCGACTCCACTTCACCAGTTTATGTTAATTATAATCTAACTTTCTGCAGGAGTCTGGCCAGATATCCGTTACAGACTATGTGCGGATAACAAGTACAGAATGGTATGCTTTCTATATCACAAATTTGTAGTGCCGTATTTGACCCATATATGATTACTAATCTTTTTGTCAAAGAGGGTATTTTTTTCTTCCTTTTTTCCTTTCTCTGATAATGGTGTGCCATGGGGCACGTAACCACTACGCATTTAAACAGACTGCCGAGCAGATATTTATAGTCATATAGGTTGGATGTCTGGGGCCTGCACATACATCTGTCTCTTCATGGTTTTCAAATCTAGTAGATGGATAATCATACGAGTTGGTGAACCTTTTCACTTTATAAAATTCTTCTGTGGAAATCAAAGAAATGTGTTAATGTTCTTACTTCTTAGGATGTTGAACTAGGTGTTGTAGCTGGGTATGTTGGTAGTGTATACTGCAGACTTGTGGTGATAGTTTGGCTAATTTATTTGAAAAATTAACAGTGCACGGATCTTTAATATATATCCTAGAAAGGGTGCTATACTAGCTGGATCTGATGCCGATATTATAATACTAAATCCAAACTCAAGCGTCGAAATATCTGCCAAGTCTCACCATTCAAGAACGGATACAAATGTCTATGAAGGATTGAAATTGAAGGTACTTCTTGTGATGCCAATTTTAATTCTTTACTGCAATTATTCTAATCTGATATACCAGTGACTATAGTCTATGGATCTCAGCTCAAAAGTTAGCGTTTTAATGTAGAACACCAAAGTAATTGAACAGGTACTAAATTTGTATAGATATTTTTGTCACTCCTCGGTCTTTGCATTCAAGAGTGTGGATGAAAAGAAGTTCTTTTTATACTACTGTGGAATATGATATCTTTCTAATAATTATTTTTTATATCAGTTCTTCCCTTTTGGATGTTTTGTATCTTGTTTCACTTATGTGAAAGCAATGTGTTTGATGAAGAGTCTTTCAGTGTAGCTAATTTAGCATTAAAAAGCACCTGGGGTTTCGTCTCGGTCTTTGAGATGTAGATTTCATAGTTATATTTCTTTCTTGCAAATGCTTTGGATTGCTTTCGTGTAGAATTTGTCTGAGATTACAAACATAAGGTATTGTATACAAGGGCTTGAGGTAGCAGGCTTTTTATCATATAAAAGATACAATTGTGGCTGTTTGTGGTTTCAATATTACGAGAGGTCTTTGCAATCTTTCTTCATAAAACGACTTCTTCACCTATTTCCTTCAGGAGTCTGTTACTGTTGGCATACCTGAGGTTTCAGATAAACTGTTCTTTAAAGGAATAGGATGGAGTAAAAAGCTTGCATCTACATGATTCAGGCAGTTTAATTGTAAATTGTCGTCCTTGTTACCTCGTCATACTTAATTAAATTAAACCATCACCAGTGTTGCAATTTCACTATTGTTTTACAAATTTCAAAATTTTCACTGCTGTAGTGATACCTAGTTTTTGGTGTTTTTCCTATTATTAAAGAATAACAGAAGTTTGATACATGAGCAGATCCTTAACACCTACGTATTAATTCCCGTCTGAGCATTTTGAGATCTGAATCCTGTATTGCATCAAAAAACTTACTAACAAAGTTATAATTACCGTTGTTTCTTTTTCTAAACTTTCATTTACGAGGATGCACCATTTAAACATGATCAGATGGTTTATTTATGACAATTTTGGTTTTATTTTCATAATACAGGGGAAAGTTGAAGTTACAATTGCTGGAGGAAGAGTTGTATGGGAAAATGATGAACTCAAAGTAATTCCCGGCTCTGGGAGGTACATAAAAATGTCTCCTTTCAATTATCTATTCAGCGGTATCAGTAAGGCTGATGCTGCATACTTGTCTTCCCTGAAAGCTCCTGTTCGACGCTTCAGAGATAAATCTTGATTTTGAAATCTTAATTTATTAACCGCTAAACTGTATGTACTATATAGTATTGAGTTGAAGCACAAATTAATATCTCAAGGATCGTATCTGAAACATTTCAAATGTAGTTACATCCAGGCTCAGTGTTTTAGGGTAAAATAAATAAAGTGAAAGTAAGGGTTAAGTTGAATGCTTGAGTACGAGAGATCAAAATCGTACAAGACTCGCCTAAATTAAAAAATAGATGTTTGAGTATTACTTCGGTCACAAAAGAGAAAAAGGGTTAACTTTAAGAAGGGAAGTAAAGAAAGTATTGAAATCAGTGAGGTTGTGTGTTTGTAGTATGATGTGTCTGAACTACTGCGTAAAGAGGGTTTTTTGTATAAGACTGCGAGAAAACTTCTGTAAAATCAAAATTCGATTTTTTTTGTATAAGTCCGAGATGATTTTGTGAGTAGGTTGAGTAGCCTATTTATAGTAGTAGTAGTAGTATGACACATTGATTTTGTAAGTGGTGGTAGTTATGGAAGAGTGGAGACTGTGGAATATGTGGTGAAGTTATGTCCGAGGGAATACCTGAAGTTACATACCCATTATTCTATTCATTCCTTTAACTGTTCACACGATTTAGTTACTTTCTCATTATGAGTATATTAATGCACTGCATTTACTGTAGACTGCTAGATTAAAACCCTAATAAATATCTCCATATGACATATTTGATGTCTCGTAGTAAGTTAATAGTAGTATTCAGTACTGCTACTTTTTTGGTTGATTAAGTGATAAGAGATACTACTTGGTCAATTAGTGAAGCTAAAATTTATATGACAATCAATTAATTAATTAGACCCACGAGGGTATCGAGTCTCATAAGACTATGTCTTATAGAGATCCAGTAGTTTTGGTAAGTCAAATGATATTAGCAGTTCATAGTGCCAGTTGAAAGGAAAAGAACGAGTGAGAGTAAGAGCGTGAGCGGATGAGAAAGGGAGAAAACCAGCGTCGTGGGGATAAGTGTACGTTGTTGTTATTTTTTTTAGGCGGTGTTGTGGGAGGAAGAAATCCCACGAGAGCATGAGATACTGATGGTGGCGTTATGCGCACCCTCATTATTTTTTTGGGGCTATCGAGTGCTCGCCCGTATGCTCTGAAGACGAATATACATATAGAATCATAGATTTCAGTTAGGAAGAGTTACAAATCAGTTTGGTGAATTATTCCAATAAATATATAATCAACAAATGTACTTCAATTACTGAAGGTCCATGAATATTGTGATAACATTAATAAATCCATAATGCTCGACATGAATCTATATATATGTATATATATCGGTGTAAAAATATAGATCGACCTTTATGAATATAATATTATGTATGGTCAGAAGATATCCAGGAGGAATTGTAACAAGCACTAGTTACACTCTAAGAGTCCAGTAATTAATGGATATTCGATACAGAAGTAGGTGCCGAGTCATATAGAACAAGTATATAAATATTGAGCTATACAATATGTATATACACACATTATTGTATAACTCAATATTTATATACTTGTTTTGTATGATAAAGAGTGGCCAAGATTAGTCTAGGGAGGAGATAAAATCAGAGGTTGTGATTGTTCACGTAAGAATTTGTCCTCAGAATGCCAATGGTACTGGTTGCAACTCCTCCCAAATATAACTAACTATACAAGATATGCATTCCGAACGTACTCTTGTTCTCGAACAAATATCAAAGCTCCTAGATGGACATCCACTAGTTTAAAGCAACATCGAACTTGTTCGAAATCGTAATAATTCCACAACTGAATTCCTTGAACTCGTTATATATACATCAATATGTAGACTCCCATTGAGCAATATTGATTTACTATTAAAACAACAATATAAATATTCTAGACTTTCAGTACTTGAGTCTATTAATCAATTGTTTACTCATTCGCTAGAATAAGAATTACTAAGCATATTCATATCTGCTCTTAGCTGAGCCATATGGATGCATAATAATGTTATTATCTAATATTTACCATGAATACTCTGTTAGCAAGTCTGCTACATAACACTTGGCAAGTAAGTCTGCTACAAAAGACTTAATTATATATATATTATCTGAATAAATAACTGAACCTATCCATGTCTATTCTCAGCTGAGTTACAAGGATTTCTCCTAATATTTCCTTTAATAAGTGGAAATTAATATCTATACACAGTTATTATACACTGGTAGAATTTGAGCTATTACTAGCTTCATGATACAACATCGACTTGATGTTCAAGGACTCCACCACCATGAGATGTCGCCATGCCATCATCCTAGGCTGCCAGCGTTGTCCAAGGATGCAGCGCCCCACGACGCCGGATTCATATGCTCATCGCCATCGCTCTCCCATCGTTGGCGTTGTAATACGCTATCACTAGACTCTCGGTGCTGGAAATTTCCAGCGCCATCATACTTTCATCGCTGGCGCTATAATGCGCCATCATTAAACTCTCAGCGCTGGCAATTGCCAACACCATCACATTACTACCTCTCCAGTGATGGCATCCCTGCTGCTGCTGCTGCTGCTTGCTAGTACCAACGCTATCCATAGTTGGCGTGACCAACATCATTGGATGATGCAAGCCGCTCTTGCATCTCTTGCTCGATGCATCATGTGCGTACTTCGAGCCTGAGTTACCTCCTCGATACCCTGAGTCGCAGATATTCAACGAGTGAGTCTTCTAGCTGAGATCACTTAAAATACCAACATTGGTAATTCACATTATCACTGAGTACTCAGCTTGTACAAATGCCCGCATCTGGAATCATTAGAGCTCATCTCTCACACCTCACTGCTTAGAGATTATCGCTCATAACTCACTACCTACAACTCGTCGCTTAAAACTCATCGCTCACATTCCATCACTTAGAGCTCATCGCTCACAACTTACTGATTGGTGATAAGTGCATAATTTACATGTTTTGAGTATTATTTTCTTGCATTTATTTTTCTAGATTTTGTGTGAATTACTTTGTATTATTATTACTTTTGTATTTATGTCTTGTACTAGGTTACATCTCTAAAAGAAATGGAAATGGAGTGTTACAAGGAAAGAATTACCAAAGACCCAATGATACTCAGTCAAATCCAGTATATCTACCCACCATGTCGAAGAGAATGTAAAACGAAGCCAATGGAGAAAGAATGAAGTCATTCCGGCTTCGTATGAAGAAGTTATGAGCATTTGAAGCAAGTCAAAAGTGTGAAAGATGTGAAAGCACAAAATATCTAAAGACATTCGCTGAAATTACTTGGGGGCATCTCAAATTTAAATAGTGCTAAGGGCACCTGGTCATCTCCTAAGGGCTGCCACCTATTTGTATCTTGTTAAAAGCACCAGCAACCTGGATCGGGGCCACCTTCATCTTCTTCCTCACTGCGTCAACAAAGAAACTCAGTTGATTTCAGGCTATATTTTTCTCTGTTAATTTGTTGATATTTAGTGGATTCATTGGATTATATAAGCTGTTAGAAGAGGTGGGCGATGATTGAAAGAAAGTTTGGAAGTGAGAAAGTCGTTTTTCAGGCTAAAAACCAAATTAGGGTTCTTCACGGCTATAGCCATTAATGGCCGACATAATGAGCTCGTCATGCTGTTGGTGGAAGAGATGCCACTAGTGGCAGTGGTGATCGATGGTGTAACTTGATAAGGGTGTTGGTGTTAAAATTTAAAAGTGAATTTATTGCTTATTTACAAAAAAATTGTTTTGTTACCAAAATTATCTTGATGGGACCAAAGAGTCACTAGCCTATATTGTGGGTGGAAATGACGAATCCACTTTTTTCACTTCTATGTGAATGAGAAACCTTTGGTTTGTCCCACATGGAATAAACCAAGGATGAAGTCTATCCATATTACCACAAAGGTTGCACCTAAGGGAAAGAACTTGTGCATTGGATATGGACTAAGGGAATGGGCTAGTGGGCAAAATCACACATGTGCGGTGCTTCGCACCGAAGGACGCGGGCCGCTGACTTGCGGAGCTTGCGGGTGTTTTTTGCGTGAGCTGGCGTGTGTGCGACGAGTGCCCGGCGTGAGCTCGACGTGTACGCAGCGTGTGCCAGCATGTGCTATCAAGACTTAATGGTTTTTTATTTTTTATTTTAAATTCCTATAATAAATATTAAAAAAACCGTTTTATTATTTATGGGAATTAAATAAAAAGATTTTTCATAAATACAATTTAAATTCCTATAATAAATATTAAAAAAAAACGTTTTATTATTTATGGGAATTTATGGGAATTAAACAAAAATATTTTTCATAAATACAATTTAATTCTCTTCTCTCAAATTTTCCTATAAAATCAGAAAAAGGATTTCATTTTTCCTTACCCCATCTGCAGTTACTATCCTGTCGTCTTTTCCCCTCTTCTCGCTTTGTTGTGCGCACCAGATTTAATTTTTATCTTATTCTTCTGTTAAGTTCACAATGGGCCGATGAGTCTTGCTAACTGGGTTGGTATCAGGAGGTTTTATCCTGGATTCGATTTGTCAAATTTAAAGGTATAGCAACACTTTTCTAAAGTGTACCTGGCAAATATCGAGTTAAGGGCAGTCTGTTGAACATGCGACTCCTCCTCTCTGTGCTTTGTGTGATTGTGATATTTGCGCTAACGTTAACAATTGTGAAGCTTCTGGTTTTTGGTTTGTTTTTCTGTTACAGGAATAATTTTTATCCAACAATCTTAACTCGATATTTGTTAAATTTGTAACAATGAAAACGAGAAATAATTGAGTGATATTGGTTACGAGGAAATTTTAGGATTTTTTTCAAGAGGGTACGTAATTTCAGAGAAGCAGGACTGTAAATGGATTTTCCAATATTGCACTTCTGGGAATTGAGAATGGGTTACGAAAATTGGGTTTCTAAGAAAATAGAAGAGTAGATGGAAGGAGTCGTATTCTTTTTCTTTTCCGTCTTCAAAATAGTTCTATGTCATTTTCTTTGCCATTTGCTGGGTAGAATTGTGGGGAAATCATTATCACCGAAGAAGAGAGGGAACCAGAAATCAGGAAAATAAAATAAAATAATAATAACTAAATAAATGGCTGATGATCCTGTGGTTTTGAAGATTTGTTAAAATCTTTTGTTAAATCCTGACCCTTTTCTTAACCCCCGTAGATAGATTCCTCATTCTTGGTTCTGTGTACAATGGTTGGTACTTGCCGCGGATGATAACACTTCACCAACGGAGTATATGTGTAGAATTAACTGCAAAAGTCAAAATTAATGGGAATTCAGAAATTTCCGATTGATTGATGATACTGATGATTGGATTGGGTTGTGCATAATGTGAGCCATCATGAAATTGAAACCGGAAAAAAAAATGATCGAAAGATAAGGAGCAGAAACACCATTAATGGTGATTAGTATCAGGGTTGGATCGCTCTCTTCTGGATGAACCGAAACTGTTCGGTTTTCTGTAGAATGGTGAATTCGGTTCTTTTCCACTGATTCAGATTTAGAACGAACCAAACTCATGCAATGTTCTTGCTTGTGGATTATCTATCAGCTCTGGAGTTTCTTCGTGTATTCCTTTATACTTACTTTGTGAATCCTTATAATCTGAATCGTCCACAATTTTCTCACCGTATAATAAGAGACAATTGGTTCCAACAGAAACGCCTGTCTCTGTTTGAGGAAGAACCCCAAAATCAATTGAAGAAAGGTTCTTTTCATGTAGTTTCTTCTTAAGCTTTTAAAGGCTGGAAACATCCTATGTTCTTCAATTTCTTCAAAAAATGGAATTAGCACGAAGAGTCGAGTACGTTAGAGAAGCCATTTATATTTGCAGTGAATTTGCAAATACCAGACGGAAGTGACGTTGGTCTATTGTCGGAAAAGAGTTGAAGATCAGAAAGAGAAAGGGAATCGGTCAACTTCAGATGGTGATTGAAGAAAACAGGGATGAATGGTTACCGTGAAATAAAGAAACCGGAAAAGAAGATCGGTGGAGTCATTTGCTAGGGTTTATAAAAGAATCTGTGAAAAGACTATTCTGCCCTTCCTTCAAACATGTGGCACACATGCTTATATAGAGTTTCCTTTATCTCTACTAATTGTGCTCAACAAAATTATAAGGGATGACTAAATGGACTTGGACACTCAATTTGGGTTGGGCTCGGGTTTAAAGTCATAGAAAGATGATCATCCGGGGCTTGTTCATTCTATTCGTTTTCGCCAGAGGAAGGTGTTCAATTCGTGTTTGATTATGAATCTGGGTTATCTGCTTCTGGTGGTTTTCGGAGGCAATTTTTCTTGGTCGTTAAATTGCGGAATTTTTGGAGGCAGTTTTTCTTAGTCGTTCTAAAGGAAGCAACATAAACTGGGTAGCAACGATAATCAGGTATGATTTATTAATTATAATCATAATATATTTTTTAATATATGAATCGTATGCATGATATCTTGAATTTATTAGAACGGTTAAAACACTAAATTTAACGCATAAATCAAGACAATTTTCATTCGCATAATAAAACGTAGTTATCATGCGCTAAAATGAATTCACATGGAGCATGCGTAGAGTTGATTATTTGATTATAAATAAATCATATTCATATTAAATTAGGCAATATTTTATATAAATCGTGAGGATTTTATTATAGAGAAATAAAATAAAATAATGCTAAATTATTATGAAAAATCAAAAGAACAAGTTTTTTGGTACAATGTCTGAAGTCAAAGTGGTAACCAATGTGAGAGACTGGTGGGTAGACTCTGGTGCTACCAAGCATATCCGCGGAAACAAAGATGTGTTCACCTCCTATCAGAAGGTAGGGGAAGGAGAAAAGCTCTATATGGGTAACTCGTCCGCAGCACGGATTGCGGAAAAAGACAAAGTTGGGCTGAAGCTCAATTTTCGGCAAAACTCTCACACTGAAGAAATTGTTCATGTTCCGGACATCTGTAAAATTCTTGTATCTTGTAGTATATTAGATGATAAGGGTTTTTATGAAACTGGGAAAAATTGTGTAACTCAGTGGAAAGAGTTATAAGACTGAGGGTTTTTATAAATTAGATGTAACCTCAATTTAATTAAATAAAATTGATTCCTTTTATATTTATGTGTCATTGAATGTTTGACATAGCAGACTTGGTCATATTATTCAATGATCAATCTGACGAGCATAGGCTGCATTCCCAAATTTAATTTGGAAAGTAAACATAGAGGTTAAATATGTTTAAATTTAAAATATGCAAAAATGTCTTATAAGAAAAATGTTCAGGAAAAATTCTAAACCCATAGAATTAATTCCTCAGACCTAGTTGACTTGAACTCAGTTCAAACTAAAGGTGAAAATATAATCCCTTAAGGAGATGATGAAGCAATGAATTAGTTCAGGACTACCTGCGAACTTGTGGGGGGAGGCCGTCCTCTCAGTTTGGTATATCCTGAACAAAGTACTTATTAGATATATCTCCAACTGAATTATAGAAAGGTAGACAACCCTTTTATGCATACTTCATAAATGTGGGGGGTGCTTGGCTAAGATTTCTATCCCTCCACCTAAGAGGACAAAGATTTGACCCAAAACTGTTAATTGTGTCTTCATAGGATATCCTGAACACAATTCAGATTATATGTTTAGGGTTGTGAGTTCTGATACTTCAGAAATTGATATGAATACCGTTAAGGAATCTAGGGATGTTGTGTTCTTTGGAAAAAATTATTTTTCCTTGAAATCTGAATCTCTCATGATATGTGTTGATCCCCTAGATGTCCTTTCTACGTGTCACCCTCTACTTCTATAGGAAGATGAAGTTGAGTCTTGAAGAGACAAAAGATTTAGAATAAAGAAATCTTTAGTGCATGAAAATTTTGATCATGTAATGATTTCTAGTGGGTTTAAAATAAATGAATATGACAAGTATGTTTACGCTAAACTTGTGAATGATACCTGTGTGATTGTATGCTTGTATGTTGATAATCTGATTATACTGGATACAACCATAGATGTAATTTATTCCACTAAGAACATGTTTAATGAGACCTTGACATGAAAGACTTAGGTCCCTCAGATGTAATCTTAGGGATGAAAATTAGAAGAGAGTCTAATAGATATAGTCTTAGACAATCTCATTACATTGAATCTGTACTTAGAAAATATAACCAGTTTGATATGAGCATTGGGATGCACTTTTAGAGTGTTAAGGTACCAAAAACACACTCTAAACTTTGTTTGAGTTATAAGAGATACTCTGCAGTCCTTGAAGGACATTGTAATGCAAACTGGATAGCAGACTCAGAGGAGTCTAAATCTACGAGTGGATACGTTTTCACTCTAAGATGTGGATCAGTGTCTTGGAAGAGTTCCAATCAGACCTGTATCGCTCGGTCCACTATGGAATCCGAGTTTATTGCATTAGATAAAGCAGGAGAGGAAGCCCGCTTGGCTAAGATATTTTTTAGAAGACATTCCTCTCTGGCATAGGCCTGTGCCAGCTATATCTATACATTGTGATTGTCAAGCTGCAATTGCTAATGCTAAAAACAACAATTATAATGGAAAATCCATTTATATTCGAAGAAAACACAATTATCTAAAACAACTAATCTCGAATGGCGTTATTTCTGTTGACTTTGTGAGGTCTAAGGAGAATATCGCGGACCCTTTGACGAAAGGCTTGTCCAAGGAGATAGTTAGTAATGCATCGAGGGGGATGGGACTTAAGCTCATCAATTAAAACTTGCCATGAAGGATACTCAACCTTGCTGACTAGAGATCCCAAGATCAAGGTTTTGAATGAGACAACTAATTTGTGGTGGGTAAAAATTAAACACTATCATAGAATTATTTTCTCTGTCCCTTCCCTATGGTGTAGACGTGATAGTGTGACTGCATGTGAGGATGACTTATAGTAAAGACTTAATGAGTTCTATAGTTTCAATTTAAGATTGAAATGGGGTGTAGCAGTTAACACTCTTGATAGAATTTACCTATATGAATGAAGAAGTGGGTCGCTTCCTATGAGAACTGAGCTGATTCTCTAGAGCATTCTGAGAAACGAGATATGTCCAGGGCCAAAAAGGACACAACGGCGTGAACTTAACAGCAATCTTGAGAGATATCTCGCGTAAGGAGCTATTGAAGAACTACACCAAACGATGGCAGTTCAAGACATCGCGTTCACTGTCCATCAAGTAGTTCCGGTACTTCTCACTAAGCAAAGGTTCAATTCCATATGGTCACCTATTGCTTAAGAGGTATTTCTCGTTTTCCGGTTTTCTGATTTATCGCCTTCTTCATTCATGTGGGGGATTGTTAGAATTTAAAAGTGAATTTATTACTTATTTACAAAAAAATTATTTTGTTACCAAAATTATCTTGATGGGACCAAAGAGTCACTAGCCTATATTGTGGGTGGAAATGACGAATCCACTTTTCACTTCTATGTGAATGAGAAACCTTTCGTTTGTCCCACATGGAATAAACCAAGGATGAAGTCTATCCATATTACCACAAAGGTTGCACCTAAGGGAAAGAACTTGTGCATTGGATATGGACTAAGGGAATGGGCTAGTGGGCAAAATCACACATGTGCGGTGCTTCGCACCGAAGGACGCGGGCCGCTGACTTGCGGAGCTTGCGTGTGTTTTTTGCGTGAGATGGCGTGTGTGCGACGAGTGCCCGGCGTGAGCTCGACGTGTACGCAGCGTGTGCCAGCATGTGCCTATCAAGACTTAATGGTTTTTTATTTTTTATTTTAAATACCTATAATAAATATAAAAAAAAAACCGTTTTATTATTTATGGGAATTAAATAAAAAGGTTTTTCATAAATACAATTTAAATTCCTATAATAAATATTAAAAAAAACCGTTTTATTATTTATGGGAATTTATGGGAATTAAATAAAAAGATTTTTCATAAATACAATTTAATTCTCTTCTCTCAAAATTTCCTATAAAAGCAGAAAAAGGATTTCATTTTTCCTTACCCCAGACGCAGCTACTATCCTGTCGTCTTTTCCCCTCTTCTCGCTTTGTTGTGCGCACTAGATTTAATTTTTATCTTATTCTTCTGTTAAGTTCACAATGGGCCGACGAGTCTTGCTAACTGGGTTGGTATCAGGAGGTTTTATCCTGGATTCGATTTGTCAAATTTAAAGGTATAGCAACACTTTTCTAAAGTGTACCTGGCAAATATCGAGTTAAGGGCAGTCTGTTGAACATGCGACTCCTCGTCTTTGTGCTTTGTGTGATTGTGATATTTGCGCTAACGTTAACAATTGTGAAGCTTCTGGTTTTTGGTTTGTTTTTCTGTTACAGGAATAATTTTTATTCAACAGTTGGTTGGCAGTAACGAGAAGGTTTGATGGTGATGGTGGAGCTCGAATGTGTGACTGTGATTGATGTTAGTGATGGATTCGAAGGACAAAATTAATGGCCGAGAATGTTGGTGATCAGTGAGAGGATGATGTTTCTCGAGGCTGTGGTTTGATTTTGATGGAGTCGTTGGAGAGCTTAAGCATACAACAGGGTCGAGAAGAATTGAAGAGATAGAGTCATAGAGAAGAAGGTGCAGTTGAGTCGAGAAGGAGAGTGAAGATTGAATGGCCACTTTTAAGTGAAATTTGACGAGAATGGTAGTTCTCTGTTGGAGTGATAATCGTATGGATGAGCTTGGTGACGAAACTGGCAGTGAGACGATGGTGGTGATGTTATGGGCTGATGATGGTTCGAGTTTGAATAATAATAGGAAACCTAGTTTCTTGTTGATGAGATAGGAGTCGTGTTTTGAGTTGAATATGAATCAAAATTTGAAGAGTACATGGAAACTTACGGCTGGTTTTCAACCTGACCGTAAAACTAAGGAGAAAATAAGAAAAACACAGGATAACCTACGTCCAGGTTTAGCTGGCCGTAGAATTGAAAGAGTAAAAAATAAGAACCCAGGAGAACTTACCGCTAAGTTCAAACTTGGCCGTAAAATTGAGGAAGGAAAGATTGGTTTTTACCTGTCAGTTTTGAGAAACTGACAGGTGATGTAATTTTAGAAGTGGTAAATAAAGGTTCGATTCTCGAACTTGTGAAGGTAATGATTTTAGAAAATATTAAACTTAATCTAAACTAATAAAAATCAGGAAAATAAACTAGAGAATATTTTTAGAAAATATGGAGAAAACTAGGAATCAGGGTTCAGTTATTTCTAACAATTTATGTGATTAATCATGTAATTCTTTTCAATAATTTAAGCTCAAATATTGCCAAAAATATGTTTCCTAAAAGAATAATTGTAAATCCTAAGCATGGGACATCAAGAGTAATTAACTAAGCATGACCCATCAAAAGAGAACACAACTATTTAATAAAAACCATTTTTTTCTAATTTAAATCCATGCAAATAATAATAAAAGAATTATAAATAATTAATTAAAAATAGACTTACCACAAAAAATTGAGAGAAAAACCTCCTCCATCATCCCAGTAAATAGACTTAGCTCATGGTGAAGAAAAGTTGCTCAAAAGATCTTTTCATTGCTCAAAATATTGATTACAAGGTTGAATAATAGTGTAACAGCTGAACAGCTACTTATATAAACGTTACAGAACTTGGTTCAGCCGTTTCAAAAGAAAATAAGCAACAGAGAAGAAACAGTTGAAGCAGCTCAATATACGACAGTTCCAGGTTAGTGAACGACAGTTCCAGCGTTAGTGAACGACAGTTCCAGCGTTAGTGAACGACAGTTCGCTGGAGCTGTTTGTTCTTCACCTCCTTCTTCCCTATACGCAGCAGCAGAAAAGATAGTTTTCTGTTAACTTTTCCGGCGATTCTCCCCCCTGATTTACTTGGCTTTTCTTGGTATTTATAGGCTCTCCTAACCCTAGGGACTTCCCTTAATTGATAAGGACTCAAATAAGAGTCCCAATCAAACTCAAATTCTTGTTTCAAACAAACAGCGGCGTGATTTTTCTTCTCCGGCTACAACTCGGATTTTGAGCACTTTTCTCGGCGTCAATCTCTATTTCTTCACGTGTTTGATATTGTTTTGATCTCTACTTGCTTTTGGGTTAGATTGAAATACCAAATATCCCAAAAATCACGTAAAAGAAATCACCAGCAACTTCATTTTGATAACCAAATAGGTTCCCGCCAAAACTGAATTTTTGAAACGTGAAAGGGGTGCCCCCAATCCAAAGTTTGGGTGCCTTTAACACTTGTCCCGGGTGCCTTTAACACTTTTTAAGCCAATTTTTCCACAAATCTTTATTCTTCAAATGTACCTACAAAAGCATAAAAACACGTAATATTTGCAAAATCGAATACTAACTTAATAGAAACTAAGGTGCAATCTAGACACTAAAATGTGTCTATCAACAGGCCAATTTGAAATGAAAAAAATATGGTTCTTCGGTTGGACATTATTCTGTTACATAAGCCCAATTGGCTGTGTAATAGTTTCTCAAGATTTTGGCTAGTTTTGGCAAGTTCTAAGAACCTATTTCAACCTTCGACCGTACGGGCACTTCTATTTTTGGAACCCTAATTAAAAGAGGATTTCATTTCTATTAGGGATATCTTTTATCACTAGGTATACTGATAGGATTTTAGAGTACCTATATATAATAACTGTAATTGCACGACGTCTACAATGTAGAAGCGGCAAATACAGGTCGAATCCACAGGGAGCGGGGACAATACTGCAATTAATATCACTAATCAATCACTCGGAAACAATGTTTTTAGATTTTTAAGAGTGAAAATGAAATAAATTAATTAAACTAATCTAGTAAAGTAAATACACAAAGAGAGTCGGTAAGCAGAGTTTATAGTATCCACCAGTATTTCTATTTAATTACTGAAGTGAAACATAACTCCTGAGTATTTGTTTATTGTCCTTTCTATCGACATCACCTATTAAATGTATTAGAGTCGCAAATATCACTGGGACACCCTAAGCATGGCACATCAAAATTTTTAAGTCTCAGCATACACCATCAAATTGCGTTACCGAGAAAATTATACGAAACTAAATATTGACTCACAAATAGTACTTGCAATTCTAAGCATACCCCATCAAAGAATTTAAACCAAGCATGAAATATCAAATAAAAATACAAATATATTTATGACCCAATTAATTACGCACAGAGGTTACAGTATTGTACCGGTGAAGCAACAACTAATTTTTCAATTAATCAATAAACAAGAATCAAAAATTAATTATATTCAAATCATAATAGTCTATTACCAAATAATTAAATTCAATTTGTCTAAAACTCGAAGTGGTTTCAACATAAAACCCTAGCTATAAAGTTTAGTAAGAACATGACTATGAATTTCTCAAAACCCATTAAAAATAAATATAGAGATACATAGAGAGGATTTAACCAAACTGCACGAACCTTCGACTCCAACATCTCCCACGATGTAATTCTGATCCAAAGACCGCTGCTCACGCTCTACTCCACTGTTTTACTACTTTAGATTTATGGTATATCTTTTTAATTGTAATTGATGAATCTTTAGGTATCATATACCCTCCTGTAATCACATTTTAAGTGGTTTAATAAAATTCATGCTTTAAAAGAATAAAAAACTGTGCACAACATCTTCTCTGTACGTGAGCTTTTCTCTGGCTGATTTGTATTTGTGTCAGTCCGCCTCCTTCCCCAGACGTCCCTCTCTCCAATTCCTCTCTCCTACTTTCAGCCATCACAAACCCAGAAACCAAGACTGTACAACTTCCTCCTCCTTTCCGTCTAGACTCCAAACAGAAGTCTCCAGCCAATCTCCGCCTGCAACCTAATCTCCTCGGTCTATCCTCCTCTCTTTCTTTCTTCTTTCTTTTATACTCTCCCTTCGGATCGTTATACCTTGTCCCACCATATCCAGACAACACCGACCACTTTAGCCTACTCCATCTGACGCATAAACCTTTCTCTCTCACGTGCTTTTCAATTTAGCCTTAAGAAAGTCCACCTCCACTCACACTTTGCCACATGCACCAGCCCAACAGCCTCTGCTTCTGTCTTTTATGCCCAGAATTCATTTTTCTTTTACGACTCAACTGCCCACTAAAGCTAAGTCCATCAATTAGGAATTTAACCTTGTTTAGAGCATCCATAGTCATGCAACGACGATCAAAGAGGATAACTAAAAAGTAAAAATTAATTTGTTTTGATTGTAGTCCATCTTACATGCAGTGGTGGACGAGTATAATTTGGTCATGTGTTAATAAAATTTACGCATAAAATTGGGCGTATGCGTAGAGAGACGTCTGTTCGTTGAGCGGTTGCGTACTAAAGCGTTTGTTTTGGGCGGACGCTTGATCAACGCTCAGACAGAAACGTACGCTTGTATAAACGCTTGATGACAGACGTTCCTATAATTGTATGCCTAAATGACAGGCATGTGCATATGTCTACGCATGGTGGGGCGTACGAGTTGAGCAACGCCTGAGATAACTGATCTTAAAGTCCAGGCGTTTGCGTAAGTTAACGCCCAACACTAGCGTACATTTTGTCAACGCCTCAAACCAAGCGTTCGGATAAGTTAACGTCCAGTGGAACGTGCTCTTATATTAACGCTTACTACAGGCGTGATCTTGAGTTGCGCTTGATCATGGACGTACTTCACCGCAACGCCTTTCAAGAGACGTACTGCTAACTAAACGCTTGATGCGAAATGTAATGCTAGGAAAACGCTCCACCATAATTGGGATTGGTCCAGATTTGGTCCCAAACAGTAAAAAATATGGACTATAACCATATTTGCTCGCCCCACTGTGATTACTTTTGGGCCGATCAAAGAGTAAATTTGGGCCTACTCCGTGTTTTGCTCATCCCACTGTGGACGTTCTTAACTCATAGTTTTGGATTTCATATGAATCACCTATTAAAGCAACAAAATAGTAAAATTAATACAATTATAAGTACTAATAAATATAAATTAGGCGGTAAATATATGTAAATTAAGTGCTTATCATTTACACACAAGAAGAGAAAAGAAGGAGCTTTAAAGTTGGAGATTTTTCTATAATCTAGGGTTTGGTTTTATTTTCTTCTTATTAATATTTCTATGAGTTTTAAGAAATCCATGATGAATAGTTTAATCTCATTGGTTAGAGATGTAGTCTAAAGTCTAGAACATGTTTACTAAACAAAGTATTCGTTTTTAGTATTCATAATCTCTTAATTGTCGTTTATGTTCTACCATTATTATTATTATTATGATGGATTATTTATTAGTTTAAGTCGTGAATTAAATGAGAAAGTGTTCATCTCTAGGGATAGACTAGAGTTTGACATCCGGAATTGTCGAAAAACTCTAGTCACAAGTAGCATAGTATAATTTCTAACGACGGGATGTTGCTACGAAGTTATGTGTAGAAGCGTAACCTAAGTTAAATTTGAGTGGCTCTTGCGCCAAACTGCTTAGATTAGCCTAATTCATAGAGATAAATGCTTTCAATAGGTTAAAATTAAGTGACTCTTGCGCCAGGTTATCTAGTGAGAAGAATTCAAAGTGTGGCTCTTGCGCTTTTGATGATAATAGAAATTTTAACGGAGTAATCCTGCGATAGGATGTTTTAGGGCTTTTGATACTAAGTGAGATTTAATATTGATTTTGATTTGGTTGATAACATGTTTGATGACGGAAGATGACATCTCTAACCAGTATTTTCATTATATTGTTTAAAACTTAAATTGTTTTCTTGCTATTAATTTGATTTGAATTTATTTGCAACAATAAAAAAATTCTCTCAGTTACTTAAGTAATCGAAATAATTTGAAAACTCATACCTCCCTATGGATCGAAGTTGTCTTATTACTATACTCTTATTTATAATTGTGAAGTGAAAAGACTTGAAATAATTTTACTTGGATGACAACCGACCAATTGGAGATCAATGCTCATCATCATATGTGGCTTACTCTACTAATCTCATCAGATTCGACACTAGTTAGTCTATACAGAGCTGAGCGTCTGGCCCTAGCAAGTCATGACCATGACAACTGAAAATAGTAGCAGTACGTACGTACATACACTTTACTATTTTCTACGAGACATCAAATATATCACATGGGGGGATACTTACTGGGGTATTGGTCTGGCAGTCTACAACAACATGCAGCGTAGCGACACACCCATAATGAGAAAGTAACAAGTATTGGGAACGGTTAAGAGAAGTTAGGAGAATGTGGGTATAATGGTTATATGTAACTGGCAGTCTTCCGTAACATAGCGGACACGACTTCAACACTTCCTCCACAACCAAAACTGCTCCACACCTTCACAACTTCCACTTCTTACGAGGGATCAGTATGTCTACTATAACTATAAATAATGACTTTATCTATTCAAAAAGAGGATGTCAGACTTACGTCTAACAAGTCTAGTCCGCTCACAGTAGTTCAACAACTTCATACTTCCAAAACACATCACACATTGCTCTCTCATACTTTCTCTGCTTTCCTCCTGTAATATCAACTCATCTTCCTTTGTGATCGAAGCAGGACGTGAACGGTCATTTCTTGGTTTAGGCTCGTCTTGTACGATCCTGATTTCTCGAACCTAAGTAGTTTTACATTACATTTGTTTTTACCCTAAAAATATGGGGTGAAAGCCTTTTTATCCACCGATTATTTACAATCGACTAATAGATAAGTTCATGTCCGCCGATTGTATCCTAAAAAAAAATCCAAAAAAATGAGATTAGTAAATTAGAATCAACAGATTTTTGGTGAATTATCTGCCGACTGTGGATGTTGTTCTTCGTGAATGAAGAACATGAACCATAATCGGCAGATACGATGTAGAACATATGTTGATTCCGGTATGAATATGATTTTCAAAGATTTATATAAACCTAAATCGTCAAGTGAGATGCATTTTACATGTCGATTGTAATCCTAAAAAATCCAGAAAAATGAGCATTTCTTTTAACAAGAATTGACTGATATGATTGTCCACATCCGCTGATTCTGAGAACAATCAGCCATCGTGCAAGTTACTTATCGGCAGTTTGTTCCTGAACCCAAATTTTTTTTAAAAAAAGTCAAAAATTTGGTTTTAAATTTTTTTTTGTGTTATTTTTTTTCCATTTTTTGATCCTCTTTGAGAAAAATATTTTTTTCTAAATAAATAAATTAAGTTGATATTAGGGATAAAGATAGAAATATAATTCTAACTAATGAGGATAATTTACTAGTTTTATCCGTTTCAAACACCTCTTATCTCCTTATCTAACTGGATACATAATTTGCTAGGTCTCAAATAATTGAAGTAGACCGTAAATTAACCAGGATTTTTTAGGACCTTGATATTTCCACAGGTAACGGTAACGGTAACCATAAGTGACTGCCCTCGAATATGGATAAACCATTGAAAGCCAAATGCATCAAAGATATATAATGCCTCGTTTACATGTCACTTTATATATCTTTTTTTTGTTATGTCAAAGATCATATAAAAGAACAAAATAGAGCTTGCAAAAGAACCAGGAAACAACGAGGGAGAGACTCCCAAAAACTTTTACAAGTTAATTAAATCTAGGATTATTTAATAATATGGGTCAACTGGAAAAACCGGTTTATAAATATTGGTCAGTTTTTCTAAATATTTTGAATATAGGTCTTCTGTTAACTTTTCCTTCCGTCTTGGTTAAATACCTCTGCAGTTTATTTATTTACTTTTTACTCGTTGTCACGTTGACCTTCTACATCATTTTTTAGGATCGATGAGTTCAGTTCAGGATTGATTAACCGTTTTCAGGTTCGTTACATCATTCCCTAAAAAGGTTCAGGATCATTATACCGTTTGTCGAGCCTGGTTTAGGATCGTTATACCGTTTTTAGTTTCGTCAAGCTCAGTTCAGGATCGTTACACCGTTTTTAGGATCGTCGAATCATTTATCCTCCCCATCAAAGAGATGTGATTCAGGGGTAAATACGACTAAAAATAAGTTAGATAATTTCCACCTTGGACTTAACTAAATATAATCTATTTTTTTATAAAAAAAAATGGGACTAGACATACATTTAAAATATTTTAAAAAACAAGTCTATATTCGAATACGCCAAATAAAACCTATATTTATAAATGACTCTTAAATCTAAAATTAAACTTGTCAGGTCATTCCACATATGGAATAAAGTGCGGCCTCCCCTCAACTCTTTTAAAATTATCTTTGGCCAACTTTATATTTATGAAGCCTTATATAGGTGCTTCTCATTCCAATAGAAGGACCTCCCATGGTTGAAGGCTAACCGAAATTTTGGATATGGGATATCCTATACCAATAGTAAATGTCCATATTACCCTTGTCTTCACAAAAAGTCTAATTTGCCCTCTTCAATTCATTAAAACCTAACCGTAGACATTCTTCTCCATTAATCGGTTTCTATTCCTTCTCCATTTCACCTTCCTTCTCCATTAAAATTCATCGTCTTCGATTAATCGTCGATTCAAAAATTTATAATCGCCGATCAAATGAAGAAAACCTAACTCATCAAGATGACAAACTCTACTAAAGGTATAGAAGGTAGCAGTGATTTGAATCCAAAACAATCAAACAAAGAAAACCCAACTCATCAAGAAATTGAAGAAGAAATCGGTGCTAAAGGCGATCAAACTCCCCAACCACAACCAATGGTGTATATGAGGTACGATTCTACAAGAACCCATGCTATTTTTCTCCATTTTATGATTGTAATGTGTTAGAACGATTGATTTGAGGTCCAAAAATTAGGTTTCCAGAAACATTTATGGTTGGGTTCGATTGGAATCCCAACCGTAAATATATGGGAACCCAACCGTAACTGGTTTTCTTTTAAATTTTATGTTCAGGTTATTTAAATACCCAACCGTAAATCAGAAAGGAAGGAGATGAAGATGATATTTTACGGTTGGGTTCGATTCTGAAACCAACCGTAAACTATTTTGCACTCAAAGAAAAATTTGTACTTGCGGTGAGGTTCGATTCTAATTGCCAACCGTAAATTATCCTGGATAGTTCAAATTTTCTGTTTTGAAGATTATTTACGGTTGGTTTCGATTGTCAATTCTCAACCGTAAATTCTCCTGGTTAGTTCAATTTTTTTCTTGATGATTATTTACGGTTGGGTCGGATTGTCAATTTCCAACCGTAAATTCTCCTTTGTATTTGAACTTCTTTTTGTTGATTCTTTACGGTTGGGTTCGATATGTTTAACCCAACCGTAAAGAATTCTGAATTTTTTAAATTTTTGATTGATTGTTTGTGTTGATTCTTACCATTGACAGTGCAACAAGAGTAAGTATGTCAATCAATAAGTCCTTTATCAAAAATAGTTTTCAAACATACAAACTTACCATTGATTTTTTTTCAGTGGGTCATGGCTCTCGACAGATATGAAACTATCCATGGCAAAACGTTTACGCATGAGGATTGCTATCGTATTTTGGAAGAAAGTACCTACCATGATTTCATCCTATATACTTAAGTGTTTAAGTGTAATCATCTAATGATCTATTTTATTTCATTTCCTTTAGTTCTTACTTTAATGTAAAAAATAAGGTCTTTGCCTATTTTTCTATTTCATTAGTATATGCCTTTAATTTAATCATAATTCTCAGAGTTGTAAAAAACAATACCTCAGGTTCATTTACGGTAGGGATGCAAGTCCATACCCAACCGTAAACCATCCAGAATCTTAAAGAAGGACAGTTTTACGGTTGGGTTTTTGAATCAAAACCCAACCGTAAATATTCCTGAACCCTCAAAATTAGTATTCTAGTGTTTGCGTTTTTTTGGGTTTTTGTTTGTTTGAATGACCATATTTACTTTAAATCTAGTAAAATTGAATGAATAAGTTTAAAAATTCGATTTTTAAACCCAAATTTGGAGTGAAAGGAAATACAAAAATAAGGGTCCAGGAACATTTACGGTTGGGTTGGGACTCAAAAACCCAACCGTAAAACCGTAGGGAAAAAAATGACAGGTTTACGGTTCGTTCGGAGTTATCCACATATTGGCATGCTCATCCAATACTCGTTTGAGAAATTATTGTTGCCTATTAAACGCCTTTCGAATTCAATGAACTTCTCTTTTAACAACGAATCTTCTTCTCCCGGTTCACTCATCATTGACTTGTATAAATCCGGGTAAGAACGTAGTTCAACCGCGGACCTATGCCTTACATAAGTGCATTCGTCCCAACCTAACTCTTTTTCTCCGCTAAATGGTCCAACTTGTTCGATGAATACATGGTACCACAATTACCATCACCGACAACATCGTCGATGACGGTTACAAACTATCACACACATAATTAACTTGCCATGTTCTCTAGCCCATTGCTTTGCATCATCTTTTTTTTCCCATGTCTACATGGTCCAAGAACACAAATTTAGAAACAAAAAAAAAAGACTTAGCAATATTGTCCAAAGGAATTAACAACTTATCTATAACCTACCAAGTCGTTCAAATAGTGATCCGTAGTATCTCTAGTTAGAACATCATTTGGAGGAGGATGAGCATACATTGGGTGAGGTACAATCTCGAGCTGAACAAAAGATAAAAGCATTAGGCAACAAAACACTAGAAAGTATAACTTTACGGTTAGGTTATGAGCATCGGACCCAACCGTAGGGGAGATTACGATTGAGTTGTGCCTTCGAATCTAACCGTAAAAATAAAAGAAAACATACATAATTAACTTCGGTTGGGAATCAAAAATCGAACCCAACCGTAACTGGTGCAAGAAATACCCATGCACATAATGCGTTACGGTTGGGTCCTATGCTAAAACCCAACCGTAAAACTGTTACGATTGATTGTTCCGCCATGAAAATACGGTTACGGTTAGATTAGGATGAACACCTAACCGTAATTGTTAGTTACGGTTGGGTACGATGCTGAAAACCCAACAGTAAAACTGTTACGATTTGGTTTTCCGTCATGAAAGTACGGTTATGGTTTGGTTAGGATGAACACCTAACCGTAAATGTTGTCTACGGTTTGGTTCGACAAGAAAACCCAACCGTAATGTTCCCTAAATCACAAAAAAAATCATACTTTATTACGTAATTTCATCAAATTTGAGCCATAAAAGACCAAGAGTTTAAGTTAGAGGTATACATGACTACTCTGGTTGAGTGAATCAAAATCTAGGGTTTTTAAAAAAACTACAAAAAATTCTCTTTCATTTCTTCTACTTTTTCTTCCTACCAAACCAAAAAGAAGAAAAATTTGATTTGATTTGGTTAAGTATAAGATTATTTTAGATTAATTATTATTAGCCTAATCTATTAGCTAAGTAGTTTTACAAATATTAACTAAACAGGAGTAGTTTAGCCATTATGAAAATATAATGGATAAGGGGTTTTTAAAATTCATACCTAGTGTCCCTATTTTATCTTCACATGGGAAGCCCCTCTATTAGAATGGGAAACGCCTATATGAGGCTTCATATTTATATATTGGGACTTCGATAGGATTGGTCTTGGTAATCATAACTTTGAAACCTGATGCAAGATTCTTCCCTTAATTCCTAACTTACTTCCTCAATTGTTTTTTACATAAAAAGTTATTGTCATGTGTGAATTAAGTAGTCTTTGTATTTTACCATTTTTTAAGCTTTGGCATAACATCAACGTTGAATCACAACTGGGGAAGGATTTGATTTTGGTCGGTGGACTTAATTTTTTCCATTTTCTCCACAATCTTGAATTAGAAAAAGATATACTACCTCCGTTTCAGCAAAAGTGTTACTATCACTTTTTTATTTTGGCATATTTTTAGGCTAAAATGAAAAAGTGATAGTAACACTTTTACTAAAGTGGAGGGAGTATTTGTTAGACCCATCTGTTACAACTGTGTCTGTTATAGTTATTAGTTATAGGAAGCTATAATTTCATTTCCTGTTATTTTATTTTTCCGTTATTTGTATTTGTCAATATTAGTGTCCAGCTATATAATGGACCAAATCTTGTATTTCTAAATCTTATCTTTTACAATCAATATAACACACTTCTTACATGGTATCAGATACCAAAACAGGAACAATAGACTTCCTTCTCTCGATCCTATCTTCCCACCATTAAACCTGCAACTCTCAAACCACCAATAAAATGGTGAGAACAATAAAAAAATCACAAGCTTCTTCTTCCGCTGCTAACAATACTACACAACAATACTGAACTATTTCTACTTTTACCTTCACCAAATAAATAACAACCACCGCCATCTTCTTCTTCTTCTTCTCAACCACCTCAACCACCACAATCTTCTTCAAAATTTACTCATACTCCACCACACATCTCACAACCACAACAACCAACAATATTACAACATACACCTATGCAGTTTTCACATCAAAAACCTCCTCCATAATTTTTTCATCAACATTATCAACCTCCTTTGTATTTTCAACTCCAACAACAATCTTACAACTCGTCTATTTTTCAAAGTAGATTTACTCTTCCTTTTCAAAATATTTTGAATTTTGTTTCTGTGAAATTAAATGCTTCAAATTATCTTGTGTGGAAAGATCAAATCTTCTATCTTGATCTGTACAAATATTTTTAGATTTGTTGATTGATCGATTCCTCCAGAAGTACCAACACTGTGGTGAATAATACTTCCGTTCCCAATCCAAATTATCTAGAATAACTTCAGATTGATAGGTTTGTTGGATCCTGTATTAATGCCATTGTTGATAAATCTTTATCATCAGAACTTCTTGGAAGGGTTTCGACAAGGGAGAAATAGTTACATCTTGCAAAACTCTTTATATAACAGTTTTTTGCTAGAAAATATATGCTTAGGTCTCAACTACATTCTATCAAGAAAGGTTCGTTGACAATCTCTGAATTTCTTCATCAGTTTAAAACTATAACGGATTCTCTTGCTGAGATTGGTAAACCAGTTCCAGATTCTGATTTGGCAATGTATGCACTTAAAGGTCTTGGTAGAGATTATATTCATTTTGTTGTCTGTGTGCAAAATCGTGAACCTCCTCTTTTTTTTTTCTGATTTGAGATCCAGACTTATTAGTCATGAGCAGTTTTTGAGAGAACAAGAAACTGATACTTATTCCTCTCTTGTTTCTGATCCTAGAAATACAACATTCTTTGTTAGGAAACATAATTCTCTTTAGAAAACCTACTAACATGTCACAAGGTTTTGTTTCTTCTTCTGGTTCACCTAGTGTGTCTCCTTATGGTTTTAGGAAGACTGATTTTAATCCAACATAGAAAAAAGTTATAAATTATAGCTCCAATCCTTGTCAAATATGCAATAAAACTGGTCACTTTGCTAGTCGATGTAGATTCAGATATGCTGCATTCAAAAATAGTGCACCACCACCTCAAAAGGCCTTTCTTGGTCTTGATCTCAATACAGGGAGTAATTCTGGATCTTCTCCTTGGTTTTCAAATGAATTTGAGCATAATATTGTTCAGCTTCCTTCTAATGGTTTTGAATCTGGTGATTATTGGAGTCATAGTACTTCTGGTCCTATTTGGATACCAGATTCAGGTGCTTCTAGTCATATGACAAATGATTCAACCTTGTTATATAATTCCTCTCCTTACGCTGGTCCAGAACAGGTAATGGTAGGGGATGGTAAGTTGCTACCTATATATCTCCAAGGTTCTTCTACTTTATCTACTTCTACTAATGATTTTCATTTACATAAGATTCTCTATGTTCTACATCTTCAACATAATTTGATGTATGTTGCTAAATTTACTTTGGATAATCATTGTTCTTTCATTTTTTATCCATGGGGATATGAAATCAAGTCACTGAGGAGCAACCATATACTAGCTAAAGGGAAAATGCAGAATGGTCTCTATCCCATCTTATCTTGTCACCTACTCAACATGCTGCTTTTAATTCTATTGTGGCCTCACCAACAATTTGGCACTCAAGGTTAGGTCATCCTGCTCAGAAGATAGTTCACAAGCTTGAAGCTGCTACTGCTATCAAGTTTATCTAGTAAAACTTTTAATTATTTATGTGGTTCTTGTCAATTAGGCAAAAATAAATTCTTACCTTTTTCCTCTACTGGTTCTGTATCTAGTACTCCCTTGCTATTAGTGCACTGTGATATTTGGGGTCCTGCACCTGTGTATTCTCATCTAGGATATAAATACTACATTCTGTTTGTGGATGATTGTACTAAATTCAATTGGATTTATCCTTTAAAGAGTAGAGCAGATAGTATTCAATGATTCAAGTTATTCAAATCTCTTGTTGAAAATCTATTTGATGTAAAGATAAAACATTTTCAATATGATGGAGCATTAGAATTAATAAAAGGTCCTTTCAGAGATTTTCTTGATTCATATGGTATTGACTTAAAGAATTTCTTGTCCTTACTTACATCAACAAAATAGTTCTGCAGAAAGAAAACATAGGAAAATCACTGAGGTGGGTAATACTTTACCCTTTCATGTTTCTATGTCAAAGAAATTTTGTTTTCACTCTTTTCTAGCTGCTGTGTTTCTTATTAATAGAATTTCTAGCAAAGTCTTGCAGTATAAGTCTCCTTATGAGGCATTGCACAAATCTACACCTGACTATTCCATGTTCAAAGTTTATGGTTGTCTATGTTATCCAAATCTTGTGCCTTGCAGAAAAGATAAACTGAGTCCAAAATCTACAGCTTATGTTTTTCTAGGACACAACATTCAACACAAAGGTTATAAGTGTTTGGATTTGAAGACTTCTAAAATTTATATCACTACAAATGTCATATTTGATGAACACAAGTTTATTTTTGCTAGTTCAATCTCTACACCAACTACTTATATACATGCACCTGTGTCAGATAGTTATTCTGCTGATACTTCCACACCATCTGATAATCAGATACATCTTCTGCTATACCTAATGTAATTATGTCAGACTCTTCTCCAGCTGCTACCTTTCCATCTACTTCTGATGTGCCTACTTCCACAACTACTTTGCACATTAATTCTGGTATTCATACTAGATCAAAGTCCGGTATTCATGTTCCCAAGTCTCTCTCTAAAGATTTTGTTGCCAATGCTCTTCTTAAACATCCAATTACAACTACTCTTATTAGTAAAGTTGAACCTATTTTTGAACCTAAATCTTTTAAAGAGGCTATTAAATATCATGTTTGGATCAAGGCTATGAATAATGAATATGATGCTTTGCATAATAATGATACTTGGAGACATGTCCCTTATGATCCATCTATGAATGTTCTTGGGTGTAAATGGGTTTTTAAAACCAAATTGAAGGAAGATGACACTGTTGAGGGGCATACAGCTAGACAAGTAGCTAAAGGGTATCATCAAATATATGGTATTGATTTTGAAGATACTTTTATCCATTTTGTTAAAACTACTACAGTTACATGTGTTCTTAGTCTTGTTATTTCCAACAATTGGTGCATAAGACAACTAGATGTGAGTAATGTTTTTCTTCATGGATATTTGTCAGAAAAAGTGTATATGGAGCAACCACATGGTTTTGTTGATCCTCAATATCCTACTCATGTATGTCTTCTTCAAAATTTCTCTATGGTCTCAAACAGGCACCTAAGGCCTGGTTTGAGAGATTCAGTGGTTATCTCTCAACATATGGATTTACTAATTCTGTGTGTGATAGTTCTATATTCCTATATCAACAACATGATGCTAGGATGATTCTTTTGGTTTATGTGGAAAACATTATCCTTGTAGGCTCTTCTGATTCTCTACTTACTTCTTTTATTGATTCTCTCAAGTCTGAGTTTGCATGAAGGATTTGGGACCTTTACATTATTTTATGGGCATTGAAGCTACTCTTGATCCTTCTGCTAAGAAGCTTCTTATAACACAAAACAAATACTCTTTGGAGCTCCTTAAGAAATTTGATATGCTGGGTTGTAAGCCTTGTAGAACTCCAGTTCCTCAAGGGAAAAGAGTTCCTGTTGCTGATGGGGATCCTTTATCTCATGCTGCAGTTTATAGAAGTTTAGTTGGTGGTCTTCAGTACCTTACTCTTACACGACCTGACATCGATCATTTATGCAGTTAACTATGTTAGTGAATTTATGCATTGTCCTACTGACATTCATCTTCAGCTTGCAAAAAGGATTCTCATATATTTGAAGGGTTCTTTGGGTCAAGGTATTACTCTTAGTTCATGGAATTGTCGTGATTTTGTTGCTTTTTGTGATAGTGATTGGGCAGGCTTCCCATATACTAGAAAATCCACCTCTGGTTATTGTGTATTTTTTGGTGGTAACTTGGTTTCTTGGTCCTCAAAGAAGCAAAAACAATTTCCCGTTTTTCCACTGAAGCAGAATATAGAAGTCTTGCAAATGATGTTGCTGAAATATTATGGTTATCATACTTGTTTGCCGAACTTTCTTTGCAGCTGACATTACCATGCCAGCTTTTTTGTGATAATCTTGGTGCTGGCTGTCTCACAACCAATCCTATTTTCCATGCTCACACCAAGCATATTGAGGTAGATTATCACATGGTTAGGGATCTTGTCAGACTTGGTTTCTCAAAGTTTCCTATGTTCCAATTTTGGCGCAGGTAGCTGATTTATTTACAAAAAGATTATCCAAAACTCAATTTGGGATTTTGAAGGACAAACTGATGCCTACAGTGAATCCATAGTGTGAACGGGATGTTAGACCTATCTGTTACAGTTATTAGATTATGTTATTAGTTACAGGAGGCTATGATTTCATTTCGTGTTATTTTGTTTTCCGTTATCTGTCAGTGTCAGTGTTAGTATTCATCTATGTAATGGACCAAGTCCTATATTTCTGAATCTTATCTTTTGAAGCCTGATATAGGGGCTCCAACATCAATAGAGGGGCTCCAATAATAAGACGAAATAGGGACACTATGAAGTAAAACTCAAAAACCCCTTATCCATAATATTTTCACAATACCCAAATCACCCTTTATTAATATGTTAATTACCTTAAATAGTGAAAATTTAATTAAGCTAATCATGGTTAATTAAACTTAATCTTTGACTAACACAAATTGAAATCAATTTTTTTTTTTGATTTGTGATTTGGGGATGAAAAACTAGATGAAATGTGAGAAAAAAATTTCGTTTTTTTTTTAAACCCTAGTTTTTGATTTAATCAACCATAGTAACTATTTAGGTCTTTCTAGATTAAAATCTTGATTATTTTATGGCTCAAATTAGATGAAATCACGAATTGAAAGTTTGATTTTGTGTGATTCAGAGACAGTTACGGTTGGGTTTCATTACGAACCCAACCGTAACACCAAGAACACCGAAGAACACCTTCAGTTACGGTTGGGTTTTGACTCCAAACCCAACCGTAACCTCA
>JAJJMC010009630.1:970651-1013019 GCA_023531435.1 Papaver californicum
AGCCATCACCCACTGAAAAAAACAAATCAATTATAAGTTTGTATGTTTGAAAACTCTTTTTAATGAACGACTTATTGATTGACACACTTACTCTTGTCACACTAGATTCGGTGGGATGAGCTTCTTTTCTCACTTTCATTTCCTGTTTCAAAGCTTCCAATCGTTGAAAAAACTTCTCACACCTTTTCTTAATGACTTTGAACGTCCTACAATTTTGATTTCCGTCTAATCCCACAAAAATCTTAAATAAACGCTTCCACCAAGAATCGGATGTCTGATCCACCATCCAATCTTCATTAGCGGGTTCGTTACTTTGGGTAATGTACGCTCTTTCGTACTCGTGCGTTGTGATCGTAACCCACGATCTAACAATGGCAACATCTTCATCAGTAGTGTATGGAGTTACCATATTTAGTGCTTCAAAGGGTCGGGTGAGAATGAGTTGGAAAATGAGAATGAGAATGAGAATGAGAATGAGATTGAAAGGGATAGGGGAGATTGAGAATGAAAGGGATAGGTGATAATGAGAATCACCTTGAAAGGGATAGTTTCCTTTTATAGTGTTTAATTACTAACAACTAGTTTTTCAAAATAGAGCCGTTGGGTTAGTTATCATAATCAGTAGTTTAAGAATTTCTTAAACTACCGATTGTGCTTGCACAAAATGTTGATTTTTTTTTAAAAAAATCCGATTTCCAATTTGGGGCTACTTATGATAATCGGTAGTTTAAGAATTTCTTAAACTACTATTGTGCTTGTATAAAATGTTGAAATTTTTTAAAAAATGTCGATTTCCAATTTGGAGCTACTTATGATAATCGGTAGTTTAAGAAATTCTTAAACTACAGATTGTGCTTGTACAAAATGTTGAATTTTTTTAAAAAAATTTGATTTCCAATTTGGGGCTACTTATGATAATCGGTAGTTTAAGAATTTCTTAAACTACCGATTGTGTTTGTACAAAATGTTGAAATTTAAAAAAAAAAATTGATTTCCAATATAGGGCTACTTATGATAATCGATTTCTTAAACTACCGATTGTACTTGTACAAAATGTTGATTTTTTTTAAAAAAATTCGATTTCCAATTTGGGGCTACTTATGATAATCGGTAGTTTAAGAAATCTTAAACTACCGATTGTGCTTGTACAAAATGTTAAAAAAAAGTTAAAAAATTTCGATTTCCAATTTGGGGCTACTTATGATAATCGGTAGTTTAAGAATTTCTTAAACTACCGATTGTGCTTGTACAAAATGTTGGAATTTTCAAAAAAAAATTCGATTTCCAATTTGGGGCTACTTATGATAATCGATAGTTTAAGAATTTCTTAAACTACCGATTGTGCTTGTACAAAATGTTAAAATTTTTTAAAAAAATTTGATTTCCAATTTGGGGCTTCTTATGATAATCGTTAGTTTAAGAAATTATGAGTGTTCAGGAATTTTGAAAAAATTATGTTTTCCAATTTGGGGCAACTTTCATAATCAGTACTTTGTAAAAAATCGATAGATATATTACTCCATTATCTACCGATTATCATACGTCCATGGAATTAAATGCATGCAAAAAATGTTTTTTTTTTGTTAACGATCACAAAACATTGCATAAATAATTCTTTTTATACATTTATGTTCAAAATATATATTCAAAAGCAACTATTCACCATCCTAGTTCAAATTAATTACGTTCTTTACTGAGATTGTTAAACGATCCCAACGCTTCATGTTGGACTAGTATTGCAACCACTCCTTGCAATAGTTAGTTGGGAAGTAATCCGACCACCTAGTCAATGGAGGTAATGGACAATCATCCGTTAAATTTAAACCGATAAAATGATTGTCACTAACAAAAGCCATAATGATTCGTCTATCCTTGACCGACTCATCACACACCGTCCTTGTGGGTGTAAATGTGACACTAAATCCTGATGAAGGAGGACAGAAAAAATGTACCACGTAGTTCAATACATCCGCTAAAAGATACCCACATATCGGCATTACCATCCAATACCTGGATCCGACCACCTCCAATCCGTTTCGGCATTTTACACGAGTATATAACTCTTTGAACTCTTGTTCTCTTCCATGTATATCTCTTTCTCTCATCATTTCAATATAAAATTCTTTATCCTCCAATAATTATGCGTCCATCTTATTTCTTAAGTATTTCCATTGGGTGATATTCTCGGTAACCGCCTCACTAAAGTCTCCTATTTGTTTCAAAGCAACATGGAAACCACAATTGCCATCCCCATCGACATCGTCGGTGTACAAAAAAAATGGTATAATGAGTAGAGGGAGTTGTTCCAAATACTCATCGTGTATATGTTGGGTTTGACTTAGTTGGGAAGGAATCGTAGAGACCTTAGCTTTGACTTGTCATGAGCTTGGTCCACCTTGATCCTTCCTTGGACGACCCCTTTTCGTTGGAGCCGGCAAATCTTCATACTCAGCTTCAGTATGTTCATGCCTAGAAAGGTCACGATGACTAGATAACCATTCCTTCAACTCTTTTCTTTGAATTGACCTAGGATTTTCGGTATTTGGCCTACCCATCGCCTTTCCTTTTATTGGTTCATGAACAACCTTTTGACAGGGGTGAAGGGCTTCCTCTAAATAGTGCATCAATATATTCTTTTGTGCCCCATTTGACGTAGAGTAATGCTCGAGTATTCGTGTAAATATTTCCGTCTCCACGAACGACGCACCATCAACCGTCGGGGTGCTTGGAGTGAAAGTTAATTGCTTACAAAATGGATGAATATCAATAATGTCAATAACTTCAACATACCTTCCAAGTATGTGACAACACGGGAGTCCAATACCTATCATTGTCTTGCAGTTGCAAACCGTAGTCTCATCATCGTGATCTCTGTACAACTCCAATTGTTTTATCATGAAATTTATTTCCCACCAAAAAACTTTGTAAACTATACCCCTTAGACGATTTTTATGTTTTAAATGTGCCAAAGGGAATCTATGCCGACTTTTTCCCATTGAACCATAAATCTTAGTGAGGTCACGATTGGTGAACTCATGGATTGCTTCTTGGACCGACACGACCCCATTTTGGCTACCGACTAGTATTTTCTTTAATCGGCCATGGGACCCCTATGCAATGCTTGTTGCCTCGTTCTTGAAGTTCTAATATTCATATGTCCATGCAAACACAAACTTATCTTTATGCGGTCCCAACCATTGTGATTTGCAATATTTAACTGGTTTGGGATAGTTCTTTCCCCATTCATCCTCAAAGTTCTTCAAGTTGTATTCATAAACTTCCTCCGTCATCGACCAAACTATCTTATCCCATGCTTTTAGAAATAAAGACCACTTTATTCCATCCTCGACCCACTTTTCATCGTCCAACCTAATCTCTTCTTCTCGTTCTTCCACGGCTAGTTTACTCAAACGTTCATCCTCTTCCTTCGACCTCTTGGTACCTTTGTTTCGTTTTTTAGCTTGGATATGATGCCTGCAATTGGATTTGATGTTGCATTGAATGTGCCATGTACAAAGCAAATTTTGGGCTTCCGGAAACACTACCTTTATTGCGTTCGTCAAGGCTGTATCGTTATCCGTTACAATAACCCTTGGAAAATGCTCGCCATTATAAATCGACCTTAATGTTTGCAACATCCAAATGAAACTCACATCGTTCTCAGCATCCATTAACCCCAAGCCACCGTAAATTTGCATTTGTCCGAAGTGTGGCAAATGATGTTCAACAAGGGCATGTTGTACCTGTTTGTCTTGTAAGTAGCATCTATCAACAAAATTTGATGAAAGCATTGAGCCAATTGGATCATCTTCGGATGTGCCAAGAAAATACGAATCACCTTACCATCCCTTTCTTCTTTTCTCAACGTGTAATTGTGTTTCTTGGCTAACCACTCTGATTGTTGCATAACCATTCGACCATCCCATTCTATCATTTTGATCGTTTCTAGCACCGAATAAATTTTAGACAACGAAGACAAGTTGTTCGGGTCGTCCGCCTTTATCTTAGATAGGATTGCACTCGCTTTCATTACGGTCCCCATAGACTTCACCGTCTCCATTTCCTTTGGTTTTAACTTGGAAACCATTACGTGCCCAACAAGATTTTCCGGATCTTCGTGGTTGTGACGACCATTAGCAACTCTAAACATTTTCCATACTTTTCCTTTCTTACCTTCGGGCTTATGGAAGATAATCTTAAATGGGCAACCAATCTTCTTTGAATTACCTCGGTATATCCTCTCCGTCTTCTTTTCGTATTTATAATTCTTTCCCGTATGACTCTTTCGCTCTCCACCTGTCTCACAAATCATTTCAAATCGATCAACTTTCACGCAATTGTTCTGAACTACAACGCACATCTTCTCTTTTGCCTTGTTGAGAAGCCATTCCTTTGCCTCCGCCTTACTTCCAAATGTCTTAATGCACATATAACAAAACAAATACCATAAGCCTAACCATGTAACATACATTCTTCGAACAAGTTAAGAGTGGGTAGGTAGCGTACCAAATTATTTGCATAGTGTAGGGAAGTATGAGGACCCTCGTATGAAACAGGATTAACCCATTCAATAAGCTACGTAAAATAGCAATGAGTTAGACAATGATAATCGGTAGTTAATTACGTTCACTTACTACCGATTACCAATAATCTGTAGTTAATAATATTCCCGTGCTGCCGATTATCTACAACCGGTAGGTAATATGTATTCGTAAACTACTGATTGTAGGAAGAAATCAAGTCAAGTCCTGTACACATATAATCGGAGGTTTATTGTGTTATACCACTACCGATTATAATACAATCGGTAGGTAACTATATGACATTAACTACCGATTGTAAAGTTTGAAAAATAATATCTTTGTAGGTTTGGAGAAATTCAGTTTTGTGTCGACTAACACAATCGGTAGATAATAAGTTCTCCTAAACTATCGATTATGCAAACAGAAATTCAAAAAAAATCAATTTGGGGCGACTAACATAATCGGTAGTCAATAAGTTTTCCTAAGCTACCGATTATGTAAAAATAAATTCAAAAAAAAAAATCAATTTGGGGATTTTGTATAATCGGTAGGTAGTAATCTTCACGAGACTAACGATTGTTCAATTATTTTGGAACAGACGTACAATCGGTAGTTTATGAAGTACCATAAACTACCGATTATGGTAAGTCCATGGAATTAAATGCATGCAAAAATGAATGTTTTTTGTTGCCGATCACATACAAACGCATACAATTTTGGTTTTGAGCTTCTTAACACAATACCTGATTGTTTGATGGATTGTTATCTTCATTTTTATGTGATTCATCGTCTTGGTTTTCTTCCACACCAAAATTTGGATCATCCAACAAATAGTCCAAATCGTCGTATGTAAACGTATTTGAACCTTCAATATTATGTTCTTCATGTTCAATCTCACCTTCTTCCTCATACCCATCCATGTTTGTGATTGAATTTAGGTAAAATCTGATTTTCCAAAAATTCTTTTTCTTCTTCTTCTTCCTCTCTAACACACTCTCTATTTCTATTCTAAAACTAAAACTCAAATTCATCATCTAACACTAACTTAAACCAACTTAATTAACTAATTAATCAAAATTAACACTAATTAAGCAAGGATAAATTAGCCATTATAGAAAATATATGGATAAGGGATGTACTGAGATTACTTCAAAATGACCTTATTTTGTTTTATTAGTCGCCCCTAATTAGTTTTTGGTCTTCGTCAAATTCGCCAGGTAAAAAAAATACAAATAAATATATTGGACCGATATTTTTTTTAAAAAGAAGACACTAAAACGTAAAAGTGTATTTTTATTTTTGTATATAAAATCATTGATTGATTATAACAATTACCTGTTTGCGGGGTTCCATGCTGTTTGAAGGAGAGGAAGAAGGTGGTGGAGGATATTTCATAAAAACTTATAATACGATTTTGGATCTGATTAAAATAATAAATGAAGAAAGGAATGAGAGAATTGAGATTTGGATAGTTTTGCATATGCTCCTTTTTTTGACGGATAACCATGGGACATAATTAGTACACGATCCGTCTCGTTTTTTTTTCTAAAGCATACCGGCCGTTTTCTTATTTAATGTTAGTTTAGTCATATGGCTAACGCAATGACTAGGGATGTACATGGTAACAGATAAACCGATAAACCGAACCGAACCGAACCGAACCAAACCGATTAGGAGAGAACCGAATCGAACCATTTATTAATGGTACGATTCTGGTTTAAAATCTTTAAAACCGGTGTTAATGGTTACGGTTCTGGTGTAACTAAAAGCCGAACTGAAAACCGGTGGGAGAAACCGATTAGTAACAACCATAGATACACTTCCTAACTTTACTCTATACCGTTGAATTAATTATACCCATCCTCACTTCAAGCCCCTAATTCATTATCTTCTTCACTTCGTTCGACACCATCTCTATATCTCCATCAGTAACAGCTAGAAACTCACAAACACCATCAGCATCACCATCACCATCACCATCACCATCATCACTCACCATCCACCATTCTCCTACTAATAAACACTAAACTAGAAACACCATCTCCTCTTTATTCTTCTCCTCCTTCCTTTTCTTCTTCTTCTCAGTTGTATCTGTAAGGAAAAAAACTTAACTTCACCACCACTTTGAAGACGAAACAACCAACCAAATCGATCATTTAAGGTATGCTATATCATTTGATCATACTTGTATAAGTTGTTTTACTTGATTTTGATGATTTAAGTTTAGAAATTTGAAATTTTAAAAATTAGGGTATTAAAATTGATTTTGCAGCTTCTGTTGCTCCCTCCCTTTGATTCAATCATGGAAGATTCTGAATCAACACCCGTAAGTACTTCTTTCTTAACTATTACTTAGAATTAGAAAATTAGGGTTCGTCTTAAATTTGGGTTTTTTTGTACTATCAGTCTATCATGAATTTGGTTTAAAATATGAATAGGGTTTACTGCAATTAGGGATTTATTGAATAGGGTTTGGTGCAATTGTGATTTTGCTGAATTAGGGTTTCTACCCAATTACGAAGAATGTACATATGTGAATCTGTGATGCAGTGGTTAGTTGATAGTTGTTGCTTTTGTTTCCGATATGTGCATAAAATATGTTCTTAATTATTACTCCTTTTTGTTTTTTTATTTCTTTTAATCTGATTTTTGGAGGTTAGTATGTCTTGAATATCATGTTTTGTGGGTTCTTAAATTCTACTTTTACAAGTTAAAACTAATTCATTCTCATTTGGTAAAGATGTTGATGCAAGTGGATATGCAGTTACATGATGAATGTGTGATGATCAGAATAGTGCTGAAATTTTACTCACATCCAGTTAGTTAATATTTTAATCTCCATGTGGTCCAAAATCTTCCTAGATTTCTTAATGTTATATGTTTCTCGAGCATTAGCATCTTCATTTATGTTCGAGCAGTTAGCTATAATGTTAGATGTTAGATTTCTTAATGTTAGATGTTTAATGTTTTTGTAATAGTTTCTAAATGGACTAAATTTTGAGTTTAATGTGTATTTCTTGTAGGCTTCTGTTAATTCAAATGCGATGTTACCACCTCAACATCCTCCTCTTCCAAGACCTCCAGCTTCTCATAGTCATGACAATCCACAAGTCAGTTCAGTTGGACAAGCACCATCTGGTCCATCTCCACCTGTCAACAATTCTGAAGCTGCCACTGCCACTGCCCCTGTCGCTGCCCCTGCACCAGCCGCTAAGAAGCGGAAAACTACTTCATGGGTATGGGAACACCTCATAAAAGAAGATCATCCTTCAATATGGGCACACTGTAAAAACTGTAAAACAAAACTAAAGGCTGACACGACGAAGAACAGGACATCATCCTTAGCTACCCATCTAAAGATGTGTATGAAGGATAAAAGTGGTTATTCTACTCTTACTTTTGAACCTTGTAGGCTAGAAGATGATGAAAAACTAGTTGTTGTAAGTTTTAGTCAGGAAGCATGTAGAAAAACATTGGTTATATTTATCATAGTAGATGAGCAGTATTTTAGAATGGTAGAAGGGGAAGAGTTTAGGGAACTTTGCAGGGTACTTGAGTCTAGATTTAAGGTACCATCTCGTTCCACTATACGTAGGGATGTAATGGATTTGTTTGAATATGAGAAGAATAAATTGAATAACTATTTCAAGGTTAATAAAGTGAGAGTTTGCCTCACCATTGACACATAGAGCTCACTCCAAAAGTTGGGATACATGGTTGTTACTGTACACTTTATAGATGATGAATGGAAGTTGTAAAAGAAAATAATTGTTTTCTTTCAAATTGTAGGTCATTCAGGTGAGACAATTGGTAAGATGTTAGAAGCATGCTTGTTAGAATGGGATATTAAAACTGTATTTACTATAACTCTAGATAATATTTTTTTCTAACAATGTTGCTATCAAGTATCAACAATATCGTGTGCTAAGAAAGAATTCAGAATTACTGAAAAAATTTATTACAAGTTCGTTGTTCTGCTCATGTCCTTGAGATGGTTGTGAAGGATGGAATGAAGGAGTATGACATGTCAATTAAGATAATAAGGGAAGTGGTCAAGTATTGTATGATTTCTCTGATATGTTTGTGATAGTGGTAAGAAAATGTTTGTTTCAGAATTTGTGAAGTTTTGATTTTTATACTCAAATTCTAAATTAGAAAACTCAAAACAAAGTTATATCAAGATTATAAAAAAAAAACACTGAGACTCAGGATTACACCATTAACCAACTAAAGTGATTTAATAAATATTCATGCAATTCTTTACGTTTAAAGTGATTCTGATATGTTGCAAAAGTAGATTTTCAAAGTAACAACTGTAAGTAGGCAAAGCATTCTCTATCAAAAGAAATCACAACTGCTTATTAAAAATCCATAAATCAATTTTTAATCAAAGCAAATAATCATAAAAGAAATTACAAAAATCAATTAAAATAAAAATATAACACTTTTCTTGGAACAATGGCTTCCTCCGTCGCCTCAGCAAAGAGATTTAGCCCTTCATGTCCAAAACACTCTCAAAAGATAGGTACATAGCTCACAAAGTGTTTACAAAGATGAAAAGAAAAGAAAATAATAAAAGCAGCGAGTTTGCAACGGTGTATGGATGTTACAGACTCGCTGTTACAAATGAAGTGTTACAAACTGAAGATAAACGTTACTAAGTTTAAAGATTTAGCAACGGTTCCTTCAACCTTTTATTCACGGTTTTTTTATTTTCTTCATCACGAGCACAATTTTTTCTGATTTTTTTTTATTTCTTTGTTTTCTCGCAAAGCCAGACCCCTTTAAAGCTCTAATTGACTCTCTTTATATACCCCCAACACTCAACAGCTCTCAAATCTTCTACAAATCCTCCCACAAATCTTGTTTTTAATGAAAAATAATTTTCTTTCTCTCGGTCCTGATCACGACCAAATCTTTTGATTTACTTTCTGAGTTGTTGCGTTGCTTGTTCTCAACAAGATATCGATTAGTTATGGAACCAAATTGTGTTAGTTTAGAAACAAAATATCAAGTTTCCAAAAATATCTCTTCCTCCCCTTTTTAGTCGAGAATCCATATTTCATGAGATTCGGTGTGATTTTCTAGTCTCCCAAACTTGTAAAACTCTTCTTATTAAGGCAAGAGATTATTCTTATCTTTAAAACTCTTAAAACTCTCCAAAATTTCGTGAATATAATTCACAGTTGTACGCAGAAGGGAGAAGAAAAAGTTCATTCTAGATTTCTTTTTGAACTTAAAGAAGGTGGGTGCCCTTATCCATAGTCAGGGTGCCTTTATCAATTCTCTTTGGGTGCCTTTAGTAATTTCCAACCAAATTTTCCACAATTTATTTTTTTTGCTAAAATACCTATAAAAACAATAAAAAATAAAATTAGTATGAAAATATGCACAAACAATATATAACAATGAGATCAAATTTGACACAAAAATGTGTCTATCATTCTCCTGCTAGATTGTATAAATTCATGAAGTGTGTTGCTTTTGAAAATATTGAATGCAAGAAGGGTTTGGTCTTAGATGTAGGCACAAGATGGAATACCACTTTCATGATATTAGACTCAACTGAGAAGTACGAACCAGCTTTTCAAAGGTTAGAATTTGAAGATAAGGAATTCAGAAAGAGGTTCCGTTTTGATGAAACTCGTATTCCTCCTATTACTTTTACTTCTATTACTTCTATTTCTACTACTTCTGGTGATAATTATGTTGACTGGGATGTGTATGGTGATGAAGCTGCACCTTTAAGTCCTGATGAAGAATTTGTAGATACCACAAATAAAGGAAACAAACGCAAGAAACCAAGTTCTGATAAGGCCCCACCACCGCCTCCTTTACACACGCCATACCCTGCAGATTGGTCATATGCTAGAGCCTTTGCGAAGTCCTTGAAGGTATTTTTTGATTTTACTGTCAAGTTCTCTGCATCTACTCATGTTACTGCCCACCAATTCTTGTTTAATGTGAGTGTTACTCATCTAGCATTGACCACATGGGTAAAACATAAATATCCATTTCTCTCTAGCATGGGTCTTAGAATGCAACATAAATATTTGAATATTAGGGATGTTATGAAAAGATGAATAATCTTATGTTCATCGCTGTATTGCTTGATCCAATAGAAAAAGAACGAGGATTAGGATTTCTTCTTGATAAGTTAGGTATTACTGGTGGTTATTTGAGAGACGAGTTGATGGGAATGATAATGAATGATTTTAAGGCTCTTTTTAAATAGTACAACGCTGTCCAAAGGAGTGTTGTAAATGTGCTAACTGCAATAGATAGTAATGGTGCTAGTACTAGTGGTGGCACTAAATCAAATGGAGGGGATGAAGAAGATTGTGATCTAGCTTCCTTTCTAGCAGAGAGAGCAAAAGAAGATGAGGAAAATATTAATGATGAAGGGAAAACACAGTTGGATGTTTATTTGTTAGAGAGACGAGAACCGAGAACCGATAAATTTGATATATTAGGTTGGTGGAAAGACAATTCAACTAAGTATCCTACTTTGGCACTAATGGCAAGAGATATATTTTCTGTATCCATCTCTTCAGTGGCATCTGAATCTGCTTTTAGTACTGGAAGACGTATTCTCGATCCATATTGAAGTTCTTTACTTCCTACGACAATCGATGCATTGATTGGTACTCAAAATTAGTTGAAGACACCGATTGATTTTGATATTTCTTCCTTGGTACCAGAAGATGAAGTTAACTCAGGTAGTATAATTTGTTTCTTTATTATTCATGCTTATCAAATATTAAATTTAAATTTGTACTAAATGATTGTTCATTTGTTTGTCACTTGTAGAGTTTTGGGCCACTCTCTCTAAGTCCAGGTTCATACATATAATAGAAGAGGAGGATTAATGAGTACCTCGTCCTCCATGTCATTAACAAGGTATCTATTCTCTGCCCATACTTTGTTCTTCATTAGAAAATGATGTTTCAAACTTAAAAGAATCAATAGAACCTTAGCATTATTTTGACTACTTCCAGCATATAAATAACAAAAGTAATATCATGCATAACACAATTAAATGCATTTTCAACCTTCATGTTAGTTTTGCACTTGTTCATTAAGTTAGTCCAAATAAGTTACTGCCTAATATTAGAGTTCCTATTGTTCACGGGGACCCCATCATTGATCCATACCAATCACAGAGTTTCAATTGTTAAGGCTAATTACCACCTTATGGAAGAGACTTTATGGGTGGAACACCATCAGGAAGGTTTAGCAATGGCTTAATTTGGTAAAGACTTAAGAGATGTTTCCAGGTTTTGCACTTATTCATTTTTTTTTGCTTGCTGTGTTTGGAGTTCTTTTTTGTCAGTTTATGTTGGGCTTAGATTTTCTTGATTGGTGATTTTTGTGCTTGTAGTCAAGGCGAGCATTGAGATATTTGAAAGGGATTGTAAGGCTTCAGGTCCTTGTTCGTGGAAGGCAATTAAGGAAGCAAGTTGATGTTAAAAACTCAGTATGAGTGCTTGTTTTAGTGTTTCAAACTCAGTGTTTCAACTATGAGTGTTGTATTATATTTATATTATTATGTGTATGTTGGATCTTTTTTATTTATTACAAATTATCAATTGTTGGTTGTTATTATTTAAAAAGACTAATGGGTTATATCTATATGAATTGTTGGTTGCTGTTGTTTAGAAAAAAAAAATTAAAATTTGGACTGTCAGTTAAAACTGACGGAATAAACGGTTATCCAGAACTGACTGGATAAAACCGAAACCGGACGGTTTTGTTCAAAACCGAAACCGAATGGTAATGACTTGGTTATGGTGATGGAAACCAATAACCGAGTGGGATGGTTTCGGTTCTAGTTTAGCGGAAAACTGAAACGAACCGAGCCATGTACAACCCTAGCAGTGACTGCATGCATTATATGTAGGCTTGTTGGAAAATTGGATTTGAACATCGATTCTTCTTAATAACCGATTTTTATTTTTATTTTTATTTATTTTTGGATTAAGTCCAACAATATTCAAAAAAACAAAAATATTTACAATACTAAAGGCACTTCTCAAGCATTAGGTGTCCAAAAGAAAATTACAAATTACTTAAAAAGAAAAGAACTCTTATCCAACCCCTCGATAGCTTTGAGAATGACATGTTTGCTATTATAACTATCCTGGGTGCCCACAGTAAAATTGCACCATTGTATCAGCGATGAAGTTATCTTTTCAATGTGTATGTTTAAAACAGATGCACATGCATTTACTATTTACCCCTAGTAGCTAACCATCTTTGTCGGACAAACCATGGAAATGAATCTCCCATAAAGGCATGTATCACAGTTTTGGAATGTGATCTTATACGGACTTTGGAAAAGCCTCATTGCATTGCCCAATCCATACCATATATTACCATTTTAATCTCTTCCAAACTATGCCAAGTTCAATGACCAACGCACCTAGCACACCACAGTCGTGATTTCTAGCTACAACACCTACACCGGCTGGGCCTGGATTTCCAAAGGAGGACCCATCACATTATAAAACTAGCTCATCAGGGTCAGGGTCCTCCAGCTACACTCCTTTGGAATAATCAGTTTTACTTTTCAATGTGCAACCTTAAAATTAGTTACACTAAAGAGAAGAAGATGACTATTATTCATTACACAATGAAACATTACAGACACAACTATATAAACTCTGAGACGGAGTTAGACTGACCAACAGATATACAACACGTGTAAACATCATAGAGGACTATAACATAAATAGTAAAGACCTGACAGTTATACAATGTAAAAAGAGTGTAAAATAAAATTATTTGTACATTTGTTGTGTTACTACCCTCCCTCAAACTGAAGAGTAGATCATCTTCAGTTTGGACTTAAGAAATTCAAAACGTGGACCTGCTAAGCCTTTGGTGAAAATGTCAGCTATTTGATGCAGTGTAGAAATATATATTACCAGTAAAGACTTTGATTGCACAAGCTCTCTGACAAAATGAAAATTCAGGGCTAAATGTTTCATTCTACATGAAATACAGGATTTGATGCCAGAGAAATTGACCACTTGTTGTCACAAGCTATTGTTGGTGATGTAGGCAAAAAAACATGCAGATCCTTTAATAGATGATAAAGCCAGACCACCTCTGCTGCTGAAGATGCAAGAGACCTGTATTCAACTTCAGTACTTGATCTGGATACAGTTGCCATGTTTCTTAGCAGACCAACTGATTGGTTTGGATCCAAAAAATATACAATACTCACAGGTTGATCTTCTATCATCTGGATTACCAACCTAGTCTGCATTTGAGTACCCTTGCAATGCAGTAAAGCCTTTAGTAAACATTCCATGGTATAAAATATGTTTGACATACCTTAAAACTCTTTTAGCTGCAATCAAATTAGATTTTCTAGGAGAATGCATGAACTGACATATTTGATTTACTGCAAAACATATCTCTGGTCTGGTCCATGTTAGATATTATAGAGAACCTACAATAGACTTGTACTATGTAGGATCAGATAGGATATCCCCATCATTAGCACTAAGCTTGAAAAAAGCAGGACAAGGAGTAGAGCAAGGTTTGACCCCAACTAAATTTGTATTTTGTAGCAAATCCAAAACATATTTGGTTTGTGAAAGAAATAAACCATGTTTATTTCTTTTAACTTCCAGACCTAAGAAATAATGTAAGCTTCCTAATTCTTTCACTGGAAACTTGGTACATAAGTGAGAAATAACTGAATCACAATGAGATGTATTATTGCCAGTAATGATTATATCATCAACATATACCAAGATAATGGTCAACTGAGATCCTATCTTTTGTACAAATAAGGAGGAATCTGCCAGTGAAGTAACAAAATCAATCTCAACTAGAGCATCCATCAATTTTTCATACCATGCACTAGGTGCCTGTTTGAGTCGATATAATGATTTGTTCAACTTGCAAACATAATCTGGATGTTCCTTGTTTCGAAAACCAGGTGGCTGAGACATAAAGACATCCTTTTTCAAGTCCCCATGAAGAAAGACATTACGTATGTCTAGCTGCTTAATGTTCCAATCAAAATTCACTGCAAGAGTTAAGACTAACCTTATTGTAGATGGATTGACTAATGGACTGAAAGTATATAATCAAGGCCTTCTAATTGATGAAATACCTTGGCCACAAATATGGACTTATATCTCTCTATTGAACCATCTGCATTGTATTTGATTTTGTAGACCCATTTACATCCAATGGGATTCTGACTAGGATCTGGAAGTACATAGGATCAAGTTTCTACATCTTGCAAAGATTGATATTCATTATGCATAGCTTTCAGCTATACTTCGAATTTTGCAGCTTGAGTGTAGCTAGTGGGAGTAGGAACTGCAAGATGAGCTAAATGAGAAGTAAAGAGAGCATATTTAGCTGCAAAATAAGCCTTTGTCTTAAATACACCATTCTTTGCTCTAGTTTGCATTGGATGAGATGAATTAGTTGCTGAAATAGTAATGTCAGATACAAGAGAATTATAAGTAATATTATCTGAAGCAATAAAATTAGAATTCACAGGAACATCCATTTGTTGTGTTATTGGATGGACTCATCTAAAATTGCAGGACTAATGGGAAAATCAAGCAAACAAGTATATGTACTAAAAGTAGATTGCATATTAGAATAAGGAAAAACCTCTTCACGTAAGACCACATTCCTTGAAATAAAAAATCTACCGCTTGTAGGATCCAGACATCTATACCCTTTGTTTTGAGAGTTGTAACCAAGAAAGATATACTTAACACTTCTTGGTTGAAGTTTATAAGAAGTATATGGTTTGAGCCATGGAAAACACAAGCAACCAAAGGATCTAAGAAAGAAGTAGTCTGGTTGTTTGTCAAATAAACACTTATAAGGAGATTCAAAGGACAAAGATCTTGTGAGTAGTCTGTTTATTGCATAGTTGGCAGTAAAAAGAGCATCAAACCAGAAATCAAATGATAAACTTGATTGAATTAAGAATGTTCTTGTAATTTCAAAAAGATGCTTATATTTTGATTATGCCACTCCATTTTGCTCAGGAGTGTGTGGACAAGAAATCTTATGTGTAATTCCAGTGTTTAAAGTATTTCTTGTTAAGCTGTTGTTCACAAATTCACCACCCCCATCTGTTCTTTTTAAGATTGAAAATGAAGAAAAGTTGTTCTAAAATATGACTTGAATTATAAAGGATAAACCCAACAGAACTTTGTAAAGTCATCTATTATATTAACATAATAGTTGAATCTATTAAGAGAAGTAACTGGATCAGGACCCCATACATCCATGTGAAGCAATTGCAAATGAAAGGTAGAAACAGACATAGACATAGTGAAAGGTTGCTTATGGCATCTACATAGTTGACATTCAGTACAACTGAGGGGTTTACAACTAAGATCAGATACATTTATTTTCCTAGTAAGTATAGACATAGTTTGTAGAGATGGATGAGTTAATTTTCTGTGCCAGATAGCTGAGGAAGCTTTAGCACAAGAAAATGTTGTTGGAGCTGAAGGTGATAATATTGTACAAAACATGGGATATAAGCCATTCTTATTGGGCCCTTGAAAAATAATCTTCTCTGAATGAATGTCCTTGACAGTAAAATCAGATAAGGTAAAAGTAAGAGAACAATGGTTCTCCTTTGTAAATTTGTGAACATAGATTAAATTTTGGGTAGCTAAAGGAACATGCAGAATATTATTCAAGTTAAAATTTTGATTTGGAACTGAAATAACAGAAGAGCCAGAATTCAAGATTGACATACCTTCTCCATTGGCAGTAGTAATAGTGTCACAACTAGAATAAGTAGAAAAAGAAACTATGTTGGATACCTCAGATGTTAAATGATGTGTTACTCCAAATTCAGTATACCATGGATTCTCTCCATAAATATTAGAAAAAGCAAGCATTTTCTATAAATTTTTAGGAGGATCTCTTCCTTGGTATGAAAAATCCATACGATTCCAACATTCATCAGCTACATGACCATACTTGTGACAGATTTGACAAGTAGGCTTATCTCCATAAGTGAAAATTTTGGTCTAGCAACAGAAGTAGGAAAAGAAGCATGTGGTATTGGTAGAATACCAAATTGTCTACCAGATCCTCTACCATATGACATTCTACCCCCTCTCTGAAAATTAGAATTAAAACCTCTAGATCCTCTACCATTTCCTTTTCATGAAGCAAAAATGCTCTACTTGTGGATTCTATTGAATTAACAGCTAGTCTTCCCTTGATTACAATTTCTTCAGTTAGCAACAAGTTATGTAATTCTATACTATTAACTGGAGGATTTCAAATTCTAATAGATGTAGAAAAAGCACTAAATTCTGGATCTAATCCAGCCAAAGTTACTATAACAATTTCATCATTAGAGATGATAGATCCACAAGCAGCAAGTTGATCTGTGATAGTTTTAATTTCATTAGTATAAAAAGCAATAGAAGAATAACCTTTCTTGATTGTCATTAACTTTGTTCTCAATTGAATAGAATGAATCGAAGAAACTCTTAAAAATCTATCTGAAATTGCCTTCCATATTTATAAGAAGAATAAGCATTAGCAAAGTAAGAACTCATATTATCTAAAATTATAGAGTTAATCCACATTATGATGGTTGAATCCTCATCAATCCAGTCTGTGGGGATTTTCAACACCATTATTTGCATTTGTTCTTGTTGTAACTATGGTGGACATTATGTGTGCCATCAAGAAATTTTATTATCTTGAACTTTCGGATTACAGGTAACATCAAAGATTTCCATGTCAAAAAATTCGCATATGTGAGTTTGAAAGTAACAATATTGTTTAATTGATTAATTGGTACTTTTGAGATAGAAAAAGATGTATGATTTTCCATTAGAACAGATCTGTAATTTATGAGATCAAGAAATGAGATCTAGATTTAATTGAAATGAATCAGAGACACGGTAAGAACAAGAAATCAGAAGCAGTTGAAGATCGAAACTACGAGAAATCTCCAAGATCTCCCGTCTGATACCATAGTTACACTAAAGAGAAAAAAATGATATTATTATTCATTACACAATGAAGCATTACAAACACAGCTATATAAACTCTGAGACAGAGTTAGAATGACCAACAGATACACAAAACGTGTAAACATCACAGAGAACTATAACAGAAATAGTAAAGACCTGACATTTATACAGTGTAAAAAGAGTGTAAGAAAATTAAAATATTTGTACATTTGTTGTGTTACTAAAAATAGCTCAAATTATCAGGTCCAGGTATGAATTATGCATAAAAACCTTCATTCTCATTGAACTCTCGTGTATGCATTGGTACACACGCATCTTGAACTGAGTCCAATTCAATTTGATATTCTAAAAAACCATCTTATCACTCAATTTCCACAATTCCACTCTAATGGATAGATATGCTTCGAGCCACGAGCCACAGATCTTTTACCTCTTGCAACTGTATAAGATGTTAGTAGGTCCGAATAGGGCATAATTTTAAAAACTACAACAGTCTAGTCCTAAAACCGCACTCCTAGGTTATATGATGCATAAACTCTTCTTTAGATTTGCAACGAGCAATATACTAATGCAATCTTCGTATTATTTTAGAATATTTTAAGTATTTATATAAACTTTCGAGTTTGTTTTTAGTCTATCTAGATTATCTCTAGGTTAAGATTGAGTTTTTTTAAAAGATAGTATTTCATTTTCAGATAACTATCATTTGTATAATTTGGTTTGATTACCAAGGATATATAATCCTTTGAATAATATGTATGGAAAATATACTGAATGTTTGTTCATATATCCATAAAATCAAAAATAAAAGAGGTAGAATAAAAAATATTTCCTCAATCCAGCAAAATGATTTCCAAAATCAAGCACATAAATGTGGTTAATCAAGACACATTTTTACGCAAAAGCATATGTGCATAGTTACATACGTATATATATACTACTTCATAGCCACACTATATATCCTACATAGATTAGAGAAGTAATATTGAGCTACTATTACGGTATTACCCTTGGATTTGACGAGATAAGAGATGGCTAGGCTTTCTTTCACCAACATGTTTCTCTTTTTTCTTGTTGTTTTCTCATGTTTGAGCATTAATATTTTCTTTATTTTATTTGCTTTTGTCAGGGCCGGCCCTGACTTTAATGATGTTTGAAGCAAGCACCAAAAATGTTGCCTTGCACCTTAACTAAACGATCTTTTGACAAGGTCAACATATTGTAACCATAACGGGATACTATTTTTTGACCAACATGGTTTACACAACAAGATCCTTTATTGTATTTTATGTTTTTTTTTTCATTTTAGGTGACGAAATTTATATATAGGATTATCTGAATTCAGTTAAACTTTTATTTTTTTGCTTATCCTTAACTTGTTTGTATAATAAAATATAATTCATAATAACTAATTTATACACATCCATAAACTAAAATAATTGACAACAATATATCTAACAAAGATATTTTCCGTATTGATCAATTGTGAATTAATTAAAATCATTGATTTCGTATAATCATTGATTGTACACGAAAAAAGTTGCATTTTTTTTGTTGTGATATTTGAGCTCACAGTCTGTAGAGAGGTAGGTCGTACACTTTCTACATGATCCTCACCCTCACACAAAAACAAACACAACAGTTAGAACCCACAAATATAAACAGGAGGTTAACGAGCAGATGAACAACTTGTACATGCTCGTAACACAGAACAATTATATATGTTCAAATCCCACAGTGATGAACCTTTTACCCTTGCATTTAGAAATAACAACCTCAATTCCTTCTATTTTTTGGTCGAGATTTTGACTTCAACTTTTTGATTGATGAAGGGTATAATTAAGTACTTGTATCATCGTGTATAACTATACTTATCTTGCTAAAGTTTAGGAAAAATTATTTTGCTGCCCCTAAAATTGTTCAATACTACAAGTTACACCCATAAACTAACAATATTTATGTTAGCTCCATACGGTATAAGCACATACAGTTTCTTTTTCTGCCCCAATTAATTTGCTGCCCAAAGTTGAACTTTGTCGACTTTGGGCCAAGGCCGGCCATGGCTTTTGTCTCATAGTATATACTACGCTTAATTAGTGTTATTTTTTGGCGGATGAAAACATAAATGATTATACATAGAATTGATATGTGAGTAGTAATGGAATCTTAACTATTGCAGTGGTAACGATTGTAGCTCATCAAGCAGAAGCTCGGAAAAGGTGTGAAGTAATACTGGATCCAAACAACTGTGAACTTTCAGCATGCCGACAGCAATGCTACCAACAAAAACAAGGGAATGGATCTTGCCAAGAAATGGGTGCAGGGAGCGGAAGTTATCGTTGTGTTTGCTACTATAATTGTTAGTACGCCAACTTATGGAACTTATAGTCTCTTCTACAAGATCTATAATAAATCTAGCTAGTTAGTTTAGTAAAAATGAGATATTTTGTTAGCATTTAGCAATTAGTTAAACAAATAATTGGTTCAATAACCCATGAATTAGTTTTTATGGGTGTATAAGATATCTAAAATAAAATGTTTTTGTAATACCCACATTTTCCAAATATACTTTTCAAATATCCTTTTTGGGCATTCTACCCAGATTTCATTAAGAGAGATAAATAATAGTGACTAAATTACCCTTATACTTTGGGTTTATAAAGAAAAAAATTAAAACGAGTTTCATCCTCATCATGTGGTCTTCGGTTCTTCCTGTTTTCATTGTTCAGAAACAAAAACGGGGGTATAAGTTTCAGATCAGATTAACATTCAAATCATGGTGAAGAAATGATGCGAAGTCAAAGATTAAGGGATACTTACTTCCGAAATCTGATAGCACTTCAAATCAGTAAGTTTTCTATTTTTTATCCTGATTTTGATTCATAGATTCAATCTGTTTTTGTTTGTGTTTGATTCTAAGATGAACACACAACGTTTTATTCTTTGATTCAGTATGATTTGAAGCTCATTAGCTATTCTGATTGTGTAATTTTCTTGGCAATTTTTTTGTATATGTTGATGCTTTTTCTTGGGTTAGTAATAATCTGATTGTTATGCTTAAAAACTTCAACAATTTTGTTTCAATTCATCAATTAGGAAATGGGAACCAGTTAATTGTTAATATAAAACCAATTTCATGATTACCATAGATGATTTTGTTTAACTTATTTCTATGCAAACTGATTTTAATTTTCCCTATATAACTCATCATGTTTTTAGGCTTTTGATCTATTTTTGTATTCAATTTGATGAGCATTCAAATTGTAGTGTTTTTTTGTAAACTGATTTCAACTGATTTCGATTGATGTTTGTGAACAAATTTTTGTTTCATTATTTAAAGTAGGATGAATCCAGTTTCATCCTGTGTTTGTCATCTTGTGTTGTTGTTTAGAAAATCCGTTGAATACTTATGTTGAATACTGTTGTCATTGAGAACATATTATTGTTAATATATTTGTTGTAGATGGATCCTGATTACCAAATTATTTGTGTTGTTATGTACTCTACGGACTTGTGTTCATACAAGGTTAGTATGACGTCAACGGTCGATGGATTGTAGTTGTATGTGTGTTCGTGTTTGACAAAGATGTCACCAGCATCAATTCAATTTATATTTGATGGTGGTTAGGGACATAAAATGGTTGTTGGTAGCGATTTTAAGCTTCAATCAGTGATATCATTTTGTTAGTTTAAGAGTTTGAGTTTGTTGGAGTTTGAACTTGGGTTTGTCCGTGAAGAAACTTTAATGATGGAGTTGTTGATAGCTGAAGAAGCAAGCCAACAACTGCCCATTATTCCTATTTCTCTTCCAACAACGAGCGTGCATTTAATGGAAAACTTGCTGATAGACACATTTTAGTGTCTAGTTTGCACCTTAGTTTCTATTAAGTTAGTATTCGATTTTGCAAATATTACGCGTTTTTATGCTTTTGTAGGTACATTTGAAGAATAAAGATTTGTGGAAAAATTGGCTCAAAAAGTGATAAAGGCACCCAAGGACAAGGGTTATTTGGCATCCTAGAAGTGGATAAGGGGTACCCTCGAGTCAACTCGGTCAAAATCGGGTCAAACCCGAGTCAAATCGGTCAACCCGAGTTGACCGAGTCAAGCCAGTCACGGGATCGGACGGAATCGGCTGTACTCAACTGTGAACTTTGATTCATGATAAAACTTGTATATTTTCGTCCCAAATTGATACACAATATACTAGAGGTCTATACAAGATTAAACACACCAAGAAACAGCAATTTTAGCCGGAAAAATAGCCCCAAATCCGAGTTTGGCCGGAAAAAGGGAGTTATACTTTGATTCGGATTTGGGAAGATTTGGATGTGTTTTAAAGAGTTCTATTAGGTTTAGAAGACTCACAAGGATCCCTAGAGCCTATATATACCAAGAGAAGCCAAGAAGAACGGGGAGAAGAGCTTAGAATTGAAGTTTCGGAGTCGCCGGAATTGTGGCCGGAATACTCACGATCCGGCCAACTGCTGCTGCACCGGTCACCGCCGGTGACCGTGTTCTTCATCCCATCGCTGCCGAAGAAGAAGACACAGCAACACTTTTAAGTGTTGCTGTTCCGTTGCCTTAGCTTTCAAATTTCTTCCTTCCTTTTCTTTGCCTTAGCCTTTTGCAACGGCTGAACCTTGTTCTGTAACACTTATAAACGCGTCTGTTCAGCTGTTGCACTATTATTCAACCTTGTAATCGATATTTTGAGCAATGAAAAGATCTTTTGAGCAAGTTTTCTTCTCCATGGGCTAAGTCTATTTACTGGGATGATGGAGGAGGTTTTTCTCTCAATTTTATGTGGTAAGTCTATTTTTAATTAATTATTTATAATTCTTTTATTATTATTTGCATGGATTTAAATTAGAAAAAAATGGTTTTTATTAAATAGTTGTGTTCTCTTTTGATGGGTCATGCTTAGTTAATTACTCTTGATATCTCATGCTTAGGATTTACAATTATTCTTTTAGGAAACATATTTTTGGCAAACTTGAATTAAATTGTTAAAAAGAATTACATGATTAATCACATGAATTGTTAGAAATAACTGAATCTTGATTCCTAGTTTTCTCCATATTTTCTAAAAATATTCTCTAGTTTAATTTCCTGATTTTTATTAGTTTAGATTAAGTTTAATATTTTCTAAAATCATTACCTTCACAAGTTCGAGAATCGAACCTCTCTATTTACCACTATATAAAATCACATCACTTGCAGTCAAAAAAACTTGTAAAGGGGATGAATGGGAATTCATTATAAAAGGTTTCGGCCAAGAGTTTTTGGAAGGACGGGAAGAAGCTCGGGTTGTTGTTCAAAAGTATAATCATTATTTTGGTCGCAAAATTAAGGTTCTTAAGAGTGATGATACACGAAATACGGTTGAGTGATTTTATAAGGAGGAATTTCAATGCAAATGGAGGTTTCATGCATCGACGAAGACTTTAAGTTTGAAGAAGCACTTTCTCCTTTGAGACTATAATGGAGACCATACATGTTGTTCCGGTTATAGAGATGAAACCAATAGTGTTCCCATTACACGCGAGTCAGTTAAGGATTTGGTAATTGACCAACTCAAAAAAAATCCAAACAAGAAACCACGTGATATTATGGATAATTTGAAGAGTGATTATGAGTTAACATTGAGCTACGATCAAGCGCATGCTGGAAAAAAAGTATGTTTAATGGAGTTATATGGTAACGATACCAAGGTATACATTGATTTGGTATGGTGGTGTGATGTTGTGAAGAGAAAAAATGAAGGAAGTCGAGTTGATTTAGTCTTGGAAGGAAAACAATTCAAGAGTTTGTTCTTAGTTTTTGAGGCTTGCATATTTGGCTTTGAATTTTTTCGTCCGGTGCTGTTCTTAGATGGAACTTTTTTGACGGGAAAGTTTAGGGGATGCCTTATGGCGGCTACTGGGGAAAATGCAAATAATGGTATGTCTTCTCTTATAGATATATTTGATAAAAATTCATTTTATTATTGAAGTCAGATTGCATCCTCACAAATTGCATTTTTCTGTCAGTTTCTGTCAGTATTTTTTCACAGGATGCAACCAGTTACATCCTGTGTATATAACTCTGTTTTTTTAATTTTTTACAGGATGCAACCAGTTACATCTTGTGTTTATCACCCTGACTTGTTCCGCTTAATGATTTTTTTATGTGTTTTGTTTTGTTTTTGTAGGAATCTTCCCTTTAGCATACAGTATTGTTTCAAGCGAGAATGTCGACAACTAGCGTTGGTTCTTGGAGAAGCTAGATTCTATTTTGGGTCCTCGCCCATTAACTTTTATTTCGGATCATCACGATGGTTTGTTCTTCGGTATTCCCGATGTATTTCCTACTTCTCATCATGGTTACTGTTATCATCGCTTGAAAAACAATGTCCATACTCACACTAATAAGAAGAAAGAAGAATATGGTATTGCAATGGACTTCTTCACTCAATTTTTTTATTCGTCAACTCTTAAAGGTTTTCATGACGGTATGAATAAGTTGAAGGAAATAGGATGCAAAGGTCTTCATCGCTACTTGAGTGTTCTTCCCATGGAGAATTGGTCCATAGCACATTGTAAAGGATGTCGATTCAGAGATATGTGTTCAAATGTCGCAGAATCCTTTAATGCTTAGATTAGATAGGCGAAAAGTATGCCTATTGCAAAATTAGTCGACCACATTCGAGTCAAGATAATGGTGCAGATGAGTTCAAGGAAAGTTGAAGGGTCAAAGTATTCTGGATATTTGTGTCCCAATCTTGAGAAAGAAGTTGAGAAGTCAATTCGTGCCGGCAGTATTTGGAGAATAAGAAAGTTTGGTGAACTTGAGTTTGAAGTACACTCCTCCGATCATGCTCATGTTGTTAATCTTAGCAAGTGGTACTGCAGCTGTCAGTGTTGGTTTACTGATCAGTTCCCTTGTTCTCACGATATCGTGTGTATGGCTTCAGCAAAGCTTTGCGTTATGATTTCATTAATTTTTTTTTCAGTATTGGGTTCTTCAAGGCTGCATATGATCATTCAATCAAACCAATACCAAATCATGACAAGCCTTCAACTATTGTTGAAGAAAAACTTATCCACCCACTAGGTATTGCTGGTAAAGTAGGAAGACCAAAGAAAAAAAGGATTCCTAGCACCGGTTCGGGTTTCACGAGATTTATTACATGCGGTAACTGCCATACAAAAGCAAGGCCTAACAAGACAACGTGTCCTCATCCTCCCGCAAAAAAGCAGCGCCTTATTCTCCCTCCTTAATAGCATCTTATTCCACTGATTGTTCTGGACAATTTATGATTCTTGGTCTTATTCATTCTCTGCAACTTCTTGTTGCATATTAGACTCATTCTTGTTACAATTAGTATTTGTTTGGACAAATCTATTTTTATCATTGTTTGGGATTTTTATATTTTATTTGAACAATTACAGTGACTAGTTTATCTTAATATCTTTTTGGGATGTTCAATTGTAGATGCTCTTCAATTCAGGTATAATACAGATTAAACCTTGAATGAATTCATGAACAACACAAATTAAACCTGGATGAAACAGGTTTTCATCCTGCATAATCTTAAAAAAAATAGATTTTTTGCTTGGATGAAACTGGTATATTCTGACGGAAAAACCTTGCGCTTGACAAAAATGTTATTTTGCTTGGACGAAACCAGTTTCATCCTGCATATTCTGACAAAATTACTTATTATTATCAATAAATAACACTTCAAGTAAAAAAAATTCATATTAATTAATCTGCAATTAGGATATATATATTCATAGATGAAATCCAAGTTTCATATTAATTGATCTGAAACTAAACTACATTAATAGCACTTTACATAAAACACTTAAACTTAAAATTCTTTACGATCTTTAGACGAAGCCAGATTCTTTACAAAACCGTCTTATTTCTCTTCCAACTTTCAAGAACTTCTTTCATCACTGAGTATTTCATATACGAGGTCTACTCGCTTTGTGCTCATCTTTTCCCTTAGAGTTTCTTCGTCTTCAAAAGCGAAACCATCTTTTATCGCCCACTCTATGAAGTAGATAACATACATTCCAGAGTCAGGACTACAAAACCAAGTTTTTCATTTAGTTTTGTTTTTAATAAATAAAAAAATGTACAATAAAAATACCACAGTGTGAATGACCTACCTTTTGCCCTGTTGTGGACAGTTCTCTACGGTAGTGATTTCGGTATCATCCATGTTTTTATCATAGAGTTTGCTAAGAACTTGGTTCACTCTTCTTACCATTACTTTTACATCCTCCAGACAACCATTTTTGGTAGTATCAAGAAGAGAATTGTAGTGTGTCCAAGAAACATCATGGAAGTCAAATTGAAGCAATGTAAAATGGTTTTTATACTCAGGCTTCGATGCAACTTCACAGTGGTAGTTCATCGGGATCAACAAGTAATGAAAATCGTTGATGTTAGCATTCTGCAATTTCTGTAATTTTTGCAATTAATTATCTATCAACTTTGTAGCCATTTTTTCATCTTCCATGGAGACGTAAAACTGAAAACAAATTAAGTGCACTATTTAATTCAATCATTTTACCAACAAAATTAATGAAAAAATAATAAAGAAAAGGAATCAATGTTTTTGTGTGTTACCGATGAAATATGCTCAGAAACATGGTCATAATGAATCCATCACACTTACTGTTAGGTTGAAAAAGTTCCCTTCATTTCATAATCTTGAACTCTATAATATTGTTCGGAACGGAATGATTTAACATCATTTCTTGGATGTATTCACCCATAATAGAGATTGCAAACTCACCACCTCTATTGTAATTCCAAATGCAGTCTCTGCATTATTGATCATTCATATAGTTACAACAGTTAAAAAACAGGATGAAATTGGTTTCATCCAAGTTTAACAGTTTGGTATAAACAAAAACCATACTAAAATGAATCCAGTTTCATCCTAAACAATAATGCAAAAACAAATTATCAAAATAAAAAACAGTTGTGCGTACCTTAAATTTCCATATTTGTAGAACTCTTTGATTAACTTTTCTTCGGTCGTTTTGTTTTCACTCAAGTAATTGTTCCACAACTTGTTATTCTTATCTAACTTCTTCAACTTATCACTTTTTTTCTTCTTTTAATCATTCCTAACATAATCTGAACCAAGGTTTTTCCTCTTCCTTGTATACTGATACACATTCTTCAAGTTTCTCTCAATCGACCCAAGTTCAGTCATAACTGCTAGAGGTTGTGCTTCAATAACTACATCTGTGTTCGCGGCTTCGGGAATTTCATTGGGTGCATCAACGTTTTGAGGAACATCACCTTCTACATCTCTGTTAATCTCTTGAGTTATTTTAAGATTAAAGAAATATGGAGGTGGTGTATGAACAATAATCTGAAGAGAAGGTGAAGCTTGTGGAGTTTATGATTGCAACCTTTGTTGTCCTTTCAATACTTCCACTTTATTTCATAAGTCTAAGATTATTTTATCCTTAGCCTCTAATTCAACCTTCAAGTTAGAGATAATCTTATCTTTCTCTTCTAATTCATTCTTCAAGTTGGAGATGTTTTCTTCATGATTGTTTTATGCCTCATTAAACAAATATAATTGTCTTTCCTCTTCAGTCCAACTACCAACAAAGTCAATCATATGCAACCATGTAGATAGCATGTTTTTATTTTCAGATTCAAGATGCATCTGGTTTCATCCAGTGCTTACACAGGATGTAACTAGTTTCATCTAGTGATTACAGAAATATTACACAGGATATAACTAGTTTCATATTGTGATTACAGAAATATTATGGCTTTATATTATATATTTACCTGATCTTTTGAAAGATTTTTCAGCATCGCCTCGACATCAGAAGACACTTGATACATGTTCCATCTTGCAAACCTAGGTAAGTTATCACTCTTGTCTTTCTTTTCAATATCTTTAATATGTTCAAACATCTAGTACTGCAATAATAAAAAGAACAAGATGAATCTGTTTAGTTTTATGCTTGTTGTATTGAAGATAGTGAATGTTAAAAATAAAATGAAAAATCATAGAAACTCAACCAGATAGAAGCTACAACCATTTACGGAGTAAGGTGTCTTATATACTTCTGCAACATTTTCCATTAGATGCTCATGGATGATATCAGATAGACACATTTTTTGTGTCTAATTTGTCCGCAATTATCTATTTTGTTAGTGCTCGATTTTATACTTATTGTGTGATTTTATGTGTTTGTAGGTAACATTTGTGGAAAAATCGGATAAAAAAATGATAAAGGCACCCAGGAAAAATGATAAAGGCACCACCAAGATGGATTAGGTGCACCCTTCGTTTCAAATTCAAATCCGAAATTGGCGGGAAGAAAATCCTTACGCGTGAAACGAAGTCTGAGTTGGTGGAGAAGGAGTTTTAAGGGATTTGGAAGTGATTTCGAGTTAGCCAAGTGAAGAAACAATAAAAAAACAAGTTGAAACACGCCTGCAGTGAGAGTTCCATGCCATGAAACAAGCTAGAAAAGTCAAGTTCACGCCGGAAAAGGGAATTATACTCTGATTTGGATTTACGAGATTTGGAGTTTGTTTTGGATTGATCTTTGAGTTCTTATCGACTTAGGAAGGTTAGCTAGGGTTTACTAAGCCTATAAATAGAGAGAAGATCGAAGAAAAAGACATATGGAGTCGAGAGAAAAAAAAACTCATGAAAAAAAAGTCACGCTGGTGAAGAAGAAGGAGTAAAGACCACAAGAGAAAACAGTCGCTGATTTTGTCACCTTTTCTTTCATATTTTACTGCGCCCAGGAGCCGTATTTTATTCTCTGTGTTAATTTATCTTTTCAGCAACACAGAAAACAGTCTCAGCAACACTTATAACAGTAGTTGTTTTCTGTGTTACTTTTGTTTTTCTCTTCTTTAAGCACTTTGAGCTATTAACATGTATTTTGAGAGAGAGTTTGACATGAGGAGCTTGACCCTATTGCTGAGGCGACGGAGGAAGCCATTTTTCCAATAATAAAGTGGTATATTTTTATTTTATTAATTTTTTGCAATTCTTTTATGATTATTTGCTTTGAATTAAATTTTAAAAAATATTTTTTATCAATTAGTTGTGTTTTCTTTTGATGAGTCATGCTTAGTTTAGAGCTATTGATGTCTCATACTTTTGATTTACAACTATTATTTTGAAAATCTAACTTTGGCAATGTTTAGAATCAATTGAATGTATGAGTTGCAAAATAATTGTTAATGCTAAATCACTTGAAAAATTGGCTAATGGTGGAATCCTTACTCTCAGTTCTTTCCATAATCTGAATTCAATTCTACTTTAATTTTCTTTATTTTTAGTATTAGAAATTAGGTTTAAAAATCAAATCTTTACAAGTCTGAGCATCGAATCTTTTACCACTATTTATAAACTACATCAATTTTTGGCGTCGCCGATGCAGACTTTTCTTTAGGTTTAGAGTTTTAAATTAATTTTTAGGTTTTTATTTTTGTTTTTAGTATTATTTTTACTTTGTTTTATTTTATTTTTCTTTGGTATTTAACTTTTTGCTACAGGATTTGGCTTTTGGATTAAAAGGAAATTGATCCAAAGACTTTGGTGATCAAAGACTTGGAGTTAAAGTTAAATTTAAAAGAACAGAAAAGAAGACAAAGAATTTTATTTTAATTAGATTTTATTTTTATTTGTTATATTTTTAGAAAATTGTATTAGGAAATCTTTTATTATTTCTGTAACTTTTCTTTTATTTTTGGACACTTTTGAACTTTATTTTGGGACTTTAGACATTATTATTATTTTTAAACCCTACGAAAGGGTAATTTAAATATAAACTGCAACATGGAAGGATGACAATTACTATATTGTCTTGGCCCCTCGGGTTCGTACAATGACACGGGAATCGGTGGCCCGAGTCGACTACAACCGATTCATCCCACGTCTGGTACAGGAGGTAAGACTCGATAAACCCACGAATCCCCTGCAAGTGGGTTTACTGTATTCCTTCGTATGCATATATGTTAAGGAACTGAATATGGATTTACTTTTCTAGTAAAGGGCAAGAACTGGCCATACAATATAAGGACTCGGATTTCATCACTGTTTCCGTCTTGCCCGCATTAGGAACACGTTACCAAATGCGAACCTAAACTTAAAATTTTGACTAGAAAAAGACCGATAGGGTAACGAGCTTATAGGAAAGCCATTCAAAAGGACTGTATTGGTTACTCTGTTAGCCTAACTCAAAGTTCAAGAAGATTATTTTAAGTTGATTCGAGCCGCCTTGTAACCCAAGGAAACGTTTCCAAAGAGACAGGGTTATCAAAGCTCCTTAGAGCTTATCATGTTTCTCTTCGACTTAATCTAATTCGGATCGTTGTAAGAGGTTTTCTAAAATTGTAACTAGTTGCCTTTCGAAAGAATAGAAGCTGGTCTAGAAACAATCTAAGTGGAGCCATCATGTTTTTTATTTGCTAGATTCAATAGGTTGGATTTGGTTGAGTCAGTCTTGCTTGTGATTGTTTAGAATTCCCTTCCACTTAGGATTTAGTTTTTTTTAGTGTATGCCAAGACCTCTTGAAATTATCACTGAGCGAGCTTGGAAAAGAGACACTCTAGGTCGTTTGATTAGTAAAAAAAACCTAGTAGTTTTATCCCTGGAAACGAGGACCTCGAAGACTCTTCTTTTGAAGGCCTTGTTTTTGAAATTTTAATTTTAAGAACTTGACACTGGGTGAAGAAGTTACTCCTAGTCCTTTGATAGTGCCAACAATGGCAAATTTAAAAGCTTTGTTGAACCCGAATAGGACTTCTCGTCCATCATGTATCAAGTTAGCTGAAACTGAAGCAAACTATGAGTTAAAACCTGGGACCATACAGATGCTCCCAATCTTCTTAGGGAAAGAAAATGAAAACCCCTATTTCCATGTTAGGGATTTTGAGGAAATATGTAGTACCATCAGGATTAAGGACCTAGATGATGAAGCATTGAAACTTAGATTGTTTCCTTTTTCACTAAGAGACAAAGCCAAATATTGGCTATATAATTTGACTTCTGAGTCAATTGAAACTTATAAACAACTTACATCTGCCTTTTTCCAGAAGTTTTTCCCTAGGCACAAAACATAATCTATTAGGCAGCAGATTTGCACATTTGCTCAACAAGAGGGAAATCTTTATATAGGTATTTGGAAAGGTTCAATGACTTATTATCACAATGTCCTCATCATGGTTTAGAAAAAGTAAGGCTAGTTCAGATCTTCTATGAGGGTTTATATTATTCGACAACAACCATGGTTGAGTCTTCATGCACAGGTGGGTTTGAAAATAAAATTGCCGATGGTGCGATGCTATTTTTGAATGAAATCGCCAAAAAAACACAGCAGCGGGAAAATAGTAGGGAGCCCCAGTAAATAATTCTTCTAAGTATAGGAAATGTCAATAGGTTAGAAGGATATTTTGAATCAGATGCCAAAATAGCAGATATATCAAAAAGGTTAGAAGCTTTAGAACTGAGTCAATCTAGTTGTGGAAATGAGCCCAAGTCATTCTGGGAAGGACAGACTGTTGAAGAGCACGCCCATGATCTTTATAATAACACCATATTTGATAATCATCAGAAGTTTGACCCTTATTCAGAAACCTATAACCCTGGTTGGAGAAACCATCCTAACCTTTCTTGGTCTAAGGGCCAGAGTCAAGGTCATTCTAGTAATTCTAAGGTTCCCCCGGGTTTTGGATATACTAAGAATCCTTCAATACCGCCATAATTTCAGAATCCGATAGATAGACGATCATGAGTTTAGCAGAATTTTTCGTCTTATTAACTCAGAACATTACAAATTTTCAGCAGTCAGTTAACCAAAGTTTACAAGAAAATCAAAAGATTGTTTAGGCTAACAGTCAGGCTAGTTCCAATTTAGAAACCCAGGTTGGCCAAATCGCTAATCTTTGAGAGAAAGAGAAAAAGGCAAGTTCCCTAGTCAACCACAACCCAATCCTACAGGAGTTCATGAAGTATCTTCTGGTGAGAAATCACCAAAGCATGTGAATGCAGTTAGAACCCTTAGGAATGGTAAAGTGGTAGACAACAAGGTAACCATGCCTGATAGTGAACATATTGTAGTTCACCCTTATGAGTCAGTAGATGAAGAGACTGATGAAGTCTCTAAAGAGCCCGATGCAGTTCCTCATAAGCCAGGTTTTGTGCCCAGAGCCCCGTTCCCACAACTGTTAGCACCAACAAAGAAGGAATCCAACTTTAACGTGGAGGTTTTTAAGCAAGTCACTATCAACCTTCCATTATTAGATGCAAATAGGCAAATTCCTACTTATGCCAAGTTCATTAAGGATATGTGTACGCGAAAGAGAAAGCTTACTATACAAAAGAAAGCCTTTTTAGATAGTCAAGTGAGTTCAATTATCTAGAACAATACAACTCCTAAGTACAAAGACCCAAGTTCCCCAACCATTTCTTGCACAATAGGTAACTACCGTGTTGAGAAAGCGTTACTTGACTTAGGAGTCAGTTTGAACTTACTTCCGTACCATGTGTACCTCCAGCTAGGACTTGGTGATTTGAAACCTACTCAGATAACACTGCAATTGAGGTCGATAAGTTTATTGATCCAATGGATTTTTTTGTCCTTGATACCCAACCTGTCCCTGACCCAGAGAATCAGATACATGTGATATTAGATCGCCCGTTTTTAGCTACATCTAATACGATCATTAACTGTTGAAATGGTATTATGAACTTATCATTTGGTAATATGACTATTGAGATGAATATTTTCAATATTAGTAAGCAACCACCTGAGCTAGATGACACGTGCATTGAAGAGGTGAACATGATAGGAATATTAGTTCAGGAATCATTACTAAACACTTTGTTAGAAAGGTAAATGTCTAGCTCACTTTGGATTTGATTTTGAAGATGATAGTGTGATTAATAAGGTGTGCTTTGTTAAATTCGTCCCCTTTGATAGACACTAGTAATGGATGGAAACCTATGTTCGAACCACTACCAGTTTCTAAGTATACCCTAATTCCTTCTCTAGAAGAGCCTCCTTAGTTGGACCTTAAACAACTACCAGATACCCTGAAGTATGTGTATTTAGGCCCATCTGAGACTTTGCTTGTGAATGTAGCATCTGACTTGGATAGTAACCAGGAAAGTAGGCTAGTAACCGTTCTTAAAGACAATAAGGAAGCTTTAGTGTGGACCATAATAGACATTAAGGGTATAATTCCTACTGTTTGTATGCATCATATTCATTTAGAGGATGATACCAAACCGTCTAGGGAGATGCAACGTCGACTTAACCCTAACATGAAAGAAGTAGTTCGAACTGAGGTGCTTAAGTTGTTAGATGCGGGTATTATCTACCCTATTTCAGAAAGTAAGTGGGTCAGCCTCGTTCAGGTTGTTCCCAAGAAATCAGGTATCACTGTAGTCCAGAATGATAACAATGAGTTAATCCCAACCCTAGTGACCACGGGGTGGCGTGTTTGTATTGACTATAGAAAATTGAACAAGGTCATAATGAATGACCACTTTCCCCTTCCTTTCATCGACCAAATGCTTGAGAGATTAGTTGGACATAGCCATTATTGCTTGCTAGATGGTTTTTATGGTTATAATCAAATCGTTATTGCCCCAGAAGACCAAGAGAAAACCACTTTTACATGTCCCTTTGGTACCTTTGCATACAGACGCATGCCTTTCGGGTTGTGTAATGCACCCGCTACTTTTCAGCGTTGTATGATGAACATATTCTTTGACATGGTAGAACGGTTTTTAGAGGTCTTTATGGATGATTTTTCAGTATTTGGGTCATCTTTTGATGAGTGCTTGCATCATTTGACATTAGTGTTGACTAGGTGTAAGGAAAAGAATTTAGGGCTTAATTGGGAAAAATGTCATTTCATGGTTCGATCAGGAATTGTATTAGGGCATATCGTATCTTCTAAGGGTATAGAGGTAGACAAAGCCAAAGTTGACCTTATTAAAACTTTACAGGTTCCTAAAACTGTAAGAGATGTTAGGTCATTCTTAGGGCATGCAAGTTTTTATCGTCTATTCATTAAGGATTTTAGATTGATTTCTAGACTTTTTTGCAGTCTGCTTATAAAAGATGTTAAGTTTGTCTTTGATGATGCTTGTTTAAAGGCTTTTGAGAAGCTTAAGACCTTACTCACTACCGCCCTCATAGTCCAGGCACCTAACTGGAACCTACCCTTTGAGATAATGTGTGATGCTTCAGATTATGCTATTGGTGTTGTGTTAGGTCAGCGAGAAAACAAATTACTTCATGTGATTTACAATGCTAGCAAAACTCTGAATGATGCCCGAATGAACATCACCACCACAGAGAAGGAACTGTTAGCCATTGTTTTTGCCTTAGACAAGTTTAGATCATATCTCTTAGGTTCTAAGGTTATAGTCTTTACTGATCATACTGCTTTGAAGTACCTTCTTTATAAGAAGGATACTAAACCTAGATTGCTTAGATGAATCCTTTTATTACAAGAATTCTCTCTAGAAATTAGAGACAAAAAGGGTGAAAAAAATATAGTAGCAGACCACTTGTATAGACTTGTTGTGGATTCCCCTGATGATTCTCCTCTTGTGAGAGAAAGTTTTCCTGATGAACAACTATTCTTTGTTTCCCAGTTACCTTTGTTTGCGAATATTGTGAATTATCTTGTTACTGGTTGAATGCCTCAACACTGGAGTAAACAAGATCGTTCTAGGTTTTTAGCCGAGGTAAAGCATTTCTTTTGGGACGATCCTTGTTTGTTTAAGTATTGTCCAGACCAGATTATTAGGAGATGTATACCTGAGAGTAATCATTACAGTATAATTTCCTTTTATCATGATCATGCTTGTGGGGATCACTTTAGTGCTAAGAAGATTGTTGCTAATATATTGCAATGTGGATTCTACTGTCCGTCATTGTTTAAAAACTCCCACAGTTCTTGTGTTGCTTGTGAGTGTTGTCAGAAGTTAGGAAATATTTCTCGTAGAAATATGATGCCTTTGACCCTATTTTAGTTATTGAGGTCTTTGATGTGTGGGGCATTGATTTTATGGGTCCTTTTCTTAATTCCTTTGGTTATTTTTACATCCTTGTCGCTGTAGACTATGTATCTAAGTGGGTAGAGGCGGTTTTGTATAAAACAAACGACCACAAGGTTGTAGTCCAGTTTTTGAATGATAACATATTTGCACGTTTTGGTACACCGCGAGCTATAATTAGTGATGGAGGTCACACTTTTGTAATCGACCGTTTAAGCTTTTGATGAAGAAATATGGTATTACCCACAAAGTAGCTACCCTATATCACCCACAGACTAGTGGCCAAGTAGAGGTTTCCAACAGGGAGATAAAACATATTCTAGAGAAAACAGTTAATCCTAATAGGAAAGACTGGTCATTGAGGCTTACTGATGCCTTATGGGATTACTGTACTGCGTTTAAGACTCTCATTGGAATGTCACCTTATCGTCTAGTTTTTTGCAAGGCATGTCACCTGCCCGTCGAGTTAGAACATAGAGCATATTGGGCTAAAAAGAAGTTAAATTTTTCACTTGACAAGGCAGGAGCTCACAGGAAGCTCCAGCTCAATGAGTTGGAAGAGATTCAGAAAGATGCATATGATAGTGCTAGGGAGTATAAGAACAAAATGAAACTTGTGCATGATAGAAATATTTTAATAAATTCATTTTTTCCAGGTCAAAAAGTTCTTCTGTATGATACTCGTTTGCATCTATTCCCCGGGAAGTTACGCTCTCGGAGGACCGGTCCTTTTGTTGTTCGCACTGTTTTTCCTCATGGTGTTATTGAGATTGAGACTCAAGATGGTAGAAGTCCTTTCAAGGTTAACGGTCAGAGATAGAAACCATTTTTAGAGCCTTTTCCTACAAGTGATGTTGAGGAGGTCCCTCTGGAGGACCATGTTTACTCTGATTGACCATCAAGGTTGTTTTTGTACATTAGTAGATTTTTGTTTTTAGGTTTTTATCTTCCTGTCTTATTCTCCATATAAGGATTGTTACGCTTCACCCAGGTACTACCTTTCTGACTTACCTCTTTATTCCTCTTTTTACTTATCTTTTGGTACTGCTCTCTATTTTGAAACATTGAGGACACTGTTTGATTTAAGTTTGGGGGTAAGGGAGAAACTTTTTAGTGCAATAACAAAAAAAAAAAAGTTTGTGAAAAATTCAGGATGACACTAACCATTCTAGGTAGATGGAAACTTAGCTCTTTTTTCTATAGGAATTGGTGTGCCCAGTTAAATGGTCTATTCATAAAAGGAAAAAGTTCATGTGTTAGAAATAACATGATAGTCTTCACCATATTTCGGAGTTTATCTCGACCATATCACCTTCTGTTTTTATTTTTACAATTTTTATGTTTCTCTAGTGATTTGGTGGGGTACCAGTATTGAATTGTTATCACTGCCAGGATGGAGTAGAGTGTTTGAGATCAATCCCCATTATATTATTTTATTTAAAAAAATCAAGTATTGACACTTTGATAACAATATATGTGTGTTCTCCCTGTCTCAGTCGCCTAAGCAAGCGTGGAACGCAGGACCCATGAGAACTATCATGTAAGATGTTGATAAGGACCATGCGCTTGGATTCAATTTGATCCAATCATGTTGTTAGTACATTAATAATTGTTTTATTTTCAATAAATCGATCGTTGGGGCCCTTGTATATACCAGTTGAGTCGATATTAGTATTAAGATTAAGACCAGTGGGAGCGTATCTTAATCCATTAGGATTCATCCTGGCACTGACCTTCAAACAGATATGGGAAACACCCTTCATCTTAGTCAACACGCGCAAACTTCATTTGTCTGTATCCATCTTCTAAATCTTTTTCATGTGATTGTACTTTGATAGATATTGAGTATTGTGGTTGAACAACTATCTAAGTAGAGATTTGTTTTCTTATATATGAATTTTGGTACGTTGAGTGCAACAACAATTGGACTCATATAGGGTAATGATTCCCATAGCCGAAGAATTTAGTATGCTAACTAAATAGCTTGTTTAGTGTTCACCCTTAATCGTTCACAGGTAGCTAGGATTTGGAGTAAAGGTTTTGTGGGTATACCTCTTGTAAACCCTATGAGACAAAACTCGTCCACTAGAGACACCTAGGGGTTTAAAGGCTTATTACATATGCTAAATGTAGTCGCGATTTCTGCGAAAGTGAGTTAGGATTGTTATTTTATTTTTAGATTAGACTTGCTCGATGACTAGCAAATAATAAGTTTGGGGGTATTTGATAGACATATTTTGCGTCTAATTTGTTCGTAATTATCTTTTTTGTTAGTGCTCGATCTTATACTTGTTGGGTGATTTTATGTGTTTGTAGGTATTTTGGGGAAATAAACATTTGTGGAAAAATCGGCTACAAAAGTGATAAAGGCACCCGGAAAAATTGATAAAGGCATCCATAAATTGATAAAGGCACCCACCAGATGGATTAGGGCACCCTTTATTTTAAATTCAAATCCGAAATTGGCGGGAAGAAAATCCTTACGCGTGAAACAAAGTTTGAGTTGGTGGAGAACGAGTTTTAAGGGATTTGGAAGTGATTTTGAGTTAGCCAAGTGAAGAAACAATAAAAACAAGTTGAAACATGTCTGCAGTGAGAGTTCCATGCCGTGAAACAAGCTAGAAAAGTCAACTTCACGCCGGAAAAAGGAATTATACTCTGATTTGGATTTACGAGATTTGGAGTTTGTTTTGGATTGATCTTTGAGTTCTTATCGACTTAGGAAGGTTAGTCAGGGGTTTACTAAGCCTATAAATAGAGAAGAGATCGAAGAAAAAAACATTTGGAGTCGAGAGAAAAAACTCAGAAAAAAAAAAGTTACGCTGGTGAAGAAGAAGAAGGAGTACAGACCACAGGAGAAAACAGCCGCTGATTCTGTCACCTTTTCTTTCGTATTTTACTGCGTCCAGGAGCCGTACTTTATTTTCTTGTTAATTTCTCTTTTCAGCAACACAAAAAACAGTCTCAGCAACACTTATAACGTAGTTGTTTTCTGTGTTACTTCTGTTTTTCTCTTCTTTTAAGCACTTTGAGCTATGAACATGTATTTTGAGAGAGTGTTTGACATGAGGAGCTAGACCCCATTGCTGAGGCGACGGAGGAAGCCATTTTTCCAATAATAAAGTGGTATATTTTTATTTTATTAATTTTTTGCAATTCTTTTATGATTATTTTATTTGAATTAAATTTTAAAAAATATTTTTTATCAGTTAGTTGTGTTTTCTTTTGATGAGTCATGCTTAGTTCAGAGCTATTGATGTCTCATACTTTTGATTTATAACTATTATTTTAAAAATCTAACTTTGGCAATGTTTAGAATCAATTGAATGTATGAGTTGCAAAAATAATTGTTAATGCTAAATCACTTGAAAAGTTGGCTAATGGTGGAATCCTTAGTCTCAGTTCTTTCCATAATCTGAATTCAATTCTACTTTAATTTTCTTTATTTTTAGTATTAAAAACTAGATTTAAAAATCAAATCTTTACAAGTCTGAGTAAAGAATCTTTTAACACTATTTTTAAAACACATCAAGATCTGGCCATGAGATTCTATTGATGATATCAATTATCTTCACACAGTTTAAGTACTTGTAATTGATATACATACCACCAGTGTTTGTGAAGAAAATTGTACAAAACAAGTACAACAACAAAAGGATCACCAACTCTTCTTCTTTGCCTTCTTCTTTGATAACATCCTTGATTCCTTTAACAATGTCCTTTTTCTCCAATTTGTATCCTCTTTTCTTTGCATCCTCCTTCTTGAAGTACTTTATGTAAAATTCAGAAGTTTTCAGACTAGGGTCCTCCTTTGGCCCATAAAGTTCCTTATCTTCTTCACTCATACGTATTCTCTTCATTGCAAAGGTAACAACAAGTGAGTTAGGATCCGTCTTCGAAATTCGATCAACAATCTTGAATGAGTTGTTTGATTCGTAACTCATTATGATGTATTCTAATTCCTTTCGAGCTTTGCTATATTCAACCTTGCCCATTTTTTCCTTCTTTGATCACATTCAGAAAACTCCTAAACTCAATCTTCCTTAATTCATACTCTTGTTTCTCTGTGATTTCCAATGAACCCATTAAATCCACCATTGGCTTCATACTTGACCGAAAGGTTTTCTTCCCTTCCTTTCTCTCCAAATGATCTTCTTCATTACTTTCGCCAACCACATTTACATCATGTTTTTTCTTGGTTCTTAATTCACCTTTACTCTTGCTTTTGCTTCCTACAACAAGATGAAACCAGTTACATCCTATCAAAAATAAATTTATATCTAATATTAAACCTCGATGAAACTAGTTTCATCCTAGGTTAAACCTGCTGAAACTACATATTAAACCTGGATGAAACTGGTTTCATCCTAGTTTATCCTAACAATTGTTCACCACCATTAACTCAACACAGATGATCAATAACAATTTAAACATAAAGAAATCAGAAAGTGGTACCTTTAGTTGAGGGGGCCATTGTGTCCTACCAATTTATCCAAACTGTTAAAACCAAAAAAACCAACTAGTTGTTAGCTCAAGTTATAATCAATTAAGGGGATGCAACTGGGTTACTGTCAAGGGGCATACATAATCATAAACTAGAACACACAGAATAAGAAATTGAATTCATATAGGAAACCAGTTACATATCTACTACAACATCCTGAACTCATAACAATCGCATCTGCCAACAAAGTAACCAAAGGAAACCAAATTCATACTGCATATAAAATCATTCTAACTAAACTTAGATGAATCCAGTTTCTTCTAATTAATTCTAACTAAACCTATATAAATTGCATATTTCATATTAAACCACATTTAACATACTCTTTCTGAACAATACACTATGTTTATTGAAAGCAGTTTCATCCTACTTTAAACCTGCTGAATCTGCATAATAAACTTGGATATAAAACAACTTACACTAATATTCTCCGATATCTACTCAACAATCACAGTATAAAAACAAATTCACAACAAATTTCATCCAACTTACAAAACCAGTTTCATCCTACTTACAACACCAGTTTCATACACACCAATACCACAACAAATTTCACATTTACAACAATAACAAATCCATCTCAACTGAAGTAACTGGATGGACCTGGTTTCATCCTAGTTTATACTACCGTTCACCAATATCTACTTTACACAGCACACACACCAATTTCACATTTACAAAACTTTGCCCAGATTTTGATTAAACCTATATGGATGATTCCAGTTTTGTCCAAGTTTAAATGGTAATGTGTAAAATTGCTCTAAAATTGAGCATGTGAATAGATTACGGATCATCAAAGAAAACCTAAAATCAAAGAAGCAGATGAAACCAATTTTAATCATAAAAAAAACATCAAAGAAAACCTAAAATTAGTAGATAAAAATAGTAATTACCTTCTTCGTAGTGGTGATTAAGAGTAGAATTGAATAGTTTTTTTGTTGGTGGTTGTGATAGAAACTTCTGGTTGAGTCGTGTTGGTGTTGATTGATGTAGATGAAACTGACTAGGTTTTATGGTGTGGTGGTGATGTTGCTGGTAGTGAATGTGGATGGAACAGAGACTTGATGGTATCTGGTGGTGGTGGTGGTGGTGGTGAAGAAGAAACTATGATGTCAATGGTGGAGAGGGTGGGAGATGTTTCTTAGGAGAGATTTTTGGAGAAGATAAGATGGAGAAGATGGGAGAAGAGAAGGTGGGAGAAATTTCTCTCGGGAGGAGGTGGAGAGACGGGAAAAGTTTCTGGAGAAGATGGGAGAAACTGATTTTGTGGGGTGGAAATGAAACTGATTTTATGGGGTATAAATCCTAAAGGGGATTATAGTCAGTTTTCTTGGAAACTTATTTCCGTCCATTTCACCCAGAGTAATATTTTATCCGTCTATTTCAACAAGATTTTAAAGGTTTCTGAACAATAGTCCAATTTTCTCTAAACAAAAATATGAAAAGTACCGCTGATGATAAAAATCTTTCAAATTTTTGAAAAAATATGTTTTAAATAAAAGGAGAGAAGGTAGTCTTTACCTTTTGAGCAAATGAAATGAAAATACAATCATAATGCTTTAGTTGTGCTGGATTTTCTCTTTTCTTAAACAGCCGTGATAGACTGACCAAGGGAGGTCTGGTTCTTCGGCTTGTCCCATAATAAAACAAGCCTCTGGGACTCCCCTTCTTCTTGGGCCAGCAGGGAGGCTGATTTATGGGTTCGGTGGAATGGGTCCCGCTGGGTTGTTTTATGTGGACAGACCCATCCTACGGTTTAAAAAAGAATAAAAAAAATAAAAGGTTGTTCTAATGTGTCGTACTCTCAGTATTGCTCAAACAAATAATAATACTTTTAGTATTGTGAAACTCGTCATGCCATTCATGCTCAGTTCAAATATGGTATAGACTATAAAGCAATTTCAGTAGCCGTTATTTAGTGTTACAGATGGGGTTCTCTATGGGTCAAGTTCTTCCGGGATATACATTATCCAGTTAAATCCGTAACTGGATATAATTATTTTTTATGATTCTGGGTTCGTTTTTTGAGTTAATGGACTCAGAACCGAGCCTGATTAAACAGTATGTCAGGTTTTTCTAGGGTATACATTATCTGTAACCGGACATAATTATTTTTTATAGTTCTAGGTCCGGTTTCTAAATTAATGAACTCAAAACCGGACCCGATTAAATAGTTGGGTACCCACTGGTTCTGGGTATTTAACGGTTATTCTGTTAAGTTTTACAAAACAATCTGAAATTAAGTTCTCAAACATTCTAAATCAAAAAAAAAAAAATGCAGTTTCGAAATCAAGTTGAAGTGTAAATTTCAAAACCCACAGAAACAGTGTATAAGATGAAAATTATGATATACAACCACAAAAAAAATCATAACCATTAAACAACTACAAGACATGTAGAATCTTGATCATCCAATTACCATTAATTGCAAATCCAAAAGCAAAAGAGAGAAGTTGAAAGTAAAGCCTAGATAGAGAACCCATTAACAAAAGGATAGGTTGCTCCATCAGATTAGTCTTAAACTGCAAAATTAGATCTAAGTCGGTTTAGCTCTAATAACAAAAAGGAGCTCTTGATCAGCTTTAAAAGATAACGTTTTAAGTTCTTTACCAAAAGTTCTTTCACATCATCATGATCAAATATTTAGTTTCGTCAAAACCCAACGGTGATCAATAAACATAGAAAATTAACTAAAATCGTGAGACGGTGGTTTGTGGTAGTATCAACAGTTCACCAAAAAAAATAGTCAAAATCTAACCCTAGTTTTGGATAAACGGTTCAAAATTGGAGTAACCTTCACAACCACAAGATATTCAATGTTACAATCAGTTGATGCGTCCAAATTTTTCTGTTGATGCCTGCCTAACAGTTTATATTCTTTTTCCTCGACTTTTTGCAAAGTTTTCCGCAAAACCTTTAGTCCCATGATACATATGTAGCACAATTGTATGCGACTAAAGAACAATTCTATTCACCAAGAATGGATAGAAGGAAGCAGGAGATAAGAAAATAATAGTCCCAATCTCATCTTGTACTTGCATCAGACATTAAAAGGACCATGAAAACTAAAGACCTCTAAACCAAATGTTTTAAGTAAGTGAGTTTAACAGCAAAAAGAATCCTCAAAAACTCTTCTAGACAACTAGACTGTTCATTCACATAAACAAAAGGTGATGTAAGAATAACTAGGTTTAGCAACAAATGCAGCACTCTAAGACATCAACTGTTATATTCTTCACAACCACAAGATATTCAATGTTACAATCAGTTGATGCGTCCA
>JAJJMC010009630.1:1013029-1032894 GCA_023531435.1 Papaver californicum
CAGTTGATGCGTCCAAATTTTTCTGTTGATGCCTGCCTAACAGTTTACATTCTTTTTCCTCGACTTTTTGCAAAGTTTTCCGCAAAACCTTTAGTCCCATGATACATATATAGCACAATTGTATGCGACTAAAGAACAATTCTATTCACCAAGGATGGATAGAAGGAAGCAGGAGATAAGAAAATAATAGTCCCAATTTCATCTTGTACTTGCATCAGACATTAAAAGGACCATGAAAACTAAAGACCTCTAAACCAAATGTTTTAAGTAAGTGAGTTTAACAGCAAAAAGAATCCTCAAAAACTCTTCTAGACAACTAGACTGTTCATTCACATAAACAAAAGGTGATGTAAGAATAACTAGGTTTAGCAACAAATGCAGCACTCTAAGACACCAACTGCCATAAAATAAAATGCAAAGTTTTGATGGTTCTGACTCACTTCAAGATTCAGAACTTCGAAAGAGATCCTGTTTCCAGTTCTCCCAGGTTTATCATCAAAGCACAAGGTCATTGTTCAAAGTATCTCAAGAGACAGACAGTTGGACATTCTCGAAAAACCTAGACTAGCAGTGATGGTAGTGGTTATAAAGACTAGCCTAATAAGACATATGTTAACATCTTCCCTTGGCAAAAAATATTCGATGATTACAAGCTACCCACAGAAAAATAAGGAAAGCAAAGGCATATAGGATCATACTTACAAGGGAAATAGTGATGGAGGACACAAAAGCAGTGATATCACAACTGCCTAGTACAAGTGGTTTACAAATGGGACCACTCTGAATTCAAATGCCTAAAAAAGATTACGAATACCAATACCCTCTATCATTCTTACCGTTATCCAAACTTTCAGAGGCCATACAGACTAACCTAGATGAAAAATGTGTATACCTGGGGAAAAGTCCTAAAAAAAGACAGGCTTTAGATTTTTAGAGACCATAGTCCATAGTGTCTGTGGAAGATAAGACCTTAACAATTACGACGGATACAAAACGAAAATTAGACGCAGAACCACAAGATTAGCTTTTCTAAGATTTCCAACAAAAAGTGAGAGCTGATATTTTTTATAGCTCAGCTGTTCTTCTTCTTTCCATGCCATGTCAACCACTTAGAGTGCTTAACTTAAACTTCGACAGCCATCTCACCTGGCTGGAAAGCAAAAGGAAACCTTTACATGTCAATGATTTATCAAGGGGATTCATTATGAAAGTGAGATGTGCTTTGAGATTATGTGGATTCGGAATAGGTTCTTGCTAGGTTGTCACTACAAAGTCGCTACTTCAACCATCTTGCTTTCTTGTTAACCTTTAAGCTTTTAGTCCAACTGGCAATTGACTAAAGCTAAACAGAAAAAACATACAGCTATATATGGAACCGGGCAGTGTGTAGATTAACAGCAAACCTGAGATGACTCAGGTTCCGCAGACATAAAAGATATACAACTTGAACATATTGTGCTCTCTAAAGCAACTCCTAAACTACTTATATCCATCAAAACAACTAGCCCTAAATAATAAACGATTAAACACAAAGAAAACCTGCAAATAAAAGATTTCACTTACAATACAAAAACACGCACATGAACAGATTGCAAAATCATAAACCCCTAACAACTAACCACCAGTTATGTCAATGAGATTCAACAAAACGAAATCTATTATCAAATTATTATACATACGCATCATAGGAAAATCGGGTCATCAATAAAACTAACATAGAATCAAAATACAACTGTTTGTTTGACAACGAGAAACCCTAAATTTAGTAAATTCGTACATGTTACTGGAATGTGACAATTGGATACAAAGTAGTCTCACTTATCTTTGGTAGATACTCCATATTTTTCCTGCATCTTTGTAAGCTCGTCCTCCCTTTTCTTCAGATCAACTTTCTTACTCATCTTAGCATGCTGGTAATACAGCACAATTAGGTATCGATTTGCAACATTAAACCCAGAAAGATGATCAACAGCAGTCTTTGCATCATAGATATCTTCGTAGACAACATAAGCAGTCCCTCTGGTATCCTTGGTGGTGCCAATACGAATCTGACGAATAGCACCGTATTTTCCAAAAATATCATACATCTCTTCGCTAGATATGTTGAAGGGAAGATTTCGAACATACAAAACTCTGTTTACTTCTGGGGGAAGACGAGTGTTTCCCTTTCTTAAACTGAGTGTCGCCATTAATCAAGAATTCAACAACAAAAAATTTGAAGAACAAATTACAGAGAAATAATTAGGGTTATATAATGCGAAAAGAAAAGAGAAATAGCAAACCGACTTTTGTTTCTTTTAAAAGGTAACTCATGGTTTTTGAGCCGCAGCACGTGGCAAGAGGTGCCGTATTAAGAGGCTTGTTGGGCCTTTGAACACGGGTAACTAGTTATCCGGAGGTTAAAAAAATTTTGAAAAGTGAAAATTATTCCACTGTCCACCACCATTCACATGTGAACCAAACTATATTTTTAAAAATCAGTTCTCAATATTACGATCTCAATTAAAACTGAATTAAAAACCATTCAGTGTGAACCAAACTATATTTTTAAAAACCAGTTCTCAATTTTACGATCTCAATTAAAACTGAATACCACCCTAGAAATCAAACCATTTATTAGGGCACAAAAAAAATTAAAAATCAAATTCAAATCTGATTTCTTTTAAAATCAAAACTGATTTCTTTGAAACCAAATCTTCTGTGTCACCTAGATTCACAAAGAAAAAAATCATGTGAAATCATCAAAAAACCCTGTTTTATCTAAAACTATGAAGAAATGTACATATGGGTAAATGATGGCGAGAACAAGATTGAAGAGTATAGAATACACAAAAAAATACAATAGAAGAAGTGAGTACACAAAAAAAAATAGAGTAGATAATTCAACATTACATATTGATATGCACTAAAGGAAAAAGTATATGATCAAACATTACATATTGATATGTACTAAGGAATATATGTACCGAAGGAAAAATCATATGATTCCAAAGTACATATCGATATGTATTGAAGGAAAATATGTACTGAAGGAAAAAATATATGATCCCACAGTACATATTGATATGTACTGAAGGAAAAAGTGTAAGATCCCACAATATATATTGATCCAACAATACATTTTTGTTGTATACTGAAGGAAAAAAAACATGATCCCACAGTACATACTGAAGGAAAAAATGTATGATCAAAACCAATACAATTTAATCAAAGATAGTATTAACAAAAATAATGGAATCAAACTAACCGCAAACAGAAAGAAGAGTAATCATCACTTTAATCGACTAAATCATATCGTTTGAATACACAACCTTCGTCTTCCAATATTGAAGATCAGATTCAGATGAAGAAGAAGATTAAAAAGTTTGAACAAAACCCAAAATTGATGAATTTGTATCTCCTTCTTCTTCTTCTTTATGGATCTATTCTCGAATCTTCTTCTTCTTCCTCACCATCACTTGCTTCTCTTCTTCTCCTCTTGAATCATAGAAATTTAATCGAGAGAAAAAAAAGGGTGTAAGGACATAATAGATAAGGCTCAATCGATATAACAAGTTTACATGTGAGGGTGAGGGTATTTTAGGTATTTAAAAATACATAACAAGACTCACACGTTTTTATCTTTGGAATAATATTTTTGGTCCAAAAAAATAAATAAATCATCTCTAATGGATGGACTAGACATTCAAAATACAATTAGCTAGTAATTCCTAGTAAAAAAAAACTTTATGACAATGTTTTTTTCTTTTTTTCCTTTTTTTTTAAGAACGGTATTTTGGGGACTAGTCCAATTTTAGGGAACGTTCATGATTTTCTAACTAGATCATTATAAAGTAATATAGAAACCCATTATTAATATATTTTAATTAATGGTTAAAATGTCCTTTTTAAATAGTTGTTAATAATTGAATTAGTTCATTGTGTGTTTAGTTGCGTAAATCATAATTTCATGGGATTATAAATTTTTAGGAATCATGCAAATCTCTAGTATATTTGACAACTCAATAAAAAATCCTCTAATTTGTATAAATTTTATATTTAAAGTCCCGTATGTCGTTTGGCAGCGGTTGAAGGTTATGGTGGTTTTCCATACCTTAAGGTAAATAAAGTTATTATTATTATTATTTAAGATAAAAAAATTAATTTTTAAAATATTTTCAGATAAATAAATCTATTTTAAAGATAAATAAAAGTATTTTTTATTTAGTTATTTATTATTTGAAGATAAATAAATTTTTTTTATTATTTTATTTTTTAAAAAATATTTTTATTATATGTCATGGATCACAACATCGAAGAGTTTTATTTTACCTAGTGTAGCGGCACTTTTAATAATGAAGAAATAATATATCGGTTAATAAGGGTGAAAAGAGGTGGGCCACAGAATCCCTTATAAACTTCCCCAACAAATTTTAGGGGTGATGGTGGGGGGGATTCAAAATATAGGATTTGGTGGAATCATAAATCCCATGGGAAACATGAATCTGAGGGATTTGGATAACCAAATAAGCCAAATAATTGTAATTCCGACAAATCTCCTGGTCTCATGAATCCTACCTTTAAAATTCTGTAACCATACCCACCATAAGTTAATTGATTGTTATTTTTTAGATTAGATTAGTGAGTTAGATTCAGGGGCATAGCCATCTTAGAGCATGGGTGTGCATCTGCACACCCAGCCCTGCTGGGCCCCAAGCCTAATTGTTGTTATATTTAGTCTTGTTTGCCATAAAAATGGTTATTAAGCCACCCCCTATCCAACTTGCCAGGAATTTTTGCACCCCTCCCTCCAAAATCTGGCTCCGCCCTGGTTAGAGTTAATGTTATAGAATTAAAATTATTGAGAGAGAGAAGAAAAAGGAGTTTTAGAAGAAAAAAACTGAAACCTAGGTTTTGTGATTCTTTAATTCAAAATGGGTGATTCTGAATAAAATATAGAAGAATTTGAATCTTCAACTCGTAGAGTAATGAAAAGTATTCGTTAATCTTCACAACGATCCGATATTGAGTGATTTGTTAGATTGTGAATGTATTCTTCCCCGAACTTAATTTCATTCTCAAAATAATGGTTTTTACGAGCCAAACGTGTACCACAATGAATAAAATGAAGATTATAACATGGATACTCAAGTATACATGTTAATGAGCTTTTGTAGCTTGAATTGTCTAAAATATTGTGAAAAATACAAACTTTTAAAGCGGAGATTTTCTAGCTCGATATAAATTTGGCTAGGAAAACTTAATAACTTGTAGCCAAACTTAGGTTTAATGGATTTTTGGACTAAGTTCGGATACCAGACCTCAGGACCTCCTACCTAATTATATTTTGGGTCTATAGAGTAATGTTCATCTTGGTCAAGTCCACCATTTTCCGAGCCAAACCTACAAGTGGATATTTAGCGCCAAAACTGAAGTACTGGGTTCGGCTAGCATGGAAAAAAATTACGCGGCTAGGTATATTTTTAGGTTAACAGGAGAATGTTCGGCAGGGTAAGTTTGAAATTCCTGCTGAATTTATATGTTCGTCTAGAAATTATTAGATATTGTTGAGGTTTTGGGAAGTTTCGAGAATACTCTAGAATCTTCCGGGGGTTTCCTTATTTGGCTAAGTGAAGGGTTTCCTAATTTGGTTAAGTTAGGGATTTTCTTATTTGTTTATGCTTAGTGTTTCCTAGTATAATTCATATGCTTGGAAGCTAAGTTTGTGACCTATATAAATAGGTGTGGAAGTCATGGGGAAAAGATATATAAATAGAATTCTTACAATCATTTTCAAGAGAGAATTTAGGATATAAAACGTTTTATTCATAAATAATTATTTAGTGCTTGTGAACATCATCCTGCTGGTCATATATATTGATTGGTTCATCAATGACTGTGGATTTAATTTTCCGTAATAAGTTCTATAATAAAGATTTGATCATAGCCATTTGTGGACGTAGGCACATTGCCGAACCACATTAAATCTTGTGTCTTGTTTCTTTTAGTGTGCATCTTGTTTCTGTTTTTTTTAGTTCTGCGTTGATCTAAAGAACTAGCAAACTTGTGGAACTATTTCTAAGGACTTAATCTCAATAAGTGGTGTGGTGAAGGTGGAGAGGATCATAATTAGAAGGGAAGATTTTTTTTTCTACATCAAGTGGAAGTTTATAGAAGGTGCATGGATTTGATATTATCAAGTTCAATGGGAAAAATAATTTCACATCATGGAAAATTGATGTAAAAGATATTCTTATTAGTATGAAACAAATTAAAGCAATCAAGGAGAAGCCAGTGGTATTACCAAAGGATTTGATCGAAGATAAGCGGGTTGACCTTAATATGGAGTTGTGTTCAACTATTCGTTTATGTTTTTCGAGGGATATCACTCATAACTTTTCGAGTGAAATCTCGGCAAAGTTGTTGTTGGATAAGTTAGAGAATCTTTACTTGTAGAAGAACTTGACTTCAGAATTTTACTTGAAGCATAGACTCATGCCTTTTGGATGTCTTCAAGTAAGTCTTTGTTTGATCATATTAATGAGTTTAATAAGATGTGTTCTTGTTTTTCTAATATCAGGGTCATTATCTATGGTACGGATAAATCTATGAAATTATTATGTTCTTTACCTTCATCGTAGGATACTTTCGTTGACTATTTGTTGAGTGGGTAAACTGAATGAGATAATAAGTTGGTTTTCGATGATATAATATTTTCTTTACAAGCTAAAGCATTAAGAAGACAAGAGTTCAACGACGAAGTACAAACCGAGGGTTTGTTTGTTGATAGAGGTAAGAATGGTAATAAAAAGTCGAAGTCAAAGAATCATTCCAAAAGGAATGATGCTGGTGTTATTATTGTCGTAATACTGGTCATATAAGGGTTGGTTATCCTAAGCTGAAGTCAAAGGATGAGAAACGTCAGAAATCAGATTCCAAGAATGTTTTTGCTTCATTCGCAGAAGGCAGTGAAGTTTTGGAGAAGCCAAAGTTTTATTTTGATCCGGAAGTGTTAACCGTTATATAAAAGAGTTATCTCAATGATGGTTATATGCTTGATTTTAGTGCTTCATATCATATGTATCCGACGAATGATTGTTCACTATTTACAGAAAGGTGAATGCTGGTACTATTATGATAGGTAATTATAATGCCTGTAAAACAGTTGGAGTTGGTAAGGTACATGTTCGTTTGCATGGTGTTATCACAAACACTTTCAGAGGTTAGACATGTTCCAAATTTGAGGAAGATTTTGATTTCGTTTGAAGTACTTGAATCAGTTCAGTGACGGAGCTAGAAGTTTAATTACGTGGGTCATTTTTTTTCTTGGAGCATATTGGATGGATTTTATTAGTATTTGAAGTTATAAATTTTTTTCAAATATGGCGATCAATATTTAAAGTTAAAAATTTAGTTACACTTATTGTCGTTGCAATATTTAGCAACAACTACAATTGTCACAGTCTTCTGCAACAAAGTATTTATGACAAGACAATTTAGTAACACTTATAAATATTACAAATTGATTAGTAATTCAAAAAAAAAAATTGGGTAGGTCCAGGGTCCCACCCAACTCCTATGTGGATCCGCCTCTGACTTGAATCTCCGGGATACAAGTATGTTGCAGAATACAGATTTTTGAAGGTATACTACGATGGTAGTTTTAAGTTGATCGGTGCAAAACATGGTAATTTATATTTCCTACAAGGAGATATAGTTTGTGGTGGAACTATGGTTTCTCAGTCGATTGATGAGAAACAGGTGGAGTCAACACGTTTGTGGCATATGCATTTTGGGCATATGAGTGAGAAAGGTATATCCATATTGAGTAGTAGAGGCTTTCATGAAAACGAGAAGACTTTCAAGCTTGATTTATGTGAGCATTCTATCTTCGAGATGCAATGTATGAGCTGTTTTGGTACTATTGTACACCACACACAGTGTATGTTAAATTGCATTCATTTGGATGTTTTGGGTCCCTTTCGTCAATTTTTAAGGGAGCACTAGGTGGTTTGTGACTTTTATCAACGACTTTTCGCGGAGAGTATGGCTTTACACCATGAAGCATAAAAATAAAGTCACCGAGATGTTTAAAAAATAGAAGACCATGGTAAAGAAACAATTTGGTCGTGTAGTTAAGAGAATACGTTCCAATAATGGCGATTGCTACATCGAAGACCTATTGAAGCAGTTTTGTGAGGAATAATGTATCGTTAGGCACTTCACAATCGAAGGTACACCACAACAAAATGGAGTAACAGAGCGAATGAATCGAACATTACTTAAGAGAGCACAATGCATGTTATCAAACACAAGTTTGGACAAAATTTGGTTGGCTGAAGCAGTTAGTACGACGTGATATTTGGTGAATCGATCACCATCAACAGTTATTTGGTACAAGTCACCTATGGAGGTATGGACCAGTAATCCTACAAATTATTCTGATTTGAAGGTATTTGGTTGTCCAACTTATTTTCATGTCAAAGAAGATAAGTTAGGTGTTAGGGTTAAGAAAGTAATTTTTTTAGGTTATCCAGAAGGTGTAAAGGGGTATCGTCTATGGTGTGATTCGATAAATTCATAATTAGTCGTGATGTGATCTTTTACGAAAAACCGATGCTTAATTTAAAGATGTGATCTTTAACGAAAAAACGATGCTTAATTCAGCGAAGTTTATAGGTTGGGAATTTCAAATTAAAAGTAAAGTAATAGTACTGTTGAAGATTTGGTATATCACAAAAAAAAACTTGTTACGGCCATTAAGAAGCAAGAACTCCATCACCACTTAATACGGGTGCTTTATTTATCAAGATTCTAAACCTTTAAGTGTTGAGATGTACTTCTTACGTGGCGTACCACTTTTAAGTTCGAATTCTTTTACGGAATTCCTATCAAGAAAAAAAGAACTAGGAAACAAATTAAAATAAAATGCTAGTAATTAATTTCATACTTTTCATTTAATAAGAGCATAAAAAAGAAATAGACTGTTTTGCTGAGATACATAGCTGGCCAAGTTGGAAAAAGACTGGATGTGTACGTACTTTCTGTTTTCGCCAGTCAACTAAAAACCTTCATCGGAGAAGACGGGATGAACATGATAGTAATCCAATAATAATACAATACATATTCCGTTTCGATATGCTTAATTAGGAGAATTAATAATTGTAAGCGTTTTAAGTTTGACCTCGTCTCGTAAATCGTAATTAGCTATATATACTGGCATCAAATTACCAGTCTCTGAACATTACATTTAATTCCCATCCTCTAAACATTACATCTAATTCCAAGCTTTTTCAAATAATCTTAACCAGTTGTGATTTCTGAGATACAGAGATGGCCAAGTTGTCTTGCGCTACTTTGCTGCTTATCTCCATCATCTGCCTTTCAGGTCTGTTTCTTTTTTCTTCAAGATACTTGGTTATGTCTAATTTCTTAGGTAAAAAAAAAAGTGCCTAGAAGACTTGAAATAAGTGTACATCAGATGCTCAAAATTTCTAGACAGGTTCCTTTTGCTTAGGTTGTCTCACCGCATCAGATATTACCCATTATTCAATCACCTCTATTTTGCAGTAAGCGTCACTTTATTACTTCTTTACTAGAGTAATTTAACGTATTGACTGTTTTGTATTGCTACAGTTGCAGCTATGGTGGTGGCTCGTCCCAGCAAAAGTAAACGACAACATCGGAAAGCCTTTTGTATTACAGAGTTGTCAAAGTATCCCATTTCCAATAAGTAGCTCATGATCGCAAGTCTGAAAAAGAGAGGAAAATACATGTCTTCCGAAAGCGAATCTATATTACTACGATGCAAGTTTGATTGGCCTAAAATGGATGTGTTCTAATCCCAACTTACGGAATATCTATCAGTCAAGAAACTGTCTAAAGTAATAAGTCAGAAGCAGATTGACAGAAGTTCGAAGAAGGGATTCGAGAAAAAGAACAGAACTTCAGTCCTGGGGGATAGACAGACGGCATGCATTCACAGAGGCCCTTTATAGAAATGTAGTGACTCACTTGGTAGAGAAAATTTAATTTTCTATAATTTACTTGGCTTGGGTAGTTAAGATATGAGCTAGCCTTTCAGCCCAAGCGGGATCAAGAATGCCCTGCTAACAGCTCTTTGTCCGATTCTATTCTTATTTCCTGCTCGATGAGGGTCAGAACTCGATCCGGGAATATCAATACAATATCAAAGGTCTTCGCTCATGTCTCGTGATTCACTATGCATCTGAGATGAATAAATGAGGAGATGCCGTTAAAGGATGCTATTGAAGTGGAGAATAATAGCCCCTTAGGTGTGTGAAAGTGAATAAAAAAAATGCGTTTAGACATCCTCTGAGCGAGCCACTTCAGTACAATACACCAGCTAGACTGGATGAAAAACGAGTTGGAAATGTATTAAACAGTAAGGGTACTGCCCCCTTTTCTTCCTTTCTTAGTCTTTGCCGAAGCTTTCTCCGAAGCAAAACACTACCACACTACCTACGAGAAAAGATGTTATGCAAGAGCTCTGCGACCTGCTTTCAAGTTCAAGAGGTTGGACGGAAGGAAAGGTATTTGTTCAGTTCTGCTTTAGTTTCCAGTCGCACGGCGTTGAGTAGGTGCTAGTTTCCTTCGGCTTGGACAAGGTATCGGGGCAACCAATAGAGCTAATAATACGTAAAGCCTTTGGGAGGGAATGACATATTTAAAAGCGGATATGTCAGATAATATGGACCCTGCCGGCGGAAAGATGTGAGGTAGAATGCTGAGACAAATGTATCAACAATTTCCATGGAGAACAACATTGCAGTGAGTTTGTTCCAGGCACCAAAATCTATCAGTGCACCTGCCTTGTTGACTGTTAATCATAGAGCATCTAATTACCACTGCATCAGTGTATGTGTTTCCAATTTTATGAGATTTTGTCATGGTAATAAAGAGAGATTAATGAAACTAAGTTTGCTTCAATGTCAGCGTAATGTTTTTTAATCTGTGTCGATTACAATCTCGTTGCATATCACTTCTCTGTGGGCGCTTTAGTCAAATGGGCAAAGGGAAACATAGCATCATCCGCGTATTCAAGCCCCTTGAGAGTAGAACGCAGAAACAAACGCAACTGTACAGTGTACATTAGTACACTTTGGTGTCTCTGATCAGAGTAACCAAAAGCTTAGAGCTCAATTTGTGTCCTTGTACCTTTATGGTTGACGAATAGTAGGATTAGCAGCTATATCCTGATATAAAATTAACATCTAAACATTATAATGCCATTATATTAGATGAAGATGAGTGGATGATTAGAAAGCAACTGTCTGCGCATGAAGTCCCAAAGTGTTGCTTAGAATCACTGTCTGTGCATGAAGTCCAAAGTGCTGCTTAGAATCACCGTATACTCCAACCAGCCCTACAAAAAGAAGTTAAGCGACCACTTGGACAATTCAAATGCGATCCGCGACTCCACCCTAATAGCCAAATGTGTTTTCTTAATATCTTCCACACCTAAGAGTATTAGTATACTGGATGCATCCAAAACCAAAATGTTCTTATATAGAGTTATATTCAGTGAATGTTGCACAGATATGAAAACAGAAAACTTTAATGACACTGCCAACAGTTAATACCGTACCACAACTCAATATCAACAATAGCCTTTAGTCCCTTCACTAATATTCCATACACCAATTTCTTCTAGTCAACTCTAATCTTTTGTTACAAAATGCATTGGGACTTCTGTGTATACAAAAATGAAAACAACAGAAAATGAAAAAGAAAATTGAAACTGTAATCTGTTCCAAATTGAGAAACAAACAAACAACAACAACAACACTGACCCAGTTTAGAATATACTATGATCAACAGACAACTGTTGTATTTTCATAAATGATGCAGGCCATGGAAAAGCCAAAACTACAACAGACTACGCAACCAATGAAGTTGGAGTGGCTATGATAGAACCAACTACTGCTGACAAAGAACAAAACCTGAAACTCAATTTTGGTTTCTCAGACCGACCTTCCAAAAAGATGTATCTTAAGATGAGAAGATTTTCTCAACTGTGGTAATGACGATTAAAGGTTTTAATATTATTCACTCTCTGGGGCGTGCTAGCCAGAGCGAACTAAGGGCACGGAGTCTAGAGAAATAGTCATTTATTGCAAGAAGTGCACGAGCTGATTGGCGTGTTGTTAATATCCGGTGCAATTGCTGCAGAGTTTGTTGGCGAAGGTTGTCAGCCTGATAATTACCCCCAAAAAATGATGATTTTATCAAGCATCAAAGAGAAAGGAAAAGAGAAGACTGGTGAGGAAAAAATAGAGACGAAATGCCTATACAGATTTAGTCATCTGAACGTAGCAAACAGTAAATACTCCACACATTTGGTCCAGCTTGTTGTAAATGGATAATGGAATTTCAAGAACAGCGGGTCTATACAGACCCACAAAATATAATTTCCTAAAAACACTAAGCCCTAAGTTAGGCAATGAAGAACCCTTTTAGGGATGTGGTTCCCACAACCACAAATATCACCTGGAGTTAGTGTCGATTTTGAGAGTGTTTACACTCTCGGCCTATCGATCATTTTTCTTTCAAGAACGCAACTGTGGCAGAAAACTATCAAACGAAAATATCCTGTCAAAATGGGACATTACTTATCACGACAGCAGACTCGTACATCTTCTATGCAGGCAATCAAAGATTACTACTAAAGAACTGGTGCAACAAGAGAAGGAGAAAATAAACTACCTGGCGAAGAAAACCCTCAAGAGTTCCAAGCTTTCCCATGGCCATTGCCATCTGACCCATATAGTTGGCTACGTTACCAGATGATCCCGAAGGCCCAAGGGATCCACTGGCTAATGTCTCGGCCAAGGATTGCTGCAGTGCCTCCATTCCTTGCGACAATGCATCCTCTGCCTGTTGAGATGACTGTTGTAAGTTGCAAATATCTACCAACTGCTGCTCTGTAAGAGGTTCCAGTTGACTCATGAGGAGCTGCAAATATTCCAGAGTCAACAGAATTCAAAAATTGGAAGACAACTAGAGAGGCCTAGTTCAGTAATAAAGTGATCCGAAGATTCACTGTATTACTGTGTTATGCTGTAGACATGAAGCAGTTGAACGTTTGGCCAAGTATTGTACAGAAAGTATTTTGAAATTAGAAAGCAAGTAAAATTGTGTTCGGTAAACCTCATGTTCAATTGCCTTTAGAAAGAAAGTGGAAAGCTGCTTTTTAAAGCTATCAAAACACTATAAGAGTAGTTACCAAAAGCTATCTCGACCAAAAAGTGGTTACAAAAGACCTTTACAAGCAAGATCCCAAACTATGATCAACCCTATCATTTCAAATATTTTTTTTGTACGAGGACTATAATTAAATAAAGAAAATATCAGATCAGTACATCCAGTTCAGTAAGATCTGCAACACTCAAAAAGGCAACCAAGCCAAACCTTGAGGAGTTCAGATGAGCGGAATCCACCAAGCCACAAAAAACATCTTTCTGCTGGAGTTTTCCACATTCCAGATAACATGTGGAAGACATCAGCCTTTGCAGCAATTCCCTTCAGTCTGAAAATGTCATCATAGTGTGCCATGATTCCATCCACTATACTTCGTAATTCGTTGTCACCTGCATGGGAGTTAACCGCTGCTCTCAATTCAGTTATCTGACGATTGTGCTCTTCTAGCCATCTTGCATATTCTATATCGAAGGCCAATGCACCTACGTAAACAGCCCAATCAAAAAGATTAGTCTTACATAAATAGGTAACTTTTGTCACAAGAAACTAAAGAATGTTCATCACAGCATGGGATTACTACAGAAAGGGCACCTAATGTAAATAATAAAATCAAGTCTCAAGAAAAGAGTGCAACCCCCAAAAGGGTTAACTGCCAGTAATCAATGTGAAAAATGATTGAACAACATAGGCCTTTGTCCATATATATGTGAAAATAGTAAACTCATCCTTTGCCAAAATATATAGTCCTCCCTGGACAGAATCCATAATCCCTCCACTTAAAAAATGCAATGGATAGAACCACACGTCAACTCATTACTGTTCATGCCATTTCACAAAAGGGACACATGCGCAGTTCAGTTGCTTAAACTAAATCTAAATATTCTACACAATCAAGATATGACTGGTACTTGCAAACGAGCCCTGGAAACCAAAAATGAAGCAATGGATAGAACCAATTGAGAATACCATTTCCACTCATTGAATGAGGTTGGTCCCCTGAGCTTGAAATGAAGATGCCCTGAGGATATGAGAAGACAGGAAACACCATAAGCAAAATAAACTCATTCCACAGAAGAAAAGGAAGGGTGGGTAGATGGGTGGACTTCTGAAAGCAAGAGCTGAAAAGGCAAATCAAACCTGCTGGCGAGCTCGCTGGAGCTCCTGCTCAAGTTGGGTTAGCTTCAACCTGCTAGTCTCTAGCTGTTGAACATAGGCCTAAAGGGAAAAATTGACACTTTTAAACCATGTTATGCGCTAATTAGGACATGAAATATCAACCGTAGTAAACTTGCATATGGCAAACAACCACTTTGCAATAACTATCTGAAGCAGCAAAATATAAACACTTTATTTAATTTCTTTATCAGATAAGGTACATAGCCATATCAGATACAGGGGAATCTAGAGAAACAGCATCCACAATAGCATATAAACATGAACTCATAGTTATTCATTATTTTTAAGATGCTCAATTTGAGCTACATCAACAGATCCTTCATCTAACATCTACCACATTACAGTCCCAGCTTTAATGTTGTAGGACTAGCTCATAGATGCAATCACAGAACAATCAAACACATAGTGCATTAAAGAAAAATAAAATAAATATAGTAAAGGAGAACCTACTTTCTTTCTCAGACGACTTTTTCGTGCAGCTTCACGATTTTGAGCAAGTCTGCGAAGTGTCTGCAAAATTATATCCAAATTGGTTATTTTCTAGCTATTAAATATAGTTCAGGTAGTAAGCATACTGTTAGAATTTGTTAACCTTCTGGTCCCCTGTTTTCTCTTTTGACCTATCACTTGAATCAGAAGCCGCTAACCCAGACGACGGAACTACGTCGAACTGTAATAAAAAGTAATAATTAGTAGTGTCATTACATCTAATAACCACACCAGCATATGCAACAGCAGTGATCAGAGATAGTGTAAGGGGACATTATGCGATAAAAGAATAGTGGGCAGCATTTGATGTCAGCATAAAAAGTGAAACTCAACTAATAAACTAGTACCTCCGTCTATTGACAAACATTAAAATTTATAACAAAGACTATTTAAGAGCATTACCCTTGCATTCTTATCATCTGTGTCACCATCTGTTGAGCTTTCGGTCCTAGGACTGCCATCCGCCATTCTGGATCTCCACAGTTTTCAAGGTGGCCAATATAGGCAGAAACAAGACTATGTTGTCCTTTTTGTATAGGCAGATTCTGAGTGCCAATTCTAGCAGCAGATGATGTTAAATTGGAGAAAATGTCAACTGTTTTGCCAGGGAAGACAAAGAAAAAATATAATAAGCTCTAGCTAGTTATAAAGAGGAGGAAGCTACCTAATGACTTAAAAAATCAACAGATACGCAAGAGAAGTAAATCTCACCTTATACGAAGCAATATTCCTACCACTTGTTTTTCTTTGGTCAAGCGCTGATTTTTCTGTCCAAATGATGGATCAGCGAACACAAATAAATTAGATACTGAAGTATGCATAAATTTAGCGAGCAGACGAACACCATCAAACCAGTCTCAATATTGCATCGATAATGATAAGAGAAGCACAAAAAAGAGAAAACTCAATGGACAGTACAAACAATCATCATAGTTGTTCCTTTACATTGGTGGGGTTCAATATAGATAACACAGACAGATATTACTGCAACATGCACCCAAATTACATCCAAAGTTGTTTATTTGCATTGCTGTGGTCAAACAGATAGCACAACACCAAAATCTTCAGATTCCAAATTGATCTCTACTCAAGAAGAAAAGCGAAGTAAATACATATGCCTACTAAGAACAAGAGCATCATCTACACAAAATCCAACGGATTGCTCACGCGCCCCAAAGTCGGAAACTCGATATGAATTGATGTGATTTCCCTCTGTGGCACTGAAACCCATGAGTTACAAAATTTAAGGATGGAATAACACAAAATCGACCGGAAATGATCCGAGTAATGTACCCGGAAAGATAGTGCCAGTAAGAAACCAGATAAAACGAACAGCGGAACCCTCAAAGCTACACAGGTAGTGACCCCTTTCTCTCTAACTCCAACAAATATTATTTAAAAAAGGAATTATAAGAACTAGACTGCAACCACTTCAGTAAATATATCAGAGAGATTTGACAAAAGAGAAACGCTAGTCCGCCAGATGATTTCACCCGACTAGCTTTCCCAATAGATGGGCAGGTGAAAATCTAAAATGCAAAACACAGCCGTAAATGCCTTGCTCCTTTCACCTACCATATCAGTTGAGAAATAAAGTTTGGTAGATAACATTGGACTAATTACTCAGTATCCTTTGCAAACAATCTGAATAAGACATTATTATGAAGTATGGCCTAGACATGTCAGAAAATATCTAAAGAATTGGCATCCGATAAACCTAGGAAATAGGAAACAAACAGTCTATGTTGAAAAAAAACCTCATTATGATGTGAGATTAAGATGATGATTTTGAAAATTCCCTCTGTTCTCGATACAAAATAAAACCTTGAATTTTGATTCTTCATTAAGTGATACATACAACTCATGGAGCACCCAACCATCTGTTATTCGAAAATACCACACCGTTATATAGACACCATTAAAACACCATGACATGTCGCTGATGTGTCTCCCATTGGTGTTTAGGAGACACGTCAGCGACAGGTCATGGTGCCTATACGACGGTGTCCACATAGCATTTTCGATCCGCTATTCCTAAGCTGCTCTAACATTTAGCTAGCGTAACTCATTTATTTTGAAACCTCCAACATTCCTTAACATCAAACTCATGGAGCACCCAAACTTAATCTTATACTTAGACTCAACTTCAAGATCTAAACCACCTTTGTTATTAAGAACTTCAGAATCTAACCCTAATCATCCTTAAAGTTTGAATTACTAACAAAATTGGGTCCTTGCTTATGCTGTGCCCATTAAAGGGTGAAACCTAGTTAGAAATTAGGCATAGTCTGCACCCACCACCTTATCAACCCATAGTTTCTTATCACCTGAGCCTACATAAATTTTGTAAGTACTAAGTATATGTTATCCAAAATGGACATCAGACCTGAGGAAAAGCAAAAAAATCCAAGCTAACAAACAATGTGAAGGACCACTATCAAAGAATCATTTATCAACCATCCCAACAACCCAATACAACCTCCTCCAATATCTGAACTGTAAAAGGTCAGAGACTTGGATCAATATTCAAAACAAAAAATCTAAGAATATTTGGATGACAACCAACCAAACAAGCAAATTTGGAAAGATGAAACTGCTTGTCACACCTAAAGCTACTGTTAAGACTAAGTTGTCAAAATTTAACCCCAGAAAATGGAACTTGGAGACACAACAGAATCATAAATTCATAATTGCTCATGATTTAAAGTCGTATATCTAACCATCTCAGTAAGTGTTTTGTAGTGATGTAATCACTAGTAAGGTAATGCACGAACCCCAATATGCAAGCAGCAATAGTCATCACTCAAATTCACTCTAAACAGAAGGGGAAAAACCACCAATTCCTAAGCATATACTAAGTTGACAAATACAGATACTAGACATAGCAGTCAAAATAAAAAGATGTTGGGGGAAGAGAAATTACAGTTCAAAAGAGAGGGGAATTGAGGGCACAAAGCTTGGCATTCCGCCCGCTGCTTCCGTATCATCTTCTACACCAGTCCTCTTCACTATTCTACTCTTCATAGATCATCATGATCACCACCACCCCAACCCAATCCTTTCAGAAATGTTCAGAAACTTAAACCCAAAATAGGGGGGAAACAAAAGAACTGATCCCTAAAAATGGAGTAACACACCTTTAAGCTCAGCTACTTCAGCTTCTCACACTCAAAACCCCACTGACTGTCCGTACAGTTAGAAAAGTTACAACCTTTACACTTAAAAAACAAAAACCAAAATCAGAAAGTAGTACAATAAATATCAAAATCAGTATATTCTAGTCTCCACCAACAACTAATCTAAAAACTTTCCCATCTAGAAACCTTGAACAAGAACAAAAAAGCCCTAATCTTTGAGGAAATAACTATTGTTAAAACCCTCTAAACCCTAGTTCATTCATCAAGAGACAGACTTGAAGAGAGGAGAAGATCGAATATAACTTGCAAAAACATCAACTGAAACGAAGACTGATAAACTGAGATCGACACAGAAAATAAAAAAAATACAAACAAAAGAAGAAAAGAAAACCTAAAAGAGGGAAGGTGTGTGTAGATCAAATTCACCTTTGTGTTTTGACTTGCTGTTTTCTCAGAGTTTGTAAGTAAAATCTTTTTCTTCTCTCACACAAATTACAACTACTCCCACCTCAAAAAATAAAAATTCGATATTTTTATCGTCAGGGAGTTGAAAACAGATTCACCTATATCCGAAGGGTCTATAAATAAACTTTTGTTGTTTACCAATAAATAAGTAAATAAAATATTTTAATTGATATATCTAGACGGAAAATCCATTTTCAATCCATTTTCATAGGAACTGACTCTACCCCTTTCCTGCAATACATGTTGCACTTCTTTTACACTCTTTGAAAGAAGCATGATATAGGTGCTTCAATATTGATTGAGGGGTAATAAGACGAAATAGGGATATTATGAAGTAAAACACAAAAACCCCTTATCCATAATATTTTCATAATACCCAAACCATCCCTCATTAGTAATCTTAATTACATTAATTAGTTAAGATTAATTTAAACTAATCATGATTAATTAAACATAATCTTTTACCAATCAAATGATTTGAATTTTTTTTTTTTGAATTTGTGTTTGGTGGGAAGAAAAACTTGATGAAATTTAAGAAAATTTTGTCGTTTTTTTTTTAAACCCTAGATTTTGATTCAATCAACCATAGTAGCATTTAGATACCTCTAGATTAAACTCTTGATCTTTTTATGGCTCAAATTAGATGAAATCACGATTTGAAAGTTTGATTTTTTGTGATTCAGAGAAAGTTACGGTTGGGTTTCATGTCGAACCCAACCGTAACACCAAGAACATCCAGACTTACGGTTGGGTCTTGTTGAAAACCCAACCGTAACTGGAAGAAAATGAAGAACACCATTTCAACACAGAGTTACGGTTGGGTTTTGCCTTAAAAGCCAACCGTAACTCATCCTTTTGAGCATTGGTTTTTGAGGTCAAATTTGAGTGTTAAAATCAAAATTTTGAAATTATTCAATCATTTTAACTAGATTAAAGGTAAATTGGGTCATTCAAACAAAGAAAAACCGAAAAACACAAAAATTAGATATTCCAATTTTGAGTTCACAGTAGAATTTACGGTTGGGTTTTGGCTTATAACCCAACCGTAACTAATTCTGTTAGCTTTAGTGCATGTTTCATCATATAGTTAAGGGTGGGTTTTGCCTTGAAACTCAACCGTAACTAATCTTTAAACCCCAATTGTAAAATTAGATAAATATATTTTGAGATTTTTTTTCATTTCTATCTTGTAGAGAATTGAAAGACGGAGTTAACCCAAAAGAAATGAGGTCAATCGGACATCGTATGAAGGAGTTATGATCAAAACGGTGACATTTTTTTTGTATCCAGGAAGAATTACGGTTGGGTTGGGCCAATAAACCCAACCGTAACTCTGGCCTCTTGGAGGCCCAAAATGCTCAGAGTTACGGTTGGGTTTATTGGCCCAACCCAACCGTA
>JAJJMC010009630.1:1032994-1047385 GCA_023531435.1 Papaver californicum
TTGGGGTTTGAAGATTAGTTACGGTTGGGTTTGGTTGAAAACCTAACCGTAAATTTTAATTGAATCTTCATCTCCTACATTTGAAGTTACGGTTGGGTTTGTTTAATAACCCAACCGTAATATGAAGAACAAATTAGTTACGGTTGGGTTTGGTTGAAAACCCAACCGTAAATCTGGGCAAAAATGGTGTTCTTAGGTGTTCTTGGTGTTACGGTTGAGTTCGACATGAAACCCAACCGTAAGTTTCTCTGAACAACAAAAAATCAATCTTTCAAATCGTGATATCATCAAATTAGTTAGTGTAATTTAGTTTTATCCGGATTGTCATAACTACTACTTTCTACACATTTATTAGTATTCTTCATCACGAAATTGGGAGTTTAATCGGCGATAAAATTTTGATTCGATGGAGAAATTTGATTAAAATGGAGAAGGAGAAGATATGGAGGAGATTGAAAGATTTTAATTAAAGGACAAATTTGTCTTTTTTTTTATTGGATAAAGGGTAAAATGGACATTAACTTTATCCCTAGGACATCCTTTAACGAGAAATTAGGTCACCTCGCCTCATAAAGGAGCCCCTCTATTGATATTGGAGCCCCTATATTTGGCTTCCTTTGAAAGGTTCGTCGTGCGCTGACAAACACTTTTCCCGATCTTGTTTCAGTTACTTAAAGTGTACCACTTGGACCCACTTTTATTCGAGTCAACAGAGACTATATATTTGTAACCACTTAACCAGTCAAATCGGTATTCCTCTTCTGCAACTAGATCAGTCAAAAGAAGCACTGAATCTGAAATGTTGAATGAACCATTGTTTTGGCCTTTCTTGTCCGGAGCAATAAAACTTCAACCACTGCAAGATGAGGTGATGTGGGTCACTCCAAAGGTGTCTTAACCTTAACAGTTTTGTCATCCCCAAAATTAGCAATAAGATTAGATTCTTTCTTGAAGTTTTCAACAGATAATCGTCACATCAGTAGTAATTTTACTTTTACGTTTACAGGTCAATGACTACGGTCTAGAAACTAGGGCTGCCAAAACATTACTAATTCACGGGAGAGGCGGCTACTGTTGTCGGAGACGTTTTAAGGCATCCACAGTTACAGATCAGACTATAAGACTAAAGATCAAAAAATTTAATCTTTAGTCCGGCCAAGAACAATCGTGTTTAGTCAAGCGGTGCTTTAGCAATACGCTTGGGGTGAGGCGGTGTCCTAGCGATGCGCTTGGAAAGACGGGCAGAGTCCTAGAATTACGCTTGTTCGAGACGGTCTCCTTGCGTAACGCCCGATGTGGGGAGGAATCCTAACGTAACGCCTGTGTTTAGACGGTATCCTAGGATCACGCCAGAGAGACGGGCGGTATCCCAGAAGCACGCCTGGTGGGGCGAAGTCCTAGCATTGCGCCTGGAGGATTTACACTTGTACGAACAGAACGTGTGAGTAGAATGGGACGAGCAGTACCCTAGCATCCCGCTTGTAAAACCCAAGTGAAACACTAGAGTACCGCTTCACTACGTTAGATTAGTTAAGTTAGATTAGTTATCAGTAACTTATGTCTTAAGTTAGATTAGTTAGATTAGTTACTTAGCTTACAGTAACTATGTCTTACTTAGTTAAGTTAGATTAATTAGTTATTTTCATGCGGACTCTTACAGTACCGCTTAGGACATAAGATTAATTAATGTGTTAATGTTAAGTTAGATTAGTTGCTTAGCTTAGTGTGTTAGTGTTAGTGTTAGTGTTAGTGTTAGTGTTAGACATAAGCTTAATTAATTTACATAGTGTTAGTGTTAGTGTTAGTATTAGTGTATTTAATTTAGCTTATGTGTAGGCGGAGTGCTAGCAGCACGAGATACCAGGCGAAGTGCTAGTAATGCGCTCCAACTGAGCGGTGTTTCAGCAGCACGCTTGTGTGTGGGCGTGATCCTAGTACCCGGTTTTATCAGACGAAGCCCTAGCATAACGCTTGATCAGGCGAACTACTAGCGTACCATCCGTGTTTCTGAGCGTTGTCGCTTGGCTCTGGGCGAATTCCTATGACGCCGCTTGATCATAATGTTTAGTCGTCGATTGAAGATTACTTTTCATCAGCTACAGTTGATTTCAGCGATTATCGACTTCTTTTAATCGCACGACTGCGCTTGGTTTTTCTGGAGTAAAGATCAAAAGTAATCTTTGATCAGTGTTTTCATCGCATGATTGCAGTTGCTTAGGGGATTTGGGCGAGATTACATTGATATATTTTCAAAAATAAATAAAATGAAACAATATATTTTTCAATTGTTACTGTGATGATGCCGGAGAAAATGAGTTTTTATTTCTGTTTTTGTTCTTAGTAGGATACTTAATCATTTTACGAGTAAATGAAAAGGAAATCTTTAGTCCATATTGGTTGGATTAAAAATAAATATCTCATTTATCAGTAACGGAACTAAGAGAAGGCTTTCCCTAGCTTAAATCACCCTCCAAAAGTCCAAAAATATCCTTTTTATAGTATATTGTATTTAGGTTTAGTAACTATATCCTAAAATTAGGCTTAAGCCCGGTAAAAAAATAGTCCAACCCACCCTTCATTAGGTTCTTAATTCCGCCACTGCCATTTATAACTAGTTTACCACATGGGTATACTCGAATGGACGGACACATAATATATAACACAACTCTTACGGTCCTACCCACACGCATGTATAGATGTCAACCAAGATCTATTTTTAACCAAAAATATTGTCGAGTATTTTTTCTTAAAGAAATTATTTAACAAAATATTTTCTCTAGTGTTTTATCTATGGGAGAATTTTGTCTCCGTTTTTATCTTGATTTGTTTTACAAAAAATCTAAATTTGTTTTAATGAATCCTTGAGAATACATAAAGCATTGTACATAAGTTTGGGCAAACAATGTTGGCCCAACAATTCTTCGACTCGTTAGGGTTAAGTGAAAACCAAACTCATGAAGCGTCAAAAGCCATAGCGACAATGGCAGCAGGAAATCCCTACACCACGGCGTCGAAAGGTGCAATCATCTTTATTAACGAAGATATTTATTACCCTAGAGAACATCTATGCTCGTTATATTTAACAACAACAATCAACAAGCAGCAGTTGAAGAGGGCACTCGTGGATGATGGCGCATAACTGAATTTAATATCTTTGCACACACTGGAACTTCTGAGTGTTCAACGATCTGCAATACGGTTGCACACAAGGACAAAAATACACAAACGACGATAGTAGTGGTTAGCTTAGTCATGAAGATAAGGCCAATTAGGGCCCTTACCCTCTTTTATGCCTTCGAAGATGATACAACTTTCGATGTACTACTCGTTTGGGGTGGCTGCTCAATCATAAGGTGGACGCTTCCACTTATCATCAATGCATAAAAACCAATATATGAGGGATGCAGTTTCATATTCCAGAGACAATAAACCATTCGGGTCATAGGAGGCTTATATGGCAGACGGAATCTTCTACAAAAATTCGACAGAGTAAGAAGAGCCTCAGCCGATTCACCTGGATCCGCTGCCAAAGTGGGAAGAAGAGTAACATCCAGTATATCATGAAGCTAAGGCCTTGAAATCGGTATTCAACCCGTCTCGAATGACAATACGATCCCCCGCCAAGAAGCAGAAATCCCGGAGTAATGATCCTTATTTTCGACGTTTTTCGTGATCGGAAGGAGGGCATGTATATCGCTTGGTATCAATTAGTTGGGGGATCTCCAAACACAGGACATGAATGTGTTATGTCGTCGATAAATAAAAAAATGATGGATCCATCTCCAATAATAGAGGAAGGGGCGACGGAGAACCTGTCTGAAGACGGATCGACGACTGGCCCAAGGATAAATGGGTTGAAGAAATTAACAACAACATTGAAGAAGATCAATGTTTCATAAGGATAAGTAAATATCTAAGAACAACAAGGTGGGTGCGAAGCACTTAGTCTATCCGCACTAGAAAAATGACACAGTGCACGTGGCAAAAACAAAACGCATGTGGCAGATATAGATAGGTCTACAAAGAGGTGAACATGCAGTTGTTAGCATCCCGCACCAACATAAGATCATCGGAAAAACTACCCGCACCAACTTTGTGCACGAAAAGTACAAGACAACTAAGAGCAGATGGTCCCACACTTAGATATATAGATACCCAACTCAACCAATGGATAATGGGTCGGAAAACTACGAAAAAAATGAAGGAAAGAGAGAATGAAAGCGTTAATCTTTTGTAAGTTATTTTTCCCTTTCAAAAAAGTCATTCGACTTCATTAACTCATTGTAATGTTTTTATGATGATAGTGAAAATCCAACATAATAACTTCGTGGAATAAGCATAGCCGAACCATGTGTCTTTTACATTCATGCATTGTATTATGTTTATCTTGTTAGTATTATGAATCGCGTACATTGATTGTGACCACTAGATTTATACAAGTGATATCTTGTGTTCACAATCAAATACCATAAAGAAATGTTAGTTAGATATAAGTTATGATATATATGTTCCATAGTGGTATCTTCTAACATACTTTCCAAACTTAGTTCATCAAAAATAAAACTAGGAGGTTTGGAGGATAGATCAAAGGTCTCCCTTGTATTGGATTTGTCGACCCATGCAATGATTGCCTGATTTTCTCCCTTGGCTACATAATTAATTAAACTTAAAGTTTTTATTTGCATGTTCAAAATAAGGAGATGATTTTAAACTTCCTTCAAAAGCCCTTTTAGCCTTCCAGGATAATTTTTCGTTTATTCCCCTAATTGATCTGATAAGGTTGCAACAACTTAAACAATCTTTATTGTTGTCTCCTCACATTCCTTGCCCCATCTGATTTGCTTTCAATATTGCTGGCACTTCCCTTCCTCACCTGTTCAATCTCACTTCCTTGTAATTATCAAGGTAATTTCTTAGTACAAGATCAAAAGCAGGGGCAGAGCCAACTTAGGGCATGGATGTGCTTTTGTACACTCAGCCCAGCTGGCCCCAAGCCCAATTGTTGTTATTGGGGAACGATTTTTTGGGCACCCCTCAAAATTTGAGGGGACCATCCCCCCCCCCCATTTTTCAAAGGTCATTAGGAAGTACTTCCTGCCCACCCTCTTATCCATATAATTTTAGATATAGCCAAAATACCCTTACTTAATTAGTGTTAGTTAAACTTAGTTAATTGTTAGTATTAGATGAGATAAAATATTTGTGTTAGAGAATTAGAATTATTGAAAGAGAGAAGTTGAAGAAGAAGAAGATTTTTGGGAAAATAATCTTGAAACCTAGATTTGGTGATTCTTAAATTTAAAATGAGTGATTCTAGTGCAAGATCATGAGAATCGGAACCTTCAAATCGTAGATTAAACAAACTGCTCGTTAATCTTCACAACGATCCGGAGATGGATGATTTGTTAGATGGTGAGTGTTTTATTACCCAAGCCCAATCTCAATATCAAAATGAGGGTTTTTACGAGACAAACAAGGATCACAAAGAAGAATATGAAGATTATAATGCTTTTGATGCTCAGGTATACTTGTTAATGTATTTTTTATTGCTTGGGTTAGCTTAAATTTGATGAAAAAAACAAATTTTATAGCTTAGATTCGGCTAACTCGATATAAGTCGACTAGAATATTGAAGAACACAGGCAGTCGAACTCCGTGTTAATGGCTTGGACTAAGTTCGGCTACCTAATTAAAGAACACCTAATGTTCGGGTAGTTCGAGCTGAAACACAGTTGTGTTCGGCTACTTCGAGCCAAACATTGTCTTAGCCGAACTTTTATCTTAGCGGGAACTTTTAAGTACATAGTTCAGAAGTATATGGTAGTAAAGGGCCTAGCCGAACATATATGTTCGGTTCATATAAGATTTATCGACTTTGCCGAACTAGTTTGTTCTGTTAGATATGCAGATATATGCTTAGCCGAACTTTGTAGTATTTTTTTTTGTTGCAACTAATATTGTCATATATTTTGTAGGTTCAATTGGAGCCTGTACCTATAGATGATCAACCTACTCTTGTTGATATTATGTACACATCGCATCATTATGCGAATGACTTGGTAGATTACCAATTTATGTGTACTTAGGTGTTTCAAATAAAATTGTCAAGTTTTGTAACTTTGTGTTTTAGTCAATGTAGACATGGGATCATTCCAATGAAGCAAAAAGTTGGGCTAGAGAATCTAGCAAAACCCGCTTTGAAATGGTTTGTGAGAGAATTCGTAAGCCCGAAAGCCACAAGAAGAAGGGTTATGTGTATATCAGAAAGACCACTAGGAAGAATGTAACTATCTCAAAAAATACCAATTGCCCGTTCAAGCTTGTGTTTAATTTCAACAAAGAATTGAGGAAATAGGTTCTATTCAAAGTTTCTGAAGGTAGACATAACCACAAACGTCATGAACATCTTGAATGACATTCAATCGCATCAAGGCTCTCTCCCTCTTGAAATGGAGAAACTAGCAAAGATGAGGAAAATGCGTATTCCACCGATTACTATGTTTTGCATCATTAAAAAAGATAATAAGGATAAATTCTCCTCTTTTTCCACCATTTACAATACAAACAAGACGTTGAAAAAGAAGGAATGGAGAGATATGAAGGTAATGCAACAACTGTTTTATATGGCACAACAGAAAAACTACGATGTTCAAAAGCAAGTAGGTCCGAATGGAGAAATAACACATCTTTTTATTGCGCACCGATGTGTGTTCAGTTGGCGCAATGCTTTTACCAAGTTCTTATTAATGGATTGCACTTACAAGATTAATAAGTACGACATGACATTGTTGAATGTTGTTGGGCGTACGTCGATAAAGTCACCGTTTAGCATGGTTTTTTGTTTCTTGAAGGATTATCAAGAGCCTAGTTACACTTGGAAGCTGCAACAAGTGAGGTCAATCTTCTGAGGTGATGATATTCCTGGAGTTATAGTCACCGATAACAAAGTCGCATTAATGAATGCAATAAAGGTAGTCTTCCCGTTAGCACATATGGTGTAATGTGATGCATAGGTGCAAGCCTCAAATTTTACCACCAAAGAAGAGAGGTTATGATGTGATAAAGAATCTACCGGAAGATAAACAAGCCAATGCAAAAGAGGAATTTGATAAACAATATGAATTAAATGAAGCCAAATGGGTTTGTTTCTCCAATGAATGAGACTCATTGACTTGGTCTCTTACCGAGGATGATTACAATCTAAATCTTACGACGTTCATCGGGCATTCGACTAGCTCCGAGTACCCAGATATGATACCGTATTTGTTGAGGCAATGGTTGGAACCACACAAAAAGAGGTTTTTTTATGCCTTTACCAACCAACAAAAACACTTTGGAAATCAAGCGACGAGTTTGGCAGAGTCGGCTCACCACCGGTTGAAGAAGAATCTTTGGACATGTTGATAATTTTATGTCGGTATTTGATGCTATGGAAAATTACTTCACTCGCGACATGGATAGGATCAAAGAGAAGTTCCAAAAGAGCCTTATCTTCAAGACTAAGAAATGGGATGATCTTCCGTTGCTCAAGGGAATCCATTATAACTTGTCCCATGCGTGTATTAAGAATTTGATGGTAGAAGTCGACTTGATTAAGGATTGGGACATCAAGCCGGATGAGGTGTGTGATTGTAACATGAAGAAGTCATGGGATTACCTTGTTGCCATATTATAGTGAAGTATGAACATGGTGTCATTCCTTTGGACGATATTGATCGATTTTGGAAACAATTAAATTTCAACCCTCCCACGGAAGAGCCTGAAAAAGAGTTTGGGGATACCGAATGTGGAAGAACCGTACTCGAGATGTACCGCAAGATGAACAAAATCCAACGAAAAATATCTTTGGATGACATGAGGATGATTATTTATCCACACACTATGGAGAATGTTTACGAACCGGAAAAGTGTTAGCCCAAAGGTAGGCCAAACACCAAAGAAACAAGGAAACAACAGAGGAAGTATGCCAAGATTTTGGCTAAGAAGCATGGTGACATACACACTAATCATAGAGATCCTTCGGGTCACGAGTACACTGCAACAATGTAAGCTGATGTGGATTGTAGATGTGGTAAATAAGGTTCAAACTCTCGAACTTGTGAAGATTGATTTTAGATTTTAAAAACTGATTTTAAACTATAAAATATACACAAAATATGAAAATAATATTCGCAAATACTGAGGTTATGGATTTCACCATTAACCACTTTTAATTGATTCCAAAAATAATAATTCTAAACAATTCTAACTCAAATAAGTAACTCTAATTCTTGCCAAAGGTAGATTTTTAAAATATTAATTGTAAATCACAAGCATAGCTCATCAAAAGCTCTAGGTCCACAATCAATTAAGAAAAATCATAATTTCAATTAAAAATAAATGCAAAAGTCATAAAATAATTATTAAAAGTCACCAATTAATCATGGAAAAATACTCTTGCTCCAGTGTTGGGGTTTAGATCATCATGCTCAAAATACTCTCAAAAGATAAGTACATAGCTCAAAAAGTGTTTACAAAGGTGAAAAGAGAGAAAATAATATAAGCAGCGAGTTTGCAACGGTGTATTGGCGTTACAGACTCGCTGTTACAAAGTAAATGTTGCAAACTGAAGATAAATGTTGCAAAAATTAAAAACTTTAGCAACAAAATCTTCGACCTTTTAACAACGATTTCTTCATCACGATCATAATTTTGTTTCCTGATTTTGATTTATTTTTTTCTATGGAAGAGCCATTCCACCCCCCCACCCCCCAAGCTTTTCTCTTCGACTTGTATTTATAGTACAACATCAATCAGCTCCATTAACTTCACAAAATCTCTTCAAATCTTCACTCTTTAATTCTCGGGAATATTTGATCATCAAAGATCGAATCTGTTTTGATCTCGTTTATTTTGTTTCCATATAACATCTCTGTATTCAGTTTCGAATCAATTTCTTACCATATTCTTTCACTTGGGAATCAAATCCCTGCCTTCTTCCAACTCGAGTATCTCTCTTCATCAAAATCAAGCAGAAAGTTTATTCTCCTACCTGTTTTAGTGAATCTTGCTTTTCACGAGATATTTATAAATATCCTAGACTTGCATGACTTCTTTTATATGGTAAGAAGATAAGCTTGCCTTAAAAAGCCTTTAATCTCTCTCTAAAAAAATCTCTAATTCCTGTTTTGGATTCACGCAGTTAAGAGATAAACTTTCCTGCCAGTTTTTGTTGTTTGAAATAAAGAAGAGGTGCCCCAATCCAAAAGTTGTGTGACTTTAATAATTGAGGTGAGTGCCTTAAGTAATTTTTCCGGGTGCCTTTAACACTTTTTCGAGCTAATTTTTCCAACAATGTTTGTTTCCCAAAAATACCTACAAACACATAAAATGACAATATTAGTACACAATCAAGCACTATCAAAATAAAGAATTGAGACAAATCAAACACAAAAATATGTCTATCAAATACCCCCAAACTTATTATTTTTCTAGTCCTCGAGCATAACTAATCTAAAAAAAATAAAATCCTAACTCACTTTCGCATGCATCACGATTGCAATTAGCGTGTGCAACAAGCCTTTAAACCCATAGGCGTCCCTATCAGACGAGTTTTAGTCTCGTGAGGGTCTACAAGATGTGTACCCACAAAAAATTTTACTCCAAAGCCTAGCTACTTGTGAACAATTGAGGTTAGACACTAAACATTCTATTTAGTTGGCTACAAAATTCTTTGGATATAAGAATCATTACCCTATATGAGTGCAATTGTTGTACACGAGTCTGCACTCAGCGTACCCAAATTCATATAAGAATGTAGAACTCTACTCAAATAATCATCAAACGTTCCAGAACTAAATGAAAATTATCAACATTCACATTGCTCGGAATCAATCAAATTCAAACACATGGATAGATTAGAAGATGGATATAAAAGTAATGAATGGTGCACATGTTGACTAAGGTGAATAATGTGATTTTAATATAGTGGTAAAAAAGGTCGATACTCATACTTGTGAAGATTCGATTTTTAAACTTAATTTTTAATAACTAAAAATAAAACTGATTAAAGTAAAGTTGATTTAAAATTGATGGGAAGAACTAGGACTAAGGATTCCACCATTCGCCAATTTTTCAAGTAGTAAAAAGCTCGCAACTCATGTATTCAGTTTAATCAAAACATTGCCAAAGTTAGGTTTTCAAAAGAATAGTTGTAAATCATAAGCATGAGACATCAAAAGCAGTAAACCCAGTATGACTCATCAAAAGAAAACACAACTATTTGATAAAAACTATTTTTCAATTTAATTCAAAGCAATTAATAGATAAAATAGAAGTTACCACTTAATTATTGGAAAAAATAGCTTCCTCCGTCGCCCCAGTGATGGTGATTAGCTCATTGTAATGGAAACCAACTTAAATTTTATTGCTCAAAAAGTGCTTACAATGGTGAAATAGGGGTAACATAGGTGATTTGATACGCTTATAAGCGTTACAGAGAAGTGTTCTCTGTGTTACAGAAGAAGGAAAAGAGAACATGAAACAAATACGGACTTGAAGTGCTTCAGGAATAAGTGTGCTTCAGCAGCTGCGTATGCGACTGTTTCACCGACACTATCAGCGATACTTCTGGAGCGCCTTATGTAACCCTAATACATCATCCTTAATCGATTATGATGCAAATCCTTATCTAAAACCAACTCCAATCACGTGTAAATCTCAAACAGGGAGTAATATCCTTTTTCGGCTTGGATTTGATTTTGCAACGATTTTTCCAGCATGAATCACTCTGTAGAGACGTGTTTGATATTCTTTTGGTTTATTTTTTACTTGGGTAGCGTGAAATCATCCAACAATGCTATAAAACTCGGTTGCCACCAATTCAGGAATTTTCTGTACGTGAAGAACATTTCCCGCCAATTTTAACTTTTTGAATTTAAAGAAGGGTGCCCCCAATCCAACTGGTGGGTGCCTTTAACACTTTTTGAGCCGATTTTTCCACAAATATTTATTTCTCAAAAATACCTACAAAGATATAAAAACTCGTAAATAGTATAAAATCAAACATTAACAAAATAGAGAATTGAGCACAATTTAGACACAAAAATGTGTCTATCAAATACCCCCAAACTTACTACTTGCTAGTCCTCGAGCAAATCTAATCTATAAAATAAATTCCTTACCCACTTTTGCAGGAATCGCGAATACATTTAGCATATATAATAAGTCGTTAAATCCCTAGGTGTCCCTAGTGGACGAGTTTTGTCTCGTGAGGGTTTACAAGAGGTATACCCACAAAACCTTTACTCCAAATCCTAGCTACTTGTGAACGATTAAGGGTGAACACTAAACAAGCTATTTAATTAGCATACTAAATTCTTCGGCTATGGGAATCATTACCCTATATGAGTCCAATTGTTGTACACGAGTGTTTACTCAAGCATACTAAAATTCATATATAAGACAACAGAGCTCTACTCAGATAATCGTTCAACCACAAGATTCAGAATTTACCATAGTTCAATCACATGAAAAGATTTAGAAGATGGACATGGAAAATATGAAGGTTTCACGTGTTGACTAAGGTGAATGGTATTTTCCATATCTGTCTGAAGGTCAGTGCCAGGATGAAACCTAATGAATTGAGATATGCACCCACTGGTCTCAAATCTAATACTAATATCGATTCAACTGGTATATACACGGGTTCCAGCGATCGACTTATTGAAAATAAAACAATAAATGTATTGACAACATGATTGGATCACATTGAATCCAAGTGCATGGTTCTTATCAGCATCTTACATGATAGTTCCCGTGGATCCTGCGTTCCACACTTGCTTAGGCGACAGAGACAGGGAGAACACACACATATTGTTATCAAAGTGTCAATACTCTATTTATTTATTTATTATTATTATTTTTAATGAATTAAAATGCAATAATGGAACTTGATCTCAAAACACTCTATTTCATCCTGACGGCGATAAAAATTTGATACTGGGCCCCACCAAATCACTTAAAGAAACACAAAATTGCAAAAGTAAAAACAGAAACTGATATGGTCGAGATAAAATCCGAGATGTGGTGACGAATATCATGCTATTTCTAACACCACAACTCTGTCCTTTTATGAATAGACCATTTAACTAGGCACACCAATTCCTATAGAAAAAGATCTAAGTTTCCATCTACCTAGAATGGTTAATGTCATCCTGAATTATTCACAAGTTTATAGACTTTGGAGTTTTATTATTGCAAAATTTTCTCCCTTACCCCCAAACTTAAATCTGACATCGTCCTTAGTGTTGTAAAGATGAATGATTAAAAATATGAACAAGGAGAAACTGTTACCAATCGAAGGAAAGGAGTTAAGGAAAGATATTATCGTATCACATGAGCATGGGTTACCTCCCAAGAAGTGCTAAGTTTAACGTCTTCAGCCAGACTAAGAAAGAATTAGCCACCTCATAAAATCATATAGCAATAGTCGGAACAACTGTGGGTTATCTAAATAAAACAATGTTATCCAAAATAGAAGAAAACTGCAGCAGACCCAGAAAGTGAACAAACCGAGCACACCCTTATCTAGTTTTCTGTTTACGACAACTACATCTAGTTGTGGTTCAGGTTCAGGCTCTATGAAAGGTTCTAGATAAAATATTTTCATGGGCTGGATTTCCTCGTAGGTAGGATCAACAAGATCAGGTTGTAGAGTCTGGAAAAACTCAACTAAGAACTTAGAAGTACATAATAATAACCTGAATAATTGTGGATCCTCAAAGTCAATCAGATTTGACTCACACAATTGACTACTATGAAGGTGGTCATTCTTGAACAAATGTGTCTATTATAATTCCCTAAAGTAATTAGGTTTAGTCTTAAAACTTAATAACTGACACATTTGAAATTCTAACGTTCCCACATATGAAAGAAAATATTTTGGTGGGAAAACAAAGTCAATCTTTGTATTATCTCCTAGGTAAAACACATCGACCAGAGGATGGGTTTCTAACAACTGAGCTTCTTTCTGGACATCACCAGGCTCAGGGAATATAATTTGAAGATGATCTTGTAAAATGGTAGAGGTGCATATATCAAGTCCCAAGTTAGGGACTTTAAGTAGGGATACTTGAAAAATCACAAGAATCATCGGTACCCCCAAATTTAGGTTTTTTAGTGTCTTTAGATAGACTAGTCACAATTTTCCTAATTTCTAGATCGTCATATTCCTGAAAATGGTCAATTGCTTCTTTTAAATTATGATCAGGTGGGGCATAATCTAACAAAGTATTCACCTCATTAATAACACTATCATTATCAACATCAAATCTAAAGTGGGTTAGGCATTTCTCTAATGGATCTTCTAACAAAGTGTTTGGTAATGACTCATGATCTAATGTTCCTATCATGTTCACCTCTTCAATGTACGTGTCATCTAGTTCAGGTGGTTGGTTACTAATATTGAAAATATTCAGCTCAATAGTCATGTTACCAAAAGATAAGTTCATAATACCATTTCGACAGTTAATGATCGCGTTAGATGTAGCTAAAAAAGGGCGACTTAATATCACAGGTATATGATTCTCTGGGTCAGGGACAGGTTGGGTGTCAAGGACAACAAAATCTACTGGATAAATAAACTTATCGACCTCAATAAGAACATCCTCTATGACACCACGAGGAATTTTCACAGACCTATCAGCTAACTGCAGTGTCATCTGAGTAGGTTTCAAATCACCAAGTCTTAGATGGAGGTACACATGGTACGGAAGTAAGTTCACACTGGCTCCTAAGTCAAGTTAGGCTTTCTCAACATGGTATTTACCTACTGTGCAAGAAATGGTTGGGGAACCTAGGTCTTTCTACTTAGGAGTTGTATTTTTATGGATAATTGAACTCACATGACTAGCTAAAAAGGCTTTCTTCTGTACATTAAGCTTTCGCTTTCGCGTACAAAGATCCTTAAGGAACTTGGCATAAGTAAGAATCTGTCTAATTGTATTTAATAAAGGAAGATTGATGTTGACTTGCTTAAAAATCTCCAATATATCATTAAAGTTGGATTCCTTCCTAGTTGGTACTAAAAGTTGTGGGAATGCGGCTTTGGGAAAAAAATCGGGTTCAGCGGGAACCGCATTGGACTTTTTAGAGACTTTATCAGTCTTTTCAACTATAGGCTCAAAAGGGTGAACTACAACATGTTCATTATCGGGCAAGGTTACCTTATTGTCTACTACTCTACCACTTCTAAGGGTTTTAATTGAATTCACATGGTCATAAGATAACTCATGAACTCCTCTAGGGTTGGGTTGTGGTTGACTAGGGAACTTGCCTTTTTCTCTCGAAGACTCACTCAACTGACTAAATTGGGTTTGTAAATCGTAAATAGCCTGAGAGTTAGCCTGGACC
>JAJJMC010009630.1:1052542-1078936 GCA_023531435.1 Papaver californicum
GTATTTATAGTACAACATCAATCAGCTCCATTAACTTCACCAAATCTCTTCGAATCTTCACTCTTTAATTCTCAGGAATATTTGATCATCAAAGATCAAATCTGTTTTGATCTCGTTTATTTTGTTTCCATATAACAACTCTGTATTTAGTTTTGAATCAACTTCTTACCATATTCTTTCACTTGCGAATCAAATCTCTACCTTCTTCCAACTCAAGTATATTTCTTCATCAAAATCAGGCCGAGAGTTTATTCTCCTCCCTATTTTAGCGAATCTTGCTTTTCACGAGATATTTATAAATATCCTAGACTTGCATGACTTCTTTTATATGGTAAGAAGATAAGCTTGCCTTAAAAAGCCTTTAATCTCTCCAACAAAAAAAATCTCCAATTCCTATTTTGGATTCACGCAATTAAGAGATAAAGTTTCCCGCCAGTTTTTGTTGTTTGAAATAAAAAAGAGGTGCCCCAGTACAAGACTTGGGTGCCTTTAACAATTTTTCCAGGTGCCTTTACCAATTTTTCGAGTTAATTTTTCCAACAATGTTTATTTCCCAAAAATACCTACAAACACATAAAATGACAATATTAGTACACAATCAAGCACTATCAAAATAAAAAATTGAGACAAATCAGACACAAAAATGTGTCTATCATACGCCGAAGAATCAAACAAACGAGGTCGGAGTAGTGAGGAAAAAGCCGAACCAAGTGAACGTGATACGAATAAAAGAGGTCTGATGTTTCCATCGCTGTCAAGCGAACCACCTATTGAAGACATGAATCTAAAGAGAACATTTGTTGATATGGCGTACTTGGAAGAACTACCTCAAATCATTCATGAGTACGTCATATCCACCGACGACATCCCTGGCGATGGAAATTGTGGTTTTCACGTTGCGGTCGAATAACTAGCGCCGTTTTAGTACCGTGCCAAGGAATACAATGGTTATGAAATCACTTATATAAGGCAAAAGTTGTTGACGAAACTACGGGAGAAACCCGCATTTTACAAGACAATGATGGGAGGGTTGGATGGTGGGGTGAACTTTGAGTTTATAAATTATCAAAGTCATCTACACGAAGGCAATCCTATTACACGGGATCAGTGGATGACTATGCTGATTTTTGGGCACTTGCTCGCCGACACATTCAATTGTGTGGTTCATTATTTCTTAATAGGTTATAGTGCTACATTCACCCCAAAATTAAAGAAAGGTTTCCAACTGCATCGAAGAGTGTTCATTGCATTGGTCGGAGGCAACCACTTTATCGATCTTCGTTTGAAACCTGAATGTCTAATTCCTCTGTTGTGCCAAACTTCCTATTGGGAAGGATTTAATACCGACGATATAAAGAGTTGGTGTAATTTGTATGAGACAAATATGGATATGTGGATAGCTTTGAAAATGTCTCAGGAAAAAGGTAACTTTCAAACCAATTGTAATTGAGTGAATGAGACATGCAATTGAACTAAATGTTATTTGAAGATCATATATTTTGAATGAAATATTTTTTTTGTTGAAATTGTGTTATCTTTTGGTAAAAGGTTCAGCTTGCAGTGGCAGTATCGACCTTACTGAACAAAATGTTCAGCTAGGAATTGCACAATCCAGAGTAATGTTCGGCTATTAATATTAATTTAAACTCCAGCTGAACTTTTAAAAATTCCAGGCTCAGTTTGTGTCAGAAGTTCGGTTATATAGAGAATATTACAGGTAGCCGAACTTTACACAATTTACTAGGGTTTTTGGTGTTAGAAGTTCCGCTAGGAATTATTTATTGCAGGAAGCCGAACACTTATGATTTTACCAGGGATTTTTGGTGTAGTAAGTTCGGCTAGGTTTGATTTGAAACCCTTTAGCCGAACATTAATCTGGATTGTGCAATTCTTAGCCGAACTGTTTACACCTAGCCGAACATTACACAAGAGTTTCAATTTTTTTTGTTAAATATGCCACTAACACTGAATTACAAGGCTAGAAACCAATATTTCTAATAACACAAAATGAGAATCCTAGAAACCAATATTTCTACTAACACACATTTATAAATATAGAAATCGATTACCTTTTTAGCATCTTTATCACCCCACACGCGATACGAGAAATCTATGAAGGATGTCATAATGAGCTTCGTGTTCGAACTTCTTTCCTTTCCATCTTCTCCATTCCTCTTGATCTCGCACTACAACATCAGCATTGGTTTCACCCCTAAGTCGATATCGATTGACAACCCGAATTAAAACTATAAAATCTTCGACTTGTTTTCTTATAGTTTAAAATCTACAAAAAAACGCCGGACAATCCCTATTATTAGGATTACCTGTTTTGGTGCAGAAGGTTTCAAGAATTATACCCCAATAACTCATACTAACTAAACCATTTTGACGTCGTTCTTCATATTTTTTTGGATAAAAAAGCACATAGTTTGTGCAAAGAGATAAATCTTCATCTAGCGTAAAGCTAGCATTACTGACTTCCATATTTAAGTGAAGATATGATTTTAAACGTGAACTAGTAGCTGGGTATATATAGAGTACATGTTCCTAACGGCTATATTTTTCGAAACTATAAAAGTTCGGTTGAGACTACAAAAGTTTGGATGACCCTTTTACATAACATCTATATTAATCTCCACGGATAGCTCTTTACCTCCATTCCCTTTCTAGCTGTCTAAGGAATCTCGAGGCATATGTCTTCAAATACGTATAACATAGCTCGTGCTCGAATGTAGTTCCAACATAACGTATTCCCTAAAGAGTTTGAACTCTAGCACTCTAAAAATATATGAATTGATAAGCAGTTAGTATACAAAACCAATATACTCCATTCGTAACATAAACGGGTACAAATACTCGATTTTCTTCAGGAGTAGCTCTGCGATGATATCACTTTACCAACAGAGTATTCTAATGTATTGTCGCACCGTATATTTTAGCATTTCAAATCTTTCGGCTAATTCTAACCATTTACGGTTTTTAGGATTCCCATCTAATTCGAAATGAAATTCTTTGAGTCTCTTTCAAAACATCGAATAACTTTCATGAGACCTTTTACGGTAAGCCGGAATAAAAGCTTTAACAAGCATTACATCATCCTCAATGGTGAATGATTCCATATGTTACTAGAAATGCTAAAAATTGGAGGAAGAGAGAGAATTTGTGTCAAAAAATTGAAGTTAAAAGAGAAAATTTGGTGCACAATGAGTTAGAGACTGCAACATTTACATAAAGAGAGGCCCCAACGGATCTAAAACGAGATAATTTCTCTCTAACCTATAAGTTCAACTAGATCGAAAATCGCTATGACTAGCCGAACATATGATTTTTTCACCATTTTTTTTTGTTTCAGAGGTTCGGCAGACAATTTAATTCCCCTTAGGAACCGAACATTTCTTTGTTTTTACAAAAATTTAAACCATACCAACCGAACTAGTTGTTCGGCTAGATCGATATTTTTTATGACTAGTCGAACTCTTTAATTCAAATGAAAAATAAAATTTCGGCTAACATTTCTACTTTTTTGTAAAAAATTAAACCATGCTAACCAAATATTCACCTAACATCTAGCTTCACAATATTGTTTGAATATAAAATAAAACCAAACAACAAAATAACATGCCATGTTCATCACTTACTACAAATTGTTCATGGAACTTGTCCAAATTAACTTAAAACATCCGAGAAAAACAAAAAAAAACACAACATAGATATGAAAAGTGATCAATCTCATGAAATTCCTCCACTCCTTGTTGGTCTCGACTTGGTCCTAGTATCAACAACTTTTACTCGCTTCTTCTTCTCCTTAGGCTCATCAACAACTTCATCTTCCTCAACTGGACCTATGTACTCACCAACTTCGTTGTAGTATGAGTTGACGCCTCAAAGTCTTTCTCCCTGAAAAAGAGTCGAGGATCAAAATCCAGATCATCCTCCATCATTCTAACCATTTTTTCCTCTGATCCTTCATCCGAAGATGGAACTTCAACGTAGTTGAGGGGATTGTCATCATTGTTCCACCAAGAATTAGGATCGTTTATCATTTGTGAAAAATCTGGATCATCCAGCATCATTTGATATATTTCTTCCTCAGAAACTCCTTTTGGTAAATTGAAAGGAGGATGAGAAACAATTTCATCCTTTTCAGCCTGAGAAAAAATTTCATCCATTTCATTTATTTCAGACTTTTTCTTTTTCTTTTCTATTGCCTTAACCTTCTTTTGGAGCCTAATATGGATAAAAAAATATAAATGTTCGGTTATGAATGATGTTCATCGAGCCGAACAACTAGTTCGGTTAAGAATCACAAAGTTCGTTTAACACAGACCCAAAGTTACCAAAAACATAGTTCGGCAAAAAAAAAAAAGTCTCGCCGAACATTTTGTTCCCAATTTGGGACTAAAAAGTTCGGCTAGTAAGATATATTATCGATCTAGCCGAACTACTGAGTTCGGTTGAAAAATTGATGTTAGAACCAAAGTTCGGCTAGGCCCTATATTTTATTCTCAACCGAACTGTTATTGGTCTTCTCCTTAACAGAAAGTTTGACGGGTGATGCTAACTGAACTGTTCAATGGTATTACCTATTGAACACTAATTTTCATGATTTCTAGTCGAAATAACAATAAAAAAAAACGCATAGAAATGAATGGGTTTGTCGGGTAATACCTTAACATTACAACTGGAAGATTTAACATTTGTTTCTTTCTTTTGGGTCTCGATTTTGCCTCCACCATCAACAACCGATTTTTCTTCATTTTGTGGTACAAGTTCTTGAACCACTTCATCAATCAGTTCTTTAGCAATCTTGGCAAAACCATGATTCAGTTTAGCCATTTGAACAAGTTTTTAGTGTCATCAATAAATTAGGTTAAAGATGAGAAGAAGAGAGAAAAAAAAAGATGGAAAGTTTTAATTTTGGTAATAAAATAGGTTTAGATTTAGGAATATATATCATTAGGGTTAGGGTTTAATATTAGTTTGATAAAGGGTAACTTAGTCATTTCATCATATTATGACAACTCTTAGCTTTGTAAAACATTTGGCCTAAGTACAAAAAGGTCCCCTCAAATTTCCCATGGTCCCAAAAAAATCTTTCTTATTAGGGGGGGCGTTGTGTCATAAAATGGGTTTCTAAGCCCATTTTACACCCCTTATCCATTTTGCTAATAATTTTTGCACCCCCTTCCTCATAAACCTACCCTGATCAAAAGTCTATATATTTCTTCTTTCTTTCCATTTTCCTGCTGCATTTATTTTTAGCTGTTCCTGGACTAAGCTATTCCTGGACTAGGCCTTGTCCATTTGTTTGTTTGACATCTTTTTTGCCCAACTTGTTCTCCATAAGTTTCCTTTTCACTGATTATAGAGTTCTTCTCTCTCTTAATTTTTTTTCGCACTTAGGAATGCAGACTTTGGATTTGGCTGGATTCCTCTAACAAGCTATAGCCTTCCAAATGTACAACACTATAGCTGCATAGATTGCATTCCAGGTTCCTTCTTCTTTGTGTCATCCAGCAGGGTTGTAGTTCCATTCATTGATCTGTTGGTGTAATGAAGGAGGATTAAAGTTCAGTGGGAAAGGGTTTTGCTGCAAAGGCAAACCACACACTTCTGGAAGAAGGACACTTATGCTTGGACATTTTGGTTGGATCTCCAAAACTCTATTTATCTAATGTCTTTGACATTGTCTTAAAGAGCAACTGGGTTAAACATGGTATACATACACACACATTAATATAGCACACAAATAGATAAAATCTTTAACATAAAGCAGAAAACAGAGCAAAGGCTCTGATGTATATTTCTAGAAAGACGAGGAAGAAGAAAATACATTGACAATTACAAATGCTCTTAATCACTAATATATCCGGAACAGATTTTTGTTTCTCTTTTCCTCTTTCTCTTCTTCAGCCTGGTTTACAATGTTCCCTGCTCTCAACAAACCTCATACATGATTTAGCCTCCAATTCCTTATCCCCCTCATACACGAGATCAATCCTTACGTTCCTAACCCTCTCAAATCCTTACGTTCATCATTACTTCAAAGAGATCAATTAGTACTCAAGAAAATAATGAACTTAATTCCTTGAATACATTATATACGCTCTTTTTTCATCAACTTCTCCGACCACCATTCCCATCCCACCAGGTTGATATAGATAACACACAAGAAACCAACCTCAGTTCTTTCAGTTTTCCTCATTCAGCATCATCCTTCAATGAATCAAATAACTACGTCGCGTCTCTTCTTTGGATTGGCTTCTGGATTTCCTTTTCTCATCATTGCCACAAACTCGTCGTAGTTAATTCGTCCATCCTGTCCAGAAACATGGTTGATATTAAATATTGTGAGAATCATTTACCGCTAGTAAATTAAGAAACCAAACTATATCCACAAACGAGCGAATGTAAGTTAAATTTGATGTCAAGATGCATCTAGGCAACAAGCTACACCAGTTTAGAAGCTTTGGCGCATATGTTTCATCAAACATCCAGCACACGCCTAGGATATTTTCCTTGGCAATGTCATATAAATAACAGTCATAATCACTAAACGATCTCAAATTCTCAATATGGCATGCTTTTCTTACATTATCGCCATCGACTTCAGAAAGGATCTCCTTTATATCTCTTCCATCATGCATGCCAAACTCCCGAAGAGCTTGCTCTAATTCTTCAGTCGTAATGTACCTAATGAGGATGAATCCAATTAAAACACATTAGATTTAATGCTAATACACTTACAATGATTTCAAGTACCCCGTGTACTAACTTTGTTATGGCCAAATCATGTAGATTTGCTAGTACTACTTACCCACTATGATCTTTATCGAAGTACTGGAAAGCTGTATAAAGATGTTCTTCTCTGTCCATTCTATTCAAATGCATTGTTGCTGTAATGAACTCATCATAGTCAATCGTTCCATTACCATCTGCATCGGCCTATATCATGTAAACACAAAGTCAAATTAGCAACATAAGATTAACGCATATAATTAAACTCAGCAATATCTTTTTAGTTCAGGACTTACTGCTTCCATCAACTGTTTAACTTCATACTCGGATAGTTTTGTTCCTTGTTTAGAGAGTCCTTGTTTTAGTTCTTCTAGAGTTATCGTTCCACTATTATCCGTATCCATGTTCTTGAACATTGCTTTCAGTCCCATGATTTCTTCCTCTGATAAACAACCCGCTATTACCTGACCGTTGCGATATTCAAAGAGATGATGAATTTTCATTAGCTCCACAAATTTATAGAAGGAAAATAATGACTTGTATGAGTGAGAGCTTGTACGAAGTATGTTGTGTAACTATTTAATTAGGATATTAATCAATAACGGTGAATAGTTTACCCTCAGAGCAACTTTCTTGAATTTGTTCATGCCTCTGAACTGTTTGAGCCTACTCAACACGGCATTGTCAAGTGGTGTATCCGGTGCTTCTCCATCTTCTTTAATCCATGGATGATCTGAAAGCAACAAAAGTAAATTATCAGACGAATATGTTATACATCCAATCAGTTATAACCATCATATATTCAACCTGTTTTATAGCCAGATAGAATATTGATGAATTATTCATTTATAGTTACCTAGAACTTGGACTGCTGTTAGCCTTTGCTTGGGGTCTGAATTAAGCATTTTCCTGACTAAATCTTTAGCCATGGGAGAAATTGATGGCCATGGATCACTCGTGAAGTCAATTTGTCCATGCAAAATTGCGTTGAAAATTCCATGCTCCGATTCTGTCACATGAGTAAAGTAAAAGATTATTTGTCGATTCTCATCTTTAGTTTGGAATAATAATCTTGATTTAGTCCCAAACAAAACATTACCAGCCCAAAATGGAGGAACACCACAAAGAAGAATATACAACATGACACCAATACTCCATATATCAACTTCTGGTCCATATCTTCTTTTCAATACTTCAGGAGCAATGTAATATGCACTACCCACAATATCTCGGAAAACTTCCCCTGTTATTAGAAGAAAATAAAAACTAAGATAATTTATACATGAGTTAGACTTTCACCACATACACATACAAAAATGGCTGTCTTTCGTTCGTACTGGTAATAAACTTGTTCGTCCAAAACTGACCTATATTCTTCAGCTAATGGCATTATTATTATAGGTATAAAGAAGACTAGACGTTCGAGTTTGGTTTTGAATGGTACCTTGTTTGAAAAAGACGGAGAGGCCAAAATCTGTAGCCTTCAATGGAGCATTTTCTTCTTTATTTAAAAGAAGGAAATTCTCTGGTTTTAAATCTCTATGAACAACACCCATCGAATGACAAGTATGAACAATTTGCACTATCGTTCTTAATAAAGAAGCAGCGGCACGTTCCGTATAATGACCTTTAGCGATAATACGATCGAAAAGCTCACCACCTGCACATAATTCCATAACCAAATGCACAGATTGCTTATCTTCATATGCACCTTTCAATTCAACAATATTAGGTTGGCCCGTCAAATGATGCATTATCTGAACTTCTCTTCTGACATCCTCAATATCCTCCTTGTTAACCAATTTTCTTTTCGCAATGGTTTTACATGCGAATTGTTCACCTGTAGTTTTATGTGTACATAAATGTGTAACACCAAATTGACCACGACCCAATTCTTTACCAATTGTGTAAATCGATTTAACATCCTCCATTGGTCGACCTAAAACGGGTCCAATTTGCGCAGGTTTTGAAGGTTTATTTGTTCCTCCTCCTACAGAGGGAGCTCCTCCTCCAGACATGGCGGAAAAAGACGGTTTTGGTGGTGTGGTACTATCGGAAACCGATTGATTTGCGACATCGTTATCACCATTTTCACCAGATGAATTATCTTTAGCAGCTGGTTCTTCGGTAGTGCGATTAGGGCAACAATTACCCATGGTGGATAAAAATGGTGGTAGTAGGGGTGGTGGTGGTGGTGGAGTAAGAGTAGGAGGAGGTGGAAGAGGAGGGAAACCTAGGGTTTCTTTTTAGTTTAGGATTTTTCTTTGGGCCTGAAGAAGAAACGGTAGTTTGGGAAAAGAGACGCATGTATAGTAAGGGGAAAGAAAGACCAACGAAGGAAAGAAAGCTGGAAAAAGAAAGAAAACAGGTTGGATTACTGGATGAGTTTTTACAGGGAGGATACAAAGGATTCTGTTGAATGAGTCAGTTTTTGCTATACAGAGAAAGAAGAGAAGATTATGAATAAAATAAGAGGTTCAGAGGATTTAGCGGGAACCAACGTTTTTTTTTGTTTTCGAGATTATCTTCCAATGTCGTTGGAGATTTCCATTGGGAGGTCATTTTGTTATAACTTACACCCAATGACACCTAAACTGGGGGTCTTGTTTAGATAGAACGCGTTGAGTCAAATATAATCATGGTTTTTACAGGTTACTATCCTGACAAATTGGGATATCTCGAGTCAAACTAGGACTGCACATCGGGCGGTCGATTCGGTTTTGAACCAAAACCAACTACCAAACCGTCTATAGGTGGCTTTTAAAAATCAAAACCATCTACCAACCCGTCTATAGACGAGTCGGGTTCAATCGGGTTCGGTTTTTTACGGTTTAAACTGTATCAACTGTCACAAATAAAATTTTCCTGAATCCTAACCCCTGTGAGAGTTGTTCTTGCATGGTGATGAGGTTCTGCAGCTTTGGCAATGGAAAGACCAATACCAATGGAAGAGTAAGCGAAAGACATAACAGCAACAACAATTGATAACCAAGAAAGGTTGTGAAAATTAGGTATTTGACATAGAAGAATCTGAATGACTGCAAAGATGACCGTGTAATAGTAGGTCGATACATAACAATGATCCCCATGACCAAATTTGTGAAAAAAAAATTGGATCCCTGTACAACCGCCATGCTCATTGATGCAGTGATGGTATCCAATTGTAACTCCAACAAGATTAGCGTATTGTGCTAGTTGAATTTTCACACCTCCCAAGTTAGCTCTAACAGCATCCATATAAGTATAATTTCTCTAGCCGGTAATGGGATCAGGAGATCTATAACATTCAGCAAGAAGAATAGAAGTGAACCAAGTAATGAGAGAAAATGCAATGAGACAAACAGGACCAACAATCCATCCCAATTGAGCTATAGACCATACTAATGAAAAAACTCCAGACCCAATTGATGTTGTTATGATGTGAGCACTTGCAGTCAACAGTGTTCCAGTTCTTTTTTCACGGCCATCATCATCAAAATTCTTGATGTAGTCTGAAATCAAATCATGGACATGATTCACATGAATCGCCTGAAAGAGGCAGATCGGCGTCGAGAAGATGAAGAAGAACAGTAATGAGAGAATAGAAACTTCTAGGTTTAGTTTAGGGTATCTTCGTTTAGATGGAGCGCTAGGATGAAACAAAATGATATCAATCAATGGCCAAGAAAATTCGGTTTATACGGGCAGGTTCGGTTGGTTCTTATACTAAACCCGTAAACCGAACCATCATGAACGGGTATTTGATTTTGAAAACCGTATACCAACCCGTTACGGGCGGGTTCGATTTAAAAACCCGTGGTTTTTTCGGGTTCGACCGGGTTCGGTTTTTCGGGGCGGTTCCTGTGCAACCCTAAGTCAAACAAAATCAGCCTAGCTATGTCGCTGAAAACTAACAACTATTACAAATGCTTGCTAGGTTTGCATCAGGCATACTTTGGTGCCTTTGAAATACTTTAAGTTTTCCTAAAACAAAAGAGACTTTTTGAATATTAATCAAAACTACTTTTTTTTTTTTGTAAATTAGTTTTATATTAGAAAGACAGTTAGATGATTAGAACTAGCTCATTAGAGGTTTCCCTAGATAGGGATGTTCCTCCAGTGATCACCCAAATCGTCAACTTCAAAGGAAATACAAAAGATGTAAATGTAAAAACTTGGGAAAAAGGTTGGACATGCATATGTTGCCTCGTTAAAACCTTGACAAAGAAAACACATTGTGGTAAAACCTTGACAAAGGAAAAATAGTGCAACATAATATGTCCAAAAAACTAAAACAAGATTAAACCTACCTAAACAGATAAAATTAGATTCATAATTCTTCAAATTCATATAAATTATTCGTTCTCCATCGGTACCCAATGAGTTGTCTTCTAATGTTGGTAGTATGCATGTCGTCAAGCAAGTTGTGGAAGTTGAAGGTCTTCACTCATGATAAAACTATCAATATATGGTCCTGAGCCTTTTATCAATAACAAGACTAATAGAAGTGTCATGATGACTTGTACAAGATAGGAAATTCATCCTCTTGACGATTGAGACTGGCGAATTAGCCTTTTCTGAAATCAAGGATTTATAAGAAGAAATACAAAACCAACTTTTAACATCATGCAGTTTCACATGAGCTGTTATGTTTTCATAAAAAAACGAACTACACATGTATATTGAACTAAGAAATGATATTATTGTAATAAAATAACTATGAAAACAGTAAGACTAAATATAGAGATTAAGCAAGATGCAAGGAAAGAAACGTAGAAAGAAAAATTAGGATACAACTATATAAGTAGACACGATTAATAGTTTGAAGCAATTAACAACTATTAGCAAATTTACACAGATGCTAATACTAAAATAACTGTAGCTAAAAACAATTTGCAGGGAACATGGTGAACGAGATTAAGCCTAGAAGGATGTTAAGTTCAAATTATATTACACGCTAATGAATTTAAAATTAAGTCATTAGAGAAACAAATAATATAAAAGTTAACAAAATTTAAGTTTTCTAGAAATGAAGTAAAAGAAACTAGTCCCTGTATAGCCAAACCACTAATCAGCCGGCGCCCGAAATATTGTTTCCTTTGACTGCAAACTAGCGAACTCCAAACGAATATAGGTTAAGAAAACTCAGATAAAGTTTAAAATGGGTAACAATACTTTGTAACTAGGCTATATCAAAAAAAAAATTTAAGAAAAAGACAAGGATCGAAAGCAGCAAGCCTTTCGATTTTGAAAAGTCAGCGGAGCGGAAAAATAGATCTGAGTTAAACAGAGGCACAGATGAGTCGACCATAATTTTCCCAATTAAAACTTAACTATCAAATAGAATGCAGGCATAAAAATTGGCGTACATAGTTACTCATGGACTACGACCAGATAAGGATCAAAAAAAAAACTCACTTAGGCCAAGTCAGTAAATAGGGAAGACTCCCATTCAAAAAACAAAAGCAGTGCCGAATAGGGCTAGAGAGTCGGAAGAAGGTAAAATGAAAACGCTTAGAAATATGAATGTTAGCATCATCCAACCAACCTAAACTTAAAATCATGAAAGAAAATTCCAACCCATCAAAATAACATATTGGATAAAAAATAAAATACCATTGCAGAAACTACAACCAAATCCACCCAGAACAGACATGAAAAAAGAAGCAAACCATCTATTAAGTTATGTTATCATTAGTCAGCACTAAGATCAACATCCAACTAACACAAGAAGGGACAGGAAAATTTCGAACACAACAAGTTAACATTTTCTAGCAACCAAACCGGTTAAATTGTGCTATCTCTGGTCAACACTAAGATCAACACCCAACAAACATAACAAAAATAGGAAACTAATTTTTTTTAATATAACATGTTAACATTTTAAGCAGCATTTACAAGCAACCAAACCAATTAAATTGTGTTATCTCTAGCCAACACCAAGATCAACACCCAACAAACATAATAAAAATATGAAACTAAATTTAGAATACAACAGGTTAACATTTTAAGCTGCATTTTCAAGCAACCAAACCAATTAAATTGTGTTATCTCTGGTCAACACCGAGATCAACACACAACAAACATAACAAAATATGAACTAAATTTTTGAATACAACAGGTTAACATTTCTAAGCAACAAGAGAAAATTTCTGAAAAGAAATCCATCAAAACAATCTTCTTATCATTACTTTTTTTTGCGGCCAATGATGTAAATAAGACAACGAATCTTAAATTGTGTTCTCTATGATCCACACCAAGATGAACACCTAACTAACCCAACCAAAGAGAAGGATACAAAATTTTGAATACAACAAATTTAATATTTTCAAAACACCACATAAGAGATTTGCATGCGAACAAGTTTTTAAACAGTGATGAATACATAGAAACAAACTTTTTATCATTACCTTTTGAGGCATATGATGAAGAGACAGACAACGATTCATTAAATCGTTTAGTTGTAATCAGATTAAAATTTTAATTTTTCTTTTTCTTTTATTTATTTTAAGATGAAGAAACAACGATTCATTAAATCGTTCAGATGAAATCAGATTAACATTTTAATTATTGATTTTTTTTTTTATAAGAAGAGGTCGCAATAACCTTAATCCAAAGGCAGAACTGGGTTTACAGAGAAAGTAGGATTGGTATTTTAATGTAAGTTTTAAGGACAACCGAAGCATGAGAGGAACTGAACAAAAAACTTTTACTCACCCTTTAGCATACCCAAGATCCAGAGAGAAATTCTTCTTGAACCAAATACAAGAACCAAACAGAAGACCGCAGAGAAGATTTCATCCAACAAACTAAATTCGCTAGAATCGCCAACCAAGGAAATTCATAATTTGAGTAGAAAACTAGATCTACTAAACATATTTTTAAAGGGACTCCTAAGCATGATTAACAAATATATGAAACAGATTATTAGACAAGGTATTATTAGATTAAAGCAATCATAATGAAAAACCAAAGAACAAATTACAGAGATAAGATTAGCACCTAGCAGCAAACAATCAGAAGAAAGAAAAAAAAAACACAGGAAGAGAGATCACATATAGTTGATGTACCAAAACAACAGTACCAGGACGAGAAAGAAATTAAATCCAAAGGGGGAGAGCCCCAAACAGATACTATAGAAAGTCCTGTGTTTGAAAAACAACACCTTACCTTCTCTACAGAAGAATTTATTAACCCCAAAAAAGCAAATGAAAATCTATCATAAAATAAAAACAGAACAAAAACTTATCCAAAAAACAACACTTAAATACTCATATCTGTTCCTTGTAGCTCATAACTTTTTATCACCCAAAGGCTTACTAAGAAATTACTCCATTATCAGAGAAGAAAAACGAGAGAGAGAAAGAAAAAATTTGGAAAAAAGAAAAAAACACTATTCGGAGCTAAGAGGAGAAACATAATATTTTTTGATCAAAACTACCTGATACGTACTTTAGAGAAAATCCTTCTTAGACTTCCTTTTCATAATTTTCTTTGAAAAAGCTGAGAATGTTGTTGCCTCCAGCTTCAAAGTCCACATTTGATATGCAACTCCTTGGCCCAGTCTAAAGTAAGCTCAACTCCTTGATTTGCTCAATGTCCACCACAGTGCCCGGGATATCCTCTATAGCTCCAATACATTTTCCTACAAAATCAGTAGCTATTAGGGCAGTTGTAGGTTAGGATGCCAGATTTCTGCAGAATGCAAATCGGGTTGCTATACATATACACATATTATTATTCAAAAAAGAACAATAGAAAGAAAATGTTAACCATGCATGGGACGGTATGAAAACGAAAAACCCACTTACTGCTTCACTTGGATCACCCAACACTCTTTGAAGAAATACTAGGTCGGGTGCAAATACCACCAGTTGAGGGGCTAAAAGAAGAAACAAATGGGTATATATTCCAAAATCAATATCTAACGTGGTTGCCTGAATGAAAGGGAGAGGGTGCTGATAAATGCATATTTTTATATATTTTGAGTGTCAATTTCATATTAGTATTGGCTAGATTACTTATAAATTATTACATATTATGTTTGTTTTCTTTTATCTATTTTTAATTAGGTGAATTATTACATCTAATGGAATTAACACTTAAATGTGCAAGGAAAGAGGTTAGCTACATGTGAGAAGTGATCCAAGAGGATTCGAAGCAAAAGAAAGTAGAGAAAAATGCTAAAAAAAAATAGAATTGATATGGGCAGCCGGCTGGGTCTAGCAAATTACTCAAGGCAATCACAAGTTATATATAAGGGCGCCAGACCAATTACTCGGGCAGCCACATGTTATAAAAGCATCCAAGTTTTTATTTGGTATAACCTGATTTTATATCAGCACCTATCTCTTTACTCAGGGCCATCGACTTTCTCCCATTGAATTCAACAAAACCATCCCGTACCAGGCTTTTTTCTCCATTACGTTACCAACTGCCATAGCCATTGACATTCGAGCTCAACAAGGGTTAGTGATTTCATCTATGAAGTGTTATGAAGATTTATATTTTTGCTAAAGAGTATAGCTCGAGTTTGAATTTGAGTTGGCTGCTGCAATTGAAAGCCATCGGTGATTGATGGAGAAGGATCCCGTCAATGGTACTTGATGTTTCTGAGTTAACCTGTGAAGAGATTGAGGTTAAGACTCGACTATTGGCTGATGCCATTATCATTGATCGATGGGAGAGGCACTTGAGCTCGTGGAAACGGGGAATAATGTTTGATGCCATTGGTGATAATATGTCGGTGGTTGATTGATATTATTTGTGAAGGTTAAGAAGGAGCTCGAGTCTGTGATGGGGGTATAACGAATAAGTTTTGAACAAACGGAGAATGGTGTTCTGTTGACATCGATAGCCATTTATGGCAGTATTGATGGAAGACGGTTTGACGGTGATTGACTCTCGATTTTGAAAGGGGTCAGTGTGTTGTCGATGCTGTTAGAATACATGGGTTATATTTGGAAGTGAAATACCAGTGAAGAAGAGAACAAAGATGGAGCTCAGGGAAACAAGGAATAAGTGAGCACGAATTTGAGGAAGTTTGATATGTTTTTGGGCTCGAACCCTTGACCGAGAATTCAGTTGAGATGATAAGCTTGCTGTCAGTGATTCATGAAGAAGGATAAGTGGTGTGCTCAGTCTAGATTTGGGACAGTGCTGAGGAATGCTCGTGATTCCATAGCCGAGCATCTCAAGGGAGCGACGTCATCTGAATTGGTTTTACTACCAAAATTAATGCTCAAATGCTCGTTTGGAGTTGAGCAAAACTTTCCGGTGCTGCTTGTTAGCTTGTGATCGAGTTTTATCTAACAACAAAAAAAGTCTCTAGGAGAGATGTAAGCGAAGTGTACGAAAAATAAAAGATAACAGTATAAATAAGGCGCATGTAAAGACAGAAGCCCAGAACGCTTCAGAACTGTCGTTTATGCGCGTGTGTAATTAATCACGTGTATTATGATGGCTTCCCCTGTCAGTTCCTTGCAATCGACTTTTAACGAGATACTAATATATAACCCGTGCTACGCATCGAATCCGTGGGAATTGCCGATTTGGTATGATGGGGTTTCGCCCCGCACCCGTTACCCAAATACATTAGAATATTCTTAAAAAATTCTTGATTAGTCTGTTATTTTTAATGGATAGACATAAAAGAAATCAATATGATATATTATGCACCTAAAGTTATATCAAATGAAATTGATTGTGAAGGACATATACGGATGAGTATCTATAGCTAACTCCAGATTCATATTCACATTTCGAGCAGCCACTACAAAATAAAATTTCAAGCAAAAACGTGAGTGATAAAACCAAGTTAAATTGAATTAAAGAAAACCCAAGTTAAAGGTCCAAAAAGAAATTATTAGAACATAGGTAATATGCATCTGTAACTACAAGGCCACTTGGTACAAATATGAAATCCATGATAAAGCTAACTTCTCATTAAGGAACTTCATCAACTACATGAGTTATTATGTTCTCAAAAAGATCGACTTTCTATTGGTGCACCACGTGGTTCTCCAGAATTAAATTTTATGTACTCTTTGTGACCTCTGATCCAATCTTGGAGCACATATAATAAAATTTTATGTATGCTAGCGAGTGAGAAAGATTATTTGTTCCTTATTTTCTCAAGTATTCGATCATAGTAATTGTTGTGAAAGCTTTAGAAAATTGAATTCAATTATACATGAAGACAGGTGTACACGTATCGTTTTGGATGTCACCCAACCTTTTAAGGATATATCGCACTTTCTTCTCACTTTTTCGTGGATGGTGGTGCTTCTTGCAATACGCCATAGATCTCAGCTAAGTGTAGAGCGTGAATCAGTTCATGAATCCTAAAGAAGGTTAAATAGATCACTTACCAAAAAATTATGTGGTATCATATATCTTAGAATGTTTTCGGCAAAGGTGTGGACAACACAGAAATGCATCAAGGAATCATAACATGGATCAAAATCCAAATAAACCTAATATTTATAAAGCCTTTAGCTAAACAGAAAAAATAGTAAACATAAAACAAAGGGAGAAAAGATTACCACAAAGAAAAACAAATCAAATTAGATGAAGCAAATATATCTTATTGTTGCATCATCAAAGAGTATTTTAAGTCGCTTAAATTCAAATACACGGATATCTGATCTTTACCTTACGAAAAAATCATACGTCGCCATCTCTGGTTCAGCAAGCTCTTCCTCACTATCACTATAAAAAAAGTCAAAAAATCAATTCAAATAAATAAAAAATATAAAATAAATAAATCTAGATAATTAGCAACAAATCTTAAGTATCTTAGGTTATCTCATAACCAACTGAATTTCTCAATCTATTTATATTCAAGAAGCTTTACAGTTTCAACGTCCAATCATTAATTTAAGTAATCCTTTGTACCAAAAATTTGTTTTATATTTATCTCATCTTGACTTTCATTACTTTAAAACATTACAATAGGGTAACTTGTTAAAATTACATAATACTGTATTTATGTCGACCGTGCATAACACTGTCGAACGTGCATAACACCATATTAATAATATAACCCGTGGTATTATATAATACCAAATAAGTTGGAATGTAAGATTCGGCTACATCAACTAAACTTAGGAATTAGCAGAAAATTATATGAATATGAAATTCTTTTCTCTTTATCTTTATTAAAATCTAAAAACCCTTAGATTATATCTCTTATTTCCATCTTATTCCCGATCTCTCTCGCAAAAAGCGATTACTTTCATTGTTATATCCTCATAAATTATTTTGTTCTTGAAAAAATCTTTCTGTATTTTCTTAGTTTTGATCGTGATCATGGACTTGTAATAGATGAGTATTTTGTTCGCAATGAGGAAATATTGTATAGTTCAAACTATGTTACTCTGAAACATTGAAGTAGAAAGAAGCAGGAGAGAGTGCAGAGAGAGATGATGCCTCGTTTTCCCGAGTAAAAATAAGTTTTTACCATAAAAATCTAGAAAAGTTAAGTTTCTAACCGAAGAAACCCTCCAATTTGGAGGCCTAAATATGCACCCTGGCTTTAGTTGGGTGCACAAATTTGGACTCAAAATAAATTCTAAAATAATTAAAAAGATAAATAAAAATGTTGAATGATTGTCCTCTTCCCATCTAGTTTCTTTTCAGCCATTATCTTCTTCCATTTAACACTGTCATTTATCAGTTTTTGTTTAAATTTCTAAATTACTCCTTTATTGGTTTTGACTCATCCTGGGTTTCACTAAAATAATCGGTTCTGGTTCCTGTGATATCGGAACCGGAATCGACCGGTTGACACCCCTAATAAGAAATCATTGGATGTTCTTTCCCATCAACGTTCACACAACACAAAGTTGTGTAATCCACGAACTCCACTGCCACAACTTTGTTCCCATTCATCTTCTCTATTCTCATATCGAACAAACCCGACAATTCTCCCCTCATAATCTTTGGCACTACAATTTCTACCATTCTAACCACATTTCCTCTGTCTCTTTCGGATTTCAATACCACCCTCTTACTAGTTAATACCCTCAACCACACTACACCTAAGAAATAAATATCAAATTTGGAGTCACTATAGTCAACTTGTTAATACTCAGGATCCATATACCTAATTGTTCCAGCTGCCTTCTGATGTGATTATAGACAATGGTAAATAAAAGCTCGACTTATTAAGATTTGATTTTATACTTAATTTTAATTCTAACAAATATATAGAAAAATGATATCGAGTTTAGAGAATGCTGAGACAAAGGATTCCACCATTAAACAATTTATGTGATTCAGTTAAAAAAAATATTCATACAATTCTTACGTTCAAACTGATTCTAAAATATTGCCACAAGTAGATTTTTAAAATATTAGTTTTTAATCGCAAGCATGGAACATCAAGATCCCTAAGCTAAGCATGCGCCATCAAAGAGAAAACACAACTAGTTAATAAAAATCATTATTTCGATCTTGATTCAATGCAAATAATTAAAAAAAGAATTGCATAAATTAATTAAATATATATTACCATATAATTATTGGAAAAATAGCTTCCTCCGTCGTCGCCTCAGCAATGGGGTTTAGCTCATGTTAAAAACACTCTCAAAATAATTATTCATGGCTCAAAAAAGTATTTACAAAGAAGAAAAGAATTGACATAGAGAATTTGTTACTGATACTTCTATTGCAAAGAAGAAATGGTAACGAATTCTAGTTATCACAAAAGCAGTTGGATACAAAAGTTTTAGCAACGGAAAATTAAACTTATGGCAACCGTTTCTTCATCACGAGAAGAAAATTTTCTTGAGATTTTTTTTTATTTCTCTGGCCAAGCCGAGCCCCCTATCTCTTATCTCGACTCTCTATTTATAATCTAGCAACCCAACAGTTCGAATATCTTCTGTAATCCTCGACAATAAATTTGTTTTTAATGAGAAAGTACTCTCGGATATTTTCTTTCTCTCGTTAAATTAAATCGTGATCAACTCCCTGATTTTCTTTCCTTGATTTTGAATTGTGCCGGTTATCTCGAGTATAAGATAGAAACAAATAATATGATTAGGATAGAAAACATTAAGTTTCACAAAATAGGTTCTTTTATTTCTGATTTTTAACGTGAAAATATTTCACGAGATCTTTTTGTTCCTTTTCGAGTTCCCAATTTATTCAAAACTCTTCTTAATTAAGGCAAGTAGTTATTCTTGTCCTAAACTCTTCGAATCCTTCCAAATACCACTTATGTAATTCAAGCTATTTGGAGAAGGTAATTTTCCTGCCAATTTTAATCTTTTGAATTTGAAAGGTGGGTGCCTTTAACCATTGCATGGGTTCCTTTATCAATTCTTCTGGGGTGCCTTTATAACTTTTTCAATCCAATTTTTCTAACAATGTCTATTTCCCGAAAATACCTACAAACACATAAAATAACACAATTAGTAAAAAAATCGAGAGATAAAAATATACAAATTGGGAACAAATCAGACACATAAATGTGTCTAACAAATACCCCCAAACTTATTATTTGCTAGTCATCGAGCAAATCTAATCTAGGAAATAAAAAATCATAACTCAGTGTCGCAGATATCACGATTGCACTTAGCGTGTGCAACAAGCCTTTAAACCCATAGGTGTCCCTATTAGACGATTTTTAGTCTCGTGAGGGTTTACAAGAGGTATACCCACAAAACCTTGTACTCCAAAGCCTAGATACTTGTGAATGATTTAGGGTAGACATTAAACATGCTATTTAGTTGGCTACAAAATTCTTTGGCTATGAAAGGAATTACCCTGTTTAAAATCCAATTGCAGTACACGAGTTTACACCCAAGTATACTAAAATTCATATATAAGAAAACAAAGCATTACTCAGAAAGTGGTATAATGGACCACAATACTCGGAATCTAACAAACCACAATCACACGAATAAATTAAAAAGATGGATATGGAGATAGAATTGTCCGCATGTTGACTAAGGTGAAGGGTGTTTCCCGGAATATTTCTATTATCGTTAGTGCCAAGATGAACTCTAATAGATTGAGATACGCACCCACTGGTCTGAATCCTAATTCTAGTATCAACTCAGCTGGTATATACAAGGGCCCCAACGGTCGATTTATTGAATATATACAATTATTATTTTTTTAATTTATTTTTTTCGACAACATGATTAGATCTTTTGAATCTAAGCACGTGCTCCTTTTCAGCAGATTACATGATAGTTCCCATGGATTCTGCGTTTCACGTTTGCTTAGGCGACGGAGACAGGGAGAACACACACATATTGCTATCCAAGTGTCTTTTTTTTATCATTGGTCAAGTTCAATTAAAATAATGGTGCTTTATCTCTATCATTCTACTTCATCCTAGCTGCAATACAAAGATGCTACTAGTGCCCCACCAAATCACTTAGAGAAACACAAAAAGTTGCAAAAATAAAAAAAGAACGTGATATGGTGACGACTATCATGTTATTTCTAACACCTGAACTTTTTCCTTTTATGAATATACCATTTAGCTGGGTCCCTCAACTCCAACAACCTAGAATTTTGTTTCCATCTACTTAGAACGGTCAGTGTCATCCTGAATTGTTCACAAGTTTCTAAATTTTTGGAGTTTTATTATTGCACTAAAAGTTTCTCCCTTACCCCCAAACTTAAATCTAAAATTGTCCTCAATATTCTAAAGATGAAATTAAAAGCATGAACAAGGAAAAAATATTACCAATTGAAGTAAAGAGATAAGGAAGGATATTACCGTGTCGCAAGAGCATGGGTTACCTCCCAAGAAGTGCTAAGTTTAAAGTCTTCAACTAGACTTAAGAAAGAATTAGTCACCTCATAGAATCATATAACAATAGCTGGAACAACTGTGGGTCATCTGAATCAAATAAAGCTGACACAAATAAAAGGAAACAGCAGCAGGCCAAGAAATTAAACAAACATAGCAAATCTTATCTAGTTTTTTGTTTAAGAAAACTACACTTAGTTGCGGTTCAGGTTCTAGAAAATGGTCTAGATAAAATATCTTCATGGGATGGATTTCCTCATAGGCAGGATTAGAAGGGTCAGGTTGTAGAGCACACAATAGTAACCTGAATAATTATGGATCCTCAAAGTTAATCAGATTGGACTCACACAGTTGACCACAATAGAGGTGGTGGTCAATCTTAAGCAAATGTGTCAATTCTAATCTCCTCAAGTCATTAGGCTTAGTCTCGAAATTTAATAATTGACACATTTGAAATTCAAACGTTCTCATAATTGGAAGAAAATTTTTTGGTGGCAAAAAAATAATTCAATATTAGTATTATCGCTTGGGTAGACCACATCAACCAGAGGATGGGTCTCTAACAACTGAACATCTTTTTGGACATCATTAGGTTCGGGAAACAGTTCTTGAAGATAATCTCTTAAAATGGTAGAGGCACAAACGTTAAGTCCTCGGTAGCGGCGCCAAAAATTGATTTGATTATAGACAGTGGTATATAAAAGTTCGTTGCTCGGAATTATTAAGATTTGATTTTAGACTTAATTTTAATTCTAACAAATATATACAAAAATGATATCGAGTTCAGAGAATGCTGAGACAAAGTATTCCATCATTAACCAATTTATGTGATTCAGTTAAAAACAATATTCATATAATTCTTACATTCAAAGTGATTCTAAAATATTTCCACAAGTAGATTTTCAAAATATTAGTTGTTAATCACAAGCATGGAACATCAAGAGCCCTAAGCTAAGCATGCACCATCAAGAGAAAACACAACTAGTTAACAAAAATCATTATTTCAATTTTGATTCAATGCAAATAATAATAAAAAGAATTACAGAAATTAATCAAATAGATATTTCCACATAATTATTGGAAAAATAGCTTCCTCTGTCGCCTCAATAATGGGGTTTAGCTCCTCATGTTGAAAACACTCTCAAAATAATTATTCATGGCTCAAAAAGGTATTTACAAAGAAGAAAAGAATTGACACAAAGAATTTGCTACGGATATTTCTGTTGCAAAGAAGAAATGGTAACGATTTCTAGCTGTCACAAAAGTAGCTGGATACAAAAATTTTGGCAACGGAAAACTAAACCTATGGAAACGGTTTCTTCATCTTCTTCATCTTGAGCAGAGAATTTTCTTGAGATTTTTTATTTATTTCTCTGGCCAAGCCAGCCCCCCTATCTCTTCTCTCAACTCCCTATTTATAATCTAGCAACCCAACAGTTCGAATATCTTCTCCAATCCTCGGCAATAAATTTGTTTTTAATGAAAAAATGCTCTCAGATATTTTCTTTCTCTCGTTAAATTAAATCATGATCAACTCCCTGATTTTCTTTCCCTTGATTTTGAATTGTGTTGGTTATCTCGAGTATAAGATAGAAACAAATAATAATGATTAGGAGAGAAAAGATTAAGTTTCACAAAATAGGTTCTTTCATTTCTGGTTTTTAACGTGAAAATATTTCACGAGATTTTTTTGTTCCTTTTCGAGTTCCTATTTATTCAAAACTCTTCTTAATTAAGGCAAATAGTTATTCTTGTCCTAAACTCTTTGAATCTTTCCAAATACCACTTATGTAATTCACACTGTTTGGAGAAGGTAATTTTCCTGCCAATTTTAATCTTTTGAATTTGAAAGGTGGGTGGCTTTAACCATTGCATGGGTGCCTTTATCAATTCATATGGGGTTCCTTTAACACTTTTTCAAGCCAATTTTTTCAACAATGTTTATTTCCCAAAAATACCTACAAACACATAAAATAACACTTAGAACAAAAATCAAGAGATAAAAATATACAAATTGGGAATACATCAGACACATAAATGTGTCTATCACCTTCTTAGACATGGAGTCATGGACTCAAATCAATTAAACTCGAATTACATCATAGCTCACAAAAGAAATATTTGCCTTTAACAACTAAAATTGTTTTTAAAAACTATATTTGATGAAGGATAAAAGATGCAAAAGAATAAAAACTTCACATATAGGGAATGCATATTAAAGGATGATAACCATTAGTTACATGTTCTTACCATCACATCCCACTCGTGTCTTGGGAGAATGCTTGCACGCACTTACAGAACCATCCTTGCCAACGTCCCTCTACTGATACAATTATCAACGTATGATATTGGTGAATCTAAATCACAAAATGTAATTATGAAAATGTTATCATAAGCAGGCTCCTTGATTGGATACAAAATACCAACAAAGGCTGAAATGGGAAAAAACAAAAATTTATTGAACCAACACGACACTCTACATGAAAGAAATACACATCAATTAGTAATCCCATCTTCCAATAAGACATATAAGTTCCTAAAGAAGGAATATACTTGGTGATCAGTCCCGGGGTCCGTAAGGATGAGAAGACGTGGCTCAGTGAGGGATTTATGCATCTGATTGTATGCGTTTTCCTGCTAGTGGTTGAGCATCAATGTAGTGAGAAAACTTCAAAAAACCCTTTGTCCATATGGTATAGTAGACTGAAAAATGATGTCTTAGGGGTACTCAACGGAAACAATAACCTTAACTGCCTTCGTTGATACCAAATGCATTCTTCAATAGCAAGACATCTCTATGTGATTTATAGACCTTTCCTTATCTCTAATTAGACAGCTTAACATAGGTGTTCAACAATATAAAAAGTGCAAATTCATCTTACTTCGCAATCAAACTAGTTAGGTCATATTTTAAGTAACTTAACTAAAGCATCAAGTGGGATTACGCTTGCAACCACATATATCGATGTTGCGTGGAAACAACGAAAACCTTTCCAGCATTGCGAATCATTATTAAATAACAATATGTTGAACTATTAGAAGGATTGAGATTTAACACATCTTAAAAATATGACATAAGTACAGTAATTTTGAAACTCTGAGAAACCAACCAACTATTGTCCCTTCATTTATGTACTAAAGTTATATCAACATGAATGGTTTACACATTTTCGGTGTGTCTATGTATGATCACTTAGTTTTTTTATATTTTATCATTGCCGATTCCATACATTTGCGTTATGCACTTAATGATAGTGGACTTACATTGCTGATAGCAATACCTTACTTTCATTAGCACTTCCTACAGTGGCATAGGCCCAAGGAGCGACTAACATCATCTTCTTTAAATTGGTAATTGTTGTGGTTAACTTCAGCAGTTGAGAAGAATGAACTACATTTTGCAGTGGAATAACGGGTAATGTATGATTTACACATCTCACTCTTAAAACAAATTACTACCTTTCACATCAAGTTGACACAAACAGCTTATCGAAAATATCGCCATTATTCTTGATCAGCAAAAATGAGTGAATGATTCTATGTTGTGAACAAAGTCATATATAATGTCATATTTATGTCCTGCTAAATTGTTTAATTTATATAGGACATAGACAAATATGGTTTGTCTAAGTACCAATTATGCGTGCCTCACAGTCTATATTTGGATCACTGGATGGTTAAATGTCACAGTTCACTTTTTCTTCTTATGAATGCACCCCAAAACCGGCGTGCCTGCTACAGCCATACCTTTTATTTTAAATTTCAGCATGGCTTAATAAAGAGAAGGATATTGCTCGCTAAGATAGGATGCAAATATGTCAGAATCTGAAACCATTTTTGAAACCCATCCGCGAAAAATATTCTTGAATTCGAGCAAAAGCTCAAAGATAGATAACATAAATGGGAAAGTCTATCTCTATTGAGACTTCTGCTTATACATAATCGTTATCTAGAATTCGTCACAGTTGTAGAAATAAAAATAGACTAAAGGGAATTTGCTTCCATTTCATTTTACACGCTTCACATGGAAGGCCATATTCATTAAGTGTATCTCCCTTTAAAGGATTGTGGGCCTTTGAGATTTTAAGAGAAGAATCCAACTGGACATCATCATTTGGTTTAGAATTAGCTGTGCGATTTGTTTTCTCACTGATTGTGGATGCACTTATATTGGCCTCATCATTATGAAAAGAATTGAACCATTGTTGTTTTTTTCCAGAGGAGAGTTTTGGCCCTTTTTCATCAAAAAACTGAGTGTAATGCAACGTTTCTAGATCAGTACTTCCAATCATCCTTTGAGATTCCAGCTATTTTAATCAAACTTTTCGGATTCCTTACCTTCTTCCACATCTAGTAGAGACCCTTCATTGTGATTAAAACAAACCTGAATGATATTATTACTGAGATCAGGCTTTACTGGCAGAGCCATGTGGTGGATGGGTGGGAAAATGAAGCGTGTCTAGACATGAACATTGTAGTAGAGATTTCACTTTCATCTACACCAGCATCATAGCTCATACATCATAGTTGGAATCCAACCTTATTGGACCAGGAGAAGCAACATGTCACAATTTCCTGATCATTTCTACCAGAAAAAGCTCCATCTCCGTCCTCTTCGTGGTACCCCATTTTTAGGTTAATTTCAGAGCCTATACAATCAAAAAGAAAACAACATCATCCTTAATCCAAGATAAACTTCCAAGAGTGCCAAATGTGTAGTATTGAGATAACATCTGGAATTTTAAAAATGAATACAACAATAGCCTGAAAACTTTTGCAGTCTTCCATTGAATCAAATCGTTTATATTTCCTTATTATTATTTTGAAGATATTTTCTACTTAATGATGCAACCCACGGAAAAGACATGTTTATCTATCTCTATTCTTCAATTTATTTAGACAAT
>JAJJMC010009630.1:1078946-1108798 GCA_023531435.1 Papaver californicum
ATTTAGAAAATGTTCAAATCCTTAGCTCTCTTATTTTCTACCACATCCATACTTATGCTCTTAGTTGTGCATGTGTGTAAATTTCATACAACTTTCAAGAGAAACATGTGTTCGAGTTTCATGCAGTTATGAAATGTACTACATGACTATATCCTGTGAAGGAAAGGGTTCATGAATAAAATTCATTCATAAATCTTTAGCCTATCTATATGTTATTAAGTAAAGGACTCATGCACAGAGGTAACTCATTAGTGATCATCCTATATGTTGTAAATGAAATCATTCATACATATTAAGATATACGCCCTTATTTTTGCTTAAACTGGGAGAAAGAAGTATACCTTTGAATTGCCTTCTTTTATGTCATGGATATCTGTATCAAACCATTCTTTCTTATGAAAATTTTCCTTAAAAGTATGCATAGTTCAGAAATGAACATACATTATGAAGAATTCGACATTCACATGGCAACCATGGCCGTGAGGTAGGCTGTATTATCCATCCACTACAGACATAATCTCCCAAAGTAAGACAATTTCTCGCATTGAGACATCACTATCACCAACTGATTTCTTTATAATATTTGAGACAGACTTCAAATTTCCAATTATTACAACTACAAAAGAATATCCAAATTAACCTATCCATCCAGAAAATAAAATTTATGAAAAAATAATTGATGCACCAGCTGCGTACCTATATAATAAGTAGTATCATTTTTCATGCTAGCAACATTCTCCAGAGCTAGGAATTGGCCCCTATTTGGTGAGGCGGGGTTTCGCCCCGCACCCGTCCTAAAGTGGGTCATAATTAACAAATGCAGGGTACAATCAAAACATCAATTATCATTTAGTATATTAATAATTGGAACTAAATTCACCAATTACGTACTGTTTAAAGTGTTGAATATAAAGAAATCGTCTTAAAAAAATATTTTTGAGCAATAAACGATTTTTTTAATATAACTTCCAAATAAGAACGCATTGCAATTAAATTGTCTGATATATTGCAATAAAATTAAAATAAATTCAAAATTTAATACTATTGGCCTCTGCTACATACCGACTCAGATGAGAATTGTTGTTATCGTTGAATTCTGCTTGTGTTAAAGTGTTAATTTTTTTTGTAGAAATTAACGTGTTCAAGAATGAACATTTCCCTATGTAGATGGTGGGTTTTTGACAAGGGAATGAATTGTAAAAGTTACCTTGCCTGGATAATAAACGAATTCCTGACTCGACGTTAGAATTATGAATACATATTGCTATCTTACGTTGCGCAAGAGAATTGAGAATGCATATTCAACTTATAACTACATCAACCTTGTAGCTCTTTTGTATGCGCCCATAGAAATCTCAGGGATTTACCCAACTAAACCCTCGTTATTTCATGTGCATCCATACAAACTATCTATATTAATCAAAACACGTTGATTGTACAAAATTGCGAATATTAGGAATGGATGCTATGCTATTCCTGGAAAAAAACCCGCTAATTAGATGCATACCATCTAAATGCAGAGTCGCATTGAACATTATCTCAAGTTACAAACCTCCACGGCTGTATCTCTTGAATATGTTCTGTATGCACTGCAGAAAAGTTAAACACAAATGCTAAACAATTAAATCTCAGAAGAATGAGGAACCACAGATAGGCCATAGTTATGGTCATGGAATTAGCAAATGCCAATGCTAGTAGTGCATAGGCAATAGTCATGGCACTAGCAAGTGCCAGCAATCCCTAGCCATGCTCCCAAAATCAATGAGTAGCATACCCATATGCCAAAGGCCAAAAGAAGCGCCAAAGCCAGTGCTAGCGCCAAGGCCCTTAGTAGCGACAACACTATCCCTAGCGCTGAGGCCAGCAGCGCTAGCGCCAAGGATAGCGCTAGCACCAGCGCTGAGGCCAGCAATGCTAGCACCAAGGCCAGCAGTGCTAGCGCCAGTGCTATCTCCTCTTCTTTGCACCATTCTTGCTTGTTGTTGTGTCGTCTTCGCTTGTGCTAGCGCCATCCATTTCTTTCCTATGCCAGCATCATTCTTCGTTACTAGCGCCACCATCTAGGCCACAACCGCGACACTTGTGCTATCAACACCTCGATTGATCCAATAACAATTATATGCGCAATTGTTGCTAAACACAAATTGCATGTTACAAACATGCCAAAAATATGTTATTGCCATGCTAAGTTAGCATAAAGCCTACTAATAGCATTATCTTACAACAAACTCACATGCTTTGAGTCCATGACTCCACTAAATCTTACGAGAAATCAAATCATATTATATGAGGGAATTATTCATGGGGTTTTGGTCTGGTGGTTACATCAACATGCGACGTGGCAACACCCCATGATATGAAAGTTACAAAGTAGTGGTGACTGTTAGGGAAGTTAAAGAGATGGTGGAATAAAGGTATTCCAAAAAATTCCCAAGACAGAGTGGGTGGTTACACCATTGTCCCCATATTCTCCATCTCTCCACTACCTCCACTACTTACAATGAAAATGTATGTTCCCAAGCTATTATAAATAGCATACTTAGCTCATTCAAAAAACAACAAGCTTATCATTCTCTACAGGCTCTGTTATTCTCAATAGTTCAACATTTCTATACACAATTCATTACACATTTTTCCTTCAACTTTCTCTGCTTCCCTCCCCTAAGATCAACCCATTTTCTCTCCTTGTGACCGAAGCAGGATGGAACGGCTACTATCGTGGTTTAGGCTTGTCATGTATGATTTTGATTTCTGAATCTAAAGAAAGTACTTTAACAGTACATTGTTTTTCCTAGGAGTAATTGTTAGGTACTAACAATTGGCAACACAGTGGGAGATCAATCTCTCGGTCACGAATCCAATTCTTCAACCCTCTGAAAATCATTCTTCAACCGTATGAAAACAAGATGGGTCCTAGGTCGGGCTCATAGACTAACATCAATTTAGGTACAGCAACCAATCTCAGTTCTGGTGTTCCATTCCCCAAAATTCTTTCACCAAAAACACCAACACTACTCTTTCAAGCAATGTTACTGGAAATGCCATGGATATCCAAACATCAACAAGTCTCTCAAATCTGATGAAGAGACCCTTGCTGACGCACAAGCAGACGTGACTATCACTCAGAAGGAATTACTTGCTTCTCTCAAGACTCCTATGGAGCAACCACCTCTAAAGCAACACCAGTATCATAGGGAGCAAACCAGAAACGCTTCCAAAGTTATTGCTGATGCTAACACCTCCAAAGATCACGTCCAAAGAGATAAATAAGAAGTTTGTATAGCCCCTGATCTAGCACCATGAAACAGTCAACAACAAAATCTCAACACCAGATGAGTTCTGGAAAGGTCCATACAAAAATTACGAAAAGAAAGACTTATCTATGTCTCACCAGAACCAGCCTCTCTATCTACTTGAGATCCAGAAAATTCTACATTAATGAGACATTTCCCTCATCTTTTTCTTGTCACATAAAGAGATAAGGGTACTCACTTTTATCAATCCGTCACCAGATAGAGCCATCCAGCGCCATCTGCTGCTGCCAGCGCCACCACCATCTGCTGCTGTCAGCATCATCTTTTGTTGCCAGCACCATTTGTTGCTGCCAGCGCTATCTGCTTACCATCGTCAGCATATCCAGAATTGATATTCGACGCGATGACGATATCCCCATTCAAAGAAAGCAACCAGGGATGCAATAATCAAACTTCGTCATTCATAAATATTTAAAGAGACCACTACCACTACCATATTGTGGCCAGGAGTATCTGCTGCCAATTCACCTGCAACAATCATGTAGATCCAGACTACGACATGGTTCTGGGACGTTCGTGGATCCACATCAACAAGGCAAGGCTCGACGTATCTCTGGATAAATCATCAACAAGGGACCCATATGTAGGCGCCAACAAGCCAGCATATCCCAAAGATTTCTCACCTCCAGAACATCACTAATAATGGATATGAACGTTAAACAATTGCATAAAGGAGAGATGATATCGTGCGCCCATGGATTTTCCTACAAGTAAGTCTTATTCAGCAACTCCCTTTACAACCAGTTGTCGCACGTCTCATCAAGGCTTGGGGACTTGACCCGAGTATCAACCTCAACGTGCCTTGACGATGTTAATGGGAAGCTGATCCTTTTCAAAAAAAAATCGAATGGATAGGGGTCGTCTCTACCGAGAATATTAAAACCAATAACTCAACCATTCTTAAAATGTGTCATCAACCTGAGATACTGAAACCCAACCCTTTCCAAATCGGAGACACTACTGCCTCCCCTGGAGAAAAGCTACATCTGGTCATTAAAACTATATTAGGTGGATTCTACAAACTCGTCAATACTGATAAAACAACAGGGGTAGTCGTACGTGGAAAGTGGCTTAAACGCTTCACCACCCCTGAAAAATATGTCAAGGCTTAAGCACTGTACCACCCCTAGTAATATTTCCCTGCTTTTATGCAATATTTGTAATCCCTCCAAAATATTTACAGTGCATTGCATTCATACTTAAAATTTCAATTTATTTAATTGAACAAAGTATTGTTTCTCTCTTTAGAAAATCCTTGCAAACCATTCAAAATCTACCTACTCAAAATTCTAAAATAAAACCACATACAAAAATAAATAAAATGGGTATCTCGGAAACACATAAAAACTCTCAAAACTTACTATTTAGAAAATATATCTGAAAGTTGTTCAACACCATCAACATATGCTCTCTCCACCTGTGCAAGGGCTTCAATTGCAAGACTCAACTCTCAGGATAGCCTTTCGGCATCATACCTAGCCTCGGTAATCGCTTCTAAGTCGAAGACGCGCCTACTTCCTTCAAGTTCCCCTGAATGGCTCTCATATGCCGACAAAGCCATCCAACAACAAGCTTAGCCGCCTCAGCTTCCTCCAAGAGTCAGGTCATTCCTAACTCAAAGTCAAAATCATCTTTAGCGTTCAGATACTCAATTGGTGCAGTTTTCATCGTATTGGCATCCTACGTAACGGCACCACTTGGAGCATCATCTTCAACAACTGCATCAGAAGAATCACAAGAACCATACTTGGGGACTGAATATTTGCACAAGATCCCCTCGTTGTCAAGAACCTCTCCATCTTATAAAAGGTAGTCAACCAGAGAGTCACAACCTTGACAAGGCACTTTACTCTCCAAAGACATACCGCAAAGGTCTCTCCACCTCTCCCAACTTCGTCGTCAGATCTGATAGGCGTTTGCAACCCCTGACGAGGCTGAGACGTATCCCAAGCTTACTCAAAAAAATATAACTTCAGAAATCAAAGATAATTGTAACAGGGGACTGTTCACCGCAACACATCTCATAACAATCAAGGATTCAGAAGATGGTTCAAGAGTGTTTGTGGGTAAAAACGATTGAAGGGTAAAAAGGGAAAAATAATTGAGTAGGTTAATACTTGTAAGATCAAATCGCTTAAACACCAAACATTTGTACTGTAAAAGTACTTTTAAGATTCGAGAGATCAATCAATACGAAATTGTCCTAAATCAAGAAATGACCGTTCCGATTTCGCTTCAGTCACGAAGGAATGAAAAGGGTTGATCTGTAGGGAGGGTAGCGGAGAAAGTAGTGACATCAATGGAATTGAATTTTATTGGTAGTAAGATGTGTTGAATTTCTATGAAGACAAAAATGTGTTTTCTGAGGATCTCGAAGATGATAGCTTTGTGATCATTCAAGTGCTTATAAGATGAAACTCTTCTCAAGGAAAAATCCTTTTTTTGTCGATAGGTTGAAGAACATATTTATAAAAGTGGAAGTTAACACATTGGTTTCGTAAGTGGTGGAAGTTGCAGAGGAGTGGGAGAGTAGAGAAGTGGAGATCATGGTGAAAACCGACTCCATTAGGTTAGTGGGACTTGACAGTTGTACGACCACTATTCCATTCACTCCTTCAACCGTCGACACGACTTTTATACTTTCTCGTCGTGGGTGTATTGTTACACCGCACGTGTTGTAGGCCGCTAGACCAAAACCCTAGTGAATATCCCCCTATATGACTGTTGATGTATCGAACATGGTTTGAGTCTATAGACGTGTATTATTTAGTCAATTGTTGACCTAGCTAGACTATTAGTCTTGGCATAATGAAGAGACTAGCATATTACTGAGACTAACATGTCGTTGAGACTAGCAATGATACTTAATACATCATTGTGTTTTAGAGTCTAATTGATATTGACATTGATAGTTACAACGTATCATTGTGCCAGCTGGGACATCAATGTACTTGTATGACCTTTGAAACTGTGCAAGTGGCAATGTTTCGTGATCACTAGTCTCGTGCAAGCTCTGGCTTATGCAAGCAGAAAACTTGTGTGAGTGTGAACTCGTGTGAGCACTAAGTTTATGTTAGCGTTAAGTTTATGCTAACGCTAGATTTATATAAGCATTAGGATTGTGTGAACGCTAGGTTCATGTGAATACTAGTATTAGTAATTGTGAAATAATTTTAATTTCGTCTTACTGTGAGTGACAAGGTAAAGAAATTCAGAATATTGTTGGTAGCAGAACTAAGGAATAATTGAGGGACCGACCAAGGTGGTAGCCGGGTCCGACCAAGGTGATAGCACGGGTTTAGTGAGAGGGTGGACTTGGTAGTCGCGACTCCATGCTGCATCCATCATATAGTCGCTTGCAGTATTTTGACATATATTTAATAATAATATTAATACAAGGACTAACTAGAGATAAGAGCAAAATTTATATATATATTAGGTGGTTGCACGACCTTGCTGAATGCGAGACCTTGCTGTGTGCAGCTATTAGCAGAGCAAAGAAGTTTTAAGAGTTAGGAAACCCTAAAATAAAAGGTAAAAATAATAAAACTAAAAAGAAAAGGGAGTGGGGACCGAGCAAGGTGGCCAACCGGCTGGCCGGTTGGCACTGGTCCCACAACCCTCCTTTTCTTCATTATTATTTGTCTCTTATGTTATTTTCTCTTCGCGACTACTAGCTCTTTGAAACAACATGTTAGCTTTTCATGTCCAGAATTTTCAGATGTGACGTTCTTCAGTAAAAACATTGTAGATTTCTCATACAATGTCCGTTTCTGATGAGAAGCCCCAATTCAGAATCCTGAGATCGCTAGCTACATCCACTCTCAGAAGGAATTAGGTTTTAATCTCGTTTTAGTTGTTTAACGGAGCAAACAGGAACCCTTCAAATGAAATTCTGACAGTTTTCAGCTTATAGTCCATCTAGGGTTTAAATCATATCTCCTAGACCGTTATTCGGAATGGGATGCCCTTTTAGTATGTCGTAGGAGACGTGTAGGGGAACATATATTGTTTAGAACTTTTTGCCCCATTCCATACCCATTGTCACGTTTTTGAAAGGTGATTATGATGATGTATCAGAAACTTGGTATTAACTAAAAGTAGGGTTTTGTTGTATTTCGACCAATGTTGGGATTTTTAATGTAACCAGCATTGGGAATATGTTATTCAAGCTTGACTAATCATTATCAGAGCTTTGGTTTTGCATTTGGTGCGATGACGACTTAGTGTTTGTATGAAGATGTGGTGTTTCGACTTAGTGCATCCGTGCGCAGCTTGTTATGCGTTATGATAAATCAATATCATTCAATTAGAATTTGAATATTAATATAAAGTCAATCTAAACATTCAACCAAGGAATTTAAAGAGGAATTAAGTTGCTCTATACTAGTGTGCAATACATCCAGAAGCTGCCCGTAGTAAGCATTCGATATTTCAATTTTCTTGCGGAATTAAAATATGAATTTTATGCTTATTTGATATTTCAATTCTCTTGCGGAATGTAAAATGTGAATTTTTCGGTTATTTGATATTTCAATTCTCTTGCGGAATATAAAATATGAATTTATTATGAGGGCGATATTGCTCTATACTAGTGTGCAATACATCTAGGAGCTACCCGTAGTAAGCATTCGATATTTCAATTTTCTTACGGAATATAAAATATGAATTTTATGCTTATTCTATATTTCAATTCTCTTGCGAATGTAAAATATAAATTTTACGGTTGTTCGATATTTCAATTCTCTTACGGAATGTAAATATGAATTTTACGCCTTTGATGCTAAGTCAGTAGCATGCACAACATTATTTCTTTGTTTCTACTGCCTGATAGAGATGATTTTACTATTTTATCCTTTGTTAAAAATCCATCATCTACATTAAGTCCTCTGTTTAGTGAGGTACAGTAATGTGCCGCAGTAAGCATTGAATGGTGATTTTTACTGACATAAGCAAAAGAAATTAACAAGCTTAGTCGTTAGATATTTCTAGGGATTCTGATTTGATGACGCTTCAATGATGTCGAATTAGTCGTTGAAGGAGTAATAATTGATGTAGTAGTGTTCGTAGAATGATAGAGCATCGTATGGAGAGCATAAATTGGTGAAGCACAGCTGATTTGCATGATGGAGAGACTAAATTTACGTGATTAGCTCGTGTAGCACCCTCAGGCACGTTGTTCCAAAGAGGAAATCCTTAACTCCAGGGTTTTACTCCATCAAGCATTGAGGGTCTTCGATTCACCACAACTGGACAACCAATTCCTATTGGTTTGTTGTTGTTGCTGCTTCTAGGAGGATACTTCACTTGAGAAGCAAAAAGATGATGGCATCAGTCATCCTAGGAGGACGAAGGAGGAATTCGACATGATCCTGAATTGAAAGAAGGGAATGATGAATCTGATGATAATATAGCGATTCTAATCCTCCAAATGATTTGGATAATGACCCAAGTAAACCTTAATCTTATATCATATTCATAGTAGTATGAGTTTGTATATTGATGGTTGAATGAACGAGAATCCGTGTGGATGAATGAGGAATTTCGCCATAATTCATCATCAGAAAATTTAGAGATTAGGTATTTTTTAAAAACGCTGTAAAATCTTCATACGGAGTTCGTTTTCGATGATCTACCCTAATTTTTAATTCCCAGGGGATTATCTATCTCCCCAGGTGAAGGTATTTGAGTTTTGAGTTCATTAAGGGCCTCAAAAAGACGAAACAGTAAAAAGTCAGGAAAATTTCAAGAACTTTTCAGTTGTTAGATAGGTGGGCCTAGGCAGAGATTCCTAGGTGAAGGACTTAGTGGAAAGACCTAGGTGGACGTCGATCGACCGTGAAGTATATAAATCCCGTCTAGAAATTTCTGCTTGCATGTCGTTCACTCTGGAAGTTGTAGAAAATTCATATGATGCCAGAATTTGGTGCTTGAACTTAAATTTTGAAGCTAAGAGACTACGCTATCATATGCAAAAAGAATCACTTGATTTAAAGTTGTATAGGTCAGTCAACCATGCATGCACATTTACAACTTTTAATCCCGTACAAATTTTCATCTTCCATGGACTTGAGTGTAGAAGAAATATTTTTCCTCTCATATATGATTGATACACCCTTTTGGTATGTTGTAGCATAGACATACACGAAAACATTTTGTTAAGGAAGCATTCTCCCCTTCCTCACCCATTGGCACATTTTTCTGAATCAATGGCCTGAAGTGTGTTGTATCTCATCTATAGAGGTCATAAGAACATCTTCTAGAAGATTTTGACTTGTGCCCGTCTGTTGTGAAAGATTTGGGATGGGTTTATATTAATATATTTCCATGTCTGTCTTGATACGAACCCTTTGTGCTTAGGAAAAAATCATCGAGTAACATTTCCCAAGTTGAAGTGATAGAGAACGAATGATTGATGAAGCTGGTCATGAGGACGTTGCTCCTGAGAACATTGCTGATACTGAGACCACGACTGGTGTTATTCCAGAAATTATTGTTGATGTTAAGACCATGGCTGGTGTTGCTCCAGAGATCATTGTAGATGCTAATACCATGGTTGGTGTTGTTCCAGAGACCATTGTAGATGCTAAGACCACGACTAGTGTCAGTCTTATCTCTGATCCTTATTCAGTGATCCCATGGAGTCGTTACATGCTATGACTTTGATGTGAAATAGCTTTGTCGGGGGATAGATGTTGTTGCGGAAGATAGTAGCAGCAACAATACAGACTCCACCTAGGATGTGATCAGTGAGGAGAGAAAGTTTCTCATTGTGCGGAGGTTGTGATATAAAGAGGTTCCATTGATAACATCACATCAGGTTTTTAAATACTTTTCATGTGGGTTACATTGATTAAAATGGATTTGAATTGATCTTCCCAGCAAGATCAAGTCCTCAAGTACAACCCAGAGGTGTTCATTCATTTGACATGAAGATATATGTTGAAAGGCTTCGTGACAATCAATGAATGAATGATGTTGGATCTGCAGGAGTCTTATCACGGTAATATTGAAGATTTATTAATTGTAGTTCAATTACATTCTGATCAAATGAGTCCTGAATCGGTGTATGTAGTCATCAGGAGTGTTGATGAAGTGGAATTTGATCCATTCACCTCTGTAAGTTGATATGCTGGCTCTTTGACCGATTTTTTTACATTCCATGCGTGAGTGCATGCTGGAAATAAAGCAGGTGTTGCACATTCGGGTTGTTGTACTTCTGGAGGGGTGACTTTCCCTTTGCTCCATTCAGTAACAACGTTTATAGATGGTCGAAGACTGTATTTACTTGTTGACCATAGAAAGTGGGACGAAAAAGAACCCCTTTTTATTTTTCTAGTGACCTATAATAAAGGAAATCAACCACTATGCGAGGATGGAAATGCTTATTTACCTTCTCATCCGATCAGCAATCAGCACCACTCTCACAGCATCCAATATAAACGTCTTCGGTCTTCAACTGTAGATGATGAACTCTTGAACTTCGTAGAACCTTGACACTTTATAACTCATTTCCTCAATTTCTTCTTGTTAGAAACTTCTCTATAGATTTATTCTTCCCCGCGACCTTATTGATTGACAAATATATACTAAAGCAATGATAAGCTTTTTTTTTTTATGAGAATGAAAAATAAATAATGAACTACTATGGCCGTGGGATAAAACCTTTACCACTTAATTCTTCTCAACTTGTATTGCCTCGATATCATGAACTTCACTAACTCACATATTTTGATTTCTTTCGCCTTTGTACATAAGTCTTCAACATGTTAATTGTATTGCTGCTTTACTTGAATATGAAATTTGCTCTTTCTTGAACGGTTGCTTGTACACCTTGACTTTCTTCAACTTTCCTTCAAATTTTTGATGTTCTGCTTGTTGATGATGATATGTTTCTATGGACCTGTTGTTGTCGAGAGAATGGTGCCAACTGCAAATAAGACTACAAGATAGAGTTAGCAATTCTGATGGCACCCTCATGATTGATAGAAATAGCACTCAAGAGATCAAAAAGTAGTGCTGAAATTGGTGCGAGGTTAGGTAGCTCATCATTCTACCCGGAATTTGCACAGATGAAACACTCTAAACGGACAATTGAAGGTTTGGTGCCTCACTCATGGGTATTGAATGATCAACTCTTCTAATACTGTATTCTCTACCGGCAGTTTAAGCCCATTTTTGTCAGCTCTAGCTTTCCAACAACTAAGCACTCCGAATATATATCTCTAATACTTCTAAGTTCAGTTATTTCGGTTCGAACTCCGTATGTAAACGCAGCCAGAAGTATATTAAGTGACTCTAAAATCTCTAAAAGTTGAAGGTTTTCATGCAAATGTGTACAAAGTTTTAAAATTCTACCTACAAAAGCAAATACTAAAAATTCTATATGCTTAATTACTCCCCCACACTTAAACTTTACATTGTCCTCAATGTAAATTGATTCCTCCAATGTAAAATAAATATGGGAAATCCTAACATGATATGAAAAAAAATCAAAAGATAAAGATAGAAATACAAAACCAATGGGTTGCCTCCCATTTAACGCTTAGTTTAACGTCTTCAGCCCGAATTTTTGGTCGTCCATAGACTAACAATCTGAAAATTTGTGGATCCACCCATAGAACAATCTGCATTGCAAATATTAACTTCACATAAACATTAGTACAAGAAAATAATAGTGAAGTTATAACTCGATAGAAGTTTCCCCCACACTTAGTCTTTTCTACACTCAGAAGTGGATAAAGAACATAGAATTCGGGAACCTCTATAGACTCCTCTTTGCTAACCTGCATAGTATGAGAATCAAATATTTCCAACAACGGATATTTAGAAGCAAAATAATTCAATAGTACTTTCGAAGCACATACATTCAAGCCAAAACGAGGTAAAGGAAATGGATCAATAAGCAAAGGCTCAGTCGAACCTTCTAAAGTCTCTTGAATTATGGGATCCCTATCTTTTTCAAAAATTTGTAATGAATTACTTACCTCTTGTATATTGTGGTCCTCTATCAAACTTTCTAACTGTTCTTCATTAGTTTCTGCCTCAACAAGAATCTCTGCACCAACATTATCAATATCATCCTCGGAAAGTTCAATTGGGTCTTCCACACTATTGCTCAATTCGGTTTCATTCTCAACATACTCCTCTTTATTTTCAGACTCACCGTAGTAAGAATCTTCATCGGTTTCCCAAACTCTGTCAGAACGTCGTTTAAATTCCATACGAATGGTCCTACTAATTTCTTCGAGAAGCTTTTCCGGGGTTCCGTCATCTTCTAAGTTGAATAGTTGTTGAACAAGTTTTCTGACATTCACACGCTTTCCACCATTAACTACAGTAGAATCTCTTGCATACAACTCTTCCCTTTGAATGGGTGAATGATCGTTATTAAGATCAAGAGTTGAGTTAACTACACAATCATCATCAAAAATCAGATTTGGAGTTGGAATAACGTTATCACTGGTGTAAGGATTTTCGAAAGGTTCAAAATCATCATCGTATCCCATATAATAACGTCGATCACGTTCCTTTCTCAAAACTCTTTTAGATGCTCCAATTACTGCACCTGATGCCCCTTCATTTATCAATTGCTCAAACCTTCTATCAAGTTCTCTCAAACTTGGTAGTCTTACACCATTACTTGTGGTAAAATTTCTAAACCTTGTCTCCTCCCATTGAATAGGCGAATGATCATAATTACGATCAAGAGTAGATTTAGATAAACCATCACAAGCATAATTATCCTCCCCTCCTTGTAATTGTTCACTTACATACCTACTGTAAGGAGGTTGGCATGTATGAGAATAATTTAAAGGGTACGTGGAATATTGGTCATAACCAAAGGATTGGTTGTGATTATACTCCCCGTATGGTTGGAAATTGTCATAGGGTTGAGATTGAAAACCAAATTGATTACCATTATAAGCTTAATCTTGTGCACTGTACATGGAATACCAGTACTTGAAACAAGATTCTCAAAACTAGGTTAGGAAAAAAAATCAGAAATAAAAAAATAAAAATAAAACAAAACTAAAAAGAAACCAAAAACAAATAACAATCCGCTATGCCTCCCCGGCAGCGGCGCCAAAATTTGATCGGTTGTCAATCAACCAAAATAATTCAGGTTCTTACTTCACTAATATAGATTAGAGTATAGCAATAAGAACAAGTTCGTTCCCACAGAGAGGCAGGTGATTTTTAATTACTTTCGATTACTTATGTAAACAAGGGGGGTTTTGGTTGTGATTATAACTAAATTATACTAAAGCAAAAGGATTAAAACGAATATTAGAGATAAATAACATTGGTTAGAGAGTTCGTCTTCCATCTTCCAACATGTTATCAATCAAATCATACTCAACATTCATGCATCCTCAATATCAACAACCCTAAAGCATCCTATCGCAGGCTTACTCCGGCAAAACTCATATTATCATCAAAGGCGCAAGAGCCACTCTTTGAATCCTTTTCACCGAATAACTTGGTGCAAGAGCCACTCAAGTTTAACCCAATGAAAGCAATGGTCTTTGTGAGTTGAGGTTATTCTAAGCAACCCGACGCAAGAGCCACTCAGATTTAACCTAGGTCACGCTTCTACACATAATCGCATGGCAACATCCCGTTGTTAACAACTTGTTATACTACTTGTAACAAGGGTCCTTCGACAATTCGGATCAAAAACCCTAGTTTAGCTATAGATGTCAATGCATGCTCATCTAATTCACAACTTAAACAAACAAGCAATCCATCATACATAGTGTTATAAATGGTAGAACATAAGCGATATTGAAGAGATCATGAACATATGAGAATGAGCCATTCAATTAATAAACATGTTTTCCAACTTAGGACTACATCCCTAACCAATAAGAAAGGTTTAGTTCATTATAGATTTCTCAAAATCCATGAAAATAATTAAGAAAACAAGTAAATCAAACACGAGAAGTCGTGACGATCGATCGCCACACCAAGGTGATACTATCCGTGTACCGTCCAATCTGTCTCTGTATGTAAAACTCAGGTATATGTACGTGAGAGGTATCTCCCCAAGTCTCTTCTATCTCTATATAGGTCCCGGTCTTTCTTTCTGTCTGTCCAAGTATTATGTGTATGAGGTATACGGCTCTATTTATAGAAGTTGGGTCACCGATCTTTTAGAATCCTAATTGAATTAGGAAATAGGCATCGACTATATTTCCGAGTGAAACAAGGCTTGGTTCTTGTTATATTTCCGCTCAAGTCTTTCTTGACTTGTCTCTTCCTAACTTCTCTCGTTCATATTCCTCCTCAAGCTATCATTCTAACTCCAACTGCCACAGACCCGAACTCACCAATACCTTCCATGAAACTCGAGCACAAAATTTCCATTAATAATTCCATTCTAACCTTACTGGCAGATGAACTCCATCACTGCCATCTCGAGCTATATTCTCTGCTTGTTTCAATCACAGTCACCATGAGAACCACCTCCATTAACTTCCATCGACTCCACCATCAGTCATCAATCACATACCTTCTCCATCCTCGAACTCAATCCATCACAGGCCATTAATGGAAGTACCAACACCATCACAGACTACCATTGTCGTGTTTTCAACAATTGAGACTCCATCTTATTATTGTTAACTGCCAGCAACCAACAGACACCATCACAGGCTTGAGCTCTTCCATCAGCCAGCACTTACCAACACAGACAAGCCACAGAACCACCAGCTTCATCGACCTCTTCTTCTCCATTCAATTTTCTCCTTCATTAACTACTGCCATCACGAACTCAACCCCATTAGAGACCTCGACAGCAAAGAACCCATCATGTCCATTACTGCTGCCATCAGGTTCCATCAACGTCCATAAACTCAAACCCATTACAGACCTCGACCACCATCTTCTCTCTAGAACCATTCATGATTCATCAACGAAGTCACCATGATCAATCACAGTAGTGTGTTCTTCCTCTCCCTAATGTCACTGGTGGAAAGATTGAAGAAGACGATGGCAACCTTTAGCATAAAGGCTTGGTTTTGTTATTGATATTTGAATTGTCGAAGCCTTGATCCAATGGTCTGGTGCTTTTAACAATATTTGAATCTAGCCAGCCCCTAGCAGAAGCATAGGTGCCTTTATCACTCTTCCATTAAAATTGTTCAACTGTCGGTTCCGTGAAACCGACAAGCTTACATCCTCTTTTCGCCCGTAACTTTCTCATCCTGGAATAGACTGAGCTCCACTGGGTATTTGGAAATTCTTCTCTTATAAAGCTCCATTTCAATTGTTTCAGAGATGTAACCTAATAAAACACATAAACTACAAAAGTAATACTAAGACACGGTAATTCACACAAAATCTAGCAAATAAGTATAAGAAAATGATACTTAAAATGTATAAATTATACACTTATCACATACTTGATGCTTAAGCATCAATATGCTTATAGTTTAAACGATAAAGCTTGAATATACATGAGCGGTAATGCACATATATATACGCGATGTGGCCTATACGTTGGAGCATACTTGATTCTTAAGCATCAATATGCTTATAGCTTAAACAATAAAGCTTGAATGTGCATGAGAGGTAATGCACATATATATGCGATGTGGCCTATACCTTGGAGCATACTTGATGCTTAAGCATCAATATGCTTGTAGTTTAACCCATAAAGCTTGAATTATGCGAAAGCATCATTCAATCGTGTTGCATACTTGAGAAAGCATATTTGCATAGTAAATAGTGATAGTTATACACAATATAGTGCATACCTTATAAAAGTCCTTCAGCCTATACGGTCTAGGCTTTGTTTGGCCTTTGGCCTTGCGATAAAGTTGAAATTGATGTTGGCTTTTCCTTAAAAGGCTTAAGTTGCTTGTTCGTTTCGAATTGACACTTTGATGAACTACGATCATACTTGATACCTTCAAGGTATGGGTTGGGTATGTAGGTAGCCGAAATACAAAGCATTGAGGTACATCATCTCGTCGCTCATATCATCTAATTTAGGATATGTTTGCGACGATTTGGTAACTCATATCATTTGGCTCGATAATGCTATGCAAGAGATGATTGTTACGGCACTTGATGAGGTAGTTTCATTCCATTTGATGGATGATCATACTTCCTATCAAGCCATACGGTATGAACGGAATATTCTGGTTGTTGCACCATTGGCAAGAGCAAGACTAGTGCAGACTCCAGCACATGATCGAAGCAGAATTGATGAAGCAAAAAATTAGGCTTGAAATGGCCTAGGTGCTAGTCCAAGGCATGAGTTAGGCCTGGGCAATGATCGTAATTATGTGATGTTTGCCAAAGGCATTCACCATTGGCTTTAGTGGTCATGTACCCTTTGTAGAATAAGGGTGATTTGGAACGATATGGAAACTACGTTTCGAGTATCATGCTTGCAAAGCATGCTTGGAAAGGAAAATATACCTGTATATGACAGCGAGAAGTTAAGCTTTAAGGTCCGGTTACTATCTTTTAAGCCGCACATCGAAGAGTTCTGGCCTGCCCAGCGCATAGCGCCGGAGGCGGAATTTTTCGGTCCGTGATAAATGGTATCAGAGCAAGTTTCGAGAAAATACTAGGGACTGTGCGTTTTGGACTCGTCAAGTGAGTGTTTGTAATGCGACTACATAATTCTTCCTTCAAAAAGAAAAAGGAAAAAGGTTGGAAGAATAGGCCAACTGTTACGCAAAAAGAAGAGTTTGTGACTGCTAGGCCAGTTATTTTATAAGTTTGTGTTGGACAATCAGGCCAAGCGCCTATGCTAAGAAAAATTGTAACTACTACGATAGTTACTTCACTGATATTTGGACGCGCTCGAGTGTACTATGAGTTTGCCAGGCCTTATTAGACTTTTTTACTATACCGTTGGTAACCCGGAAGACCGTTGTTGGAACGACGGTAGACAACGGGACTGATCATCCCTACCCGTCACTGGAACGGTGTGTGTTGGCATGCCTGCTAGCTCCCACTTACGAGTGGCAACCCGGAAGACCGTTAGTTGTAACGGTAGGCTTGCATTCGACTGCTCTGTCAATTGAGTTTGGTCCTCACAGTACTAAGTACAATATTTCCATATTCGATGATCCTTTCAACTCTTGCGAATTTCGGAGATTCTTAAGTGTATGGTATGGGACGTCCACTTGGGATCTCGTGTTGAGTAAATCCTTTTGCATTCTTGAGCATGTGCAATGGGACACATGTTTAGGGATCCAAATTGATTTTCTTGGTAGAGTTGTAAAACCTTTTCTAATTCTCGAGCATATTGTATGGGATGTATGTTTGGAAGGTCTTAATTGGTGTTTACGACAACTACGGACCCTATTAGGATTCCGGGATATACGGAATGTAAAGCATATTCCGAAGGTTCTAATTTGTGTATATTAACAAATATTAGACCCTTGCAGGATTTTTGTGCATCTTGGTATGGGACAGAGGCGCAGGAAATCCAAATCGATGAAGCTTGTCAATAATAATTTTAGAGTTAAGTTGAATTTCGGGGACGAAATTTTTTGAAGGTGGTAAGAATGTAACACCCGCAATTTTCGTATGACACTTACTCAGGGACGCGTCATGACCTGGGTTGAAGCTTCACCCTAAGCTTATAAAGCTCACTTAGGATTGCATACGGGTGTGAATGCCTTGACCTCGAATTATAGTGTTAAGACCCTCTCATGCGTTATGCATATTCGAGAATGCATCACAAGTCAAAAATAACTCTTACCCGGGAAAGGCACACATTGCCTTGACGTGTATCCGCGAGAACATCATAGTTCTAATGCACTATTATGCCGTGATGCATGATTGAGAATGCATCACTAGAAAGTGAAGTACATGAACGTCATATATCCTCCTTATATCTACTTGTATAAATGCAAATAAAACATATATAGGGAGGGAGCTTTGCTTGAATGTGCATGAGCGGTAATGCACATATATATGCGATGTAGCCTATACGTTGGAGCATACTTGATGCTTAAGCATCAATATGCTTATAGTTTAAACGATAAAGCTTGAATGTGCATGAGCGGTAATGCACATATGTATACGCGATGCTATACGTTGGAGCATACTTGATTCTTAAGCATCAATATACTTATAGCTTAAACAATAAAGCTTGAATGTGCATGAGAGGTAATGCACATATATATGCGATGTGGCCTATACGTTGGAGCATACTTGATGCTTAAGCATCAATATGCTTGTAGCTTAACCCATAAAGCTTGAATTATGCGAAAGCATCATTCAATCGTGTTGCGTACTTGAGAAAGCATATTTGCATAGTAAATAGTGATAGTTATGCACAAGCTAGTGCATACCTTACGAATGTCCTTCGGCCTATACAGTCTAGGCTTTGCTTGGCCTTGGCCTTGCGATAAAGTTGAAATTGATGTTGGCATTGCCTTAATAGGCTTAAGTTGCTTGTTCCTTTCGAATTGACACTTTGATGAACTACGATCATACTTGATCCCTTCAAGGTATGGGTTGGGTATGTAGGCAGCCGAAATACAATGCATTGAGGTACATCATCTCGTCGCTCATATCATCTAATTTAGGAGATATTTGCGACGCTTTGGTAACTCATATCATCTGGCTCGGTAATACTATGCAAGAGATGATTGTTACCGCACTTGATGAGGTAGTTTCATTCCATTTGATGGATGATCATACTTCCTATTAAGCCATATGGTATGAACGGAATATGCCTGGTTGTTGCACCATTGGAAAGAGCAAGACCAGTGCAGACTCCAGCGCATGATCGAAGCAGAATTGATGAAGCGGAAAATTAGGCTTGAAATGGCCTAGGTGCTAGTCCAAGGCATGAGTTAGGCCTGGAAAATGATCGTAATTATGTGATGTTTTCCAAAGGCATTCACCATTGGCTTTAGTGGTCATGTACCCTTTGTAGAATAAGGGTGATTTGGAACGATATGGAAACTACGTTTCGAGTATCATGCTTGCAAAGCATGCTTGGAAAGGAAAATATACCTGTATATGACAGCGAGAAGTTAAGCTTTAAGGTCCGGTTACTATCTTTTAAGCCGCACATCGAAGAGTTCTGGCCTGCCCAGCGCATAGCGCCGGAGGCGGAATTTTTCGGTCCGTGATAAATGGTATCAGAGCAAGTTTCGAGAAAATACTAGGGACTGTGCGTTTTGGACTCGTCAAGTGAGTGTTTGTAATGCGACTACATAATTTTCCTTCAAAAAGAAAAAGGAAAAAGGTTGGAAGAATAGGCCAACTGTTACGCAAAAAGAAAAGTTTGTGACTGCTAGGCCAGTTATTTTATAAGTTTGTGTTGGACAATCAGGCCAAGCGCTTATGCTAAGAAAAATTGTAACTACTACGATAGTTACTTCACTGATATTTGGACGCGCTCGAGTGTACTATGAGTTTGCCAGGCCTTATTAGACTTTTTTACCATACCGTTGGTAACCCGGAAGACCGTTGTTGGAACGATGGTAGACAACGGGACTGATCATCCCTACCCGTCACTGGAACGGTGTGTGTTGGCATGCCTGCTAGCTCCCACTTACGAGTGGCAACCCGGAAGACCGTTAGTTGTAACGGTAGGCTTGCATTCGACTGCTCTGTCAATTGAGTTTGGTCCTCACAGTACTAAGTACAATATTTCCATATTCGATGACGCTTTCAACTCTTGCGAAATTCGGAGATTCTTAAGTGTATGGTATGGGACGTCCACTTGGGATCTCGTGTTGAGTAAATCCTTTTGCATTCTTGAGCATGTGCAATGGGACACATGTTTAGGGATCCAAATTGATTTTCTTGGTAGAGTTGTAAAACCTTTTCTAATCCTCGAGCATATTGTATGGATGTACGTTTGAAGGTCTTAATTGGCGTTTACGACAACTACGGACCCGATTAGGATTCCGGGATATGCGGAATGTAACACATATTCCGAAGGTTCTAATTTGTGTATATTAACAAATATTAGACCCTTGCAGGATTTCTGTGCATCTTAGTATGGGACAGAGGCGCAAGAAATCCAAATCGATGAAGCTTGTCAATAATAGTTTTAGAGTTGAGTTGAATTTCGGGGACGAAATTTTTTGAAGGTGGTAAGAATGTAACACCCGCAATTTTTGTATGACACTTACTCAGGGACGCGTCATGACCTCGGTTGAAGCTTCACCCTAAGCCTATAAAGCTCACTTAGGATTGCATACGGGTGTGGATGCCTTGACCTCGAATTATAGTGTTAAGGCCATATCACGCGTTATGCATATTCGAGAAGGCATCACAAGTCAAAAAATGACTCTTACCCGGGAAAGGCACACATTGCCTTGACGTGTATCCGCGAGAACATCATAGTTCTAATGCACTATTATGCCGTGATGCATGATTGAGGAATGCATCACTAGAAAGTGCAGTACATGAACGTCATATATCCTCCTTATATCCACTTGTATAAACGCAAATAAAACATATAGGGAGGGAGCTTTGCTTGAATGTGCATGAGCGGTAATGCACATATATATGCGATGTAGCCTATACGTTGGAGCATACTTGATGCTTAAGCATCAATATGCTTATAGTTTAAACGATAAAGCTTGAATGTGCATGAGCGGTAATGCACATATATATATATATACGCGATGTGGCCTATACGTTGGAGCATACTTGATTCTTAAGCATCAATATGCTTATAGCTTAAACAATAAAGCTTGAATGTGCATGAGAGGTAATGCACATATATATGCGATGTGGCCTATACGTTGGAGCATACTTGATGCATTAGCATCAATATGCTTGTAGATTAACCCATAAAGCTTGAATTATGCGAAAGCATCATTTAATCGTGTTGCGTACTTGAGAAAGCATATTTGCATAGTAAATAGTGATAGTTATGCACAAGCTAGTGCATACCTTACGAAATTCCTTGAGCCTATACGGTATAGGATTTGTTTGGCCTTTGGCCTTGCGATAAAATTGAAATTGATATTGGCTTTTCCTTAATAGGCTTAAGTTGCTTGTTCCTTTCGAATTGATACTTTGATGAACTACGATCATACTTGATCCCTTCAAGGTATGGGTTGGGTATGTAGGCAGCCGAAATACAATGCATTGAGGTACAACATCTCGTCGCTCATATCATCTAATTTAGGAGATGTTTACGACGCTTTGGTAACTCATATCATCTGGCTCGGTAATGCTATGCAAGAGATGATTGTTACCGCACTTGATGAGGTAGTTTCATTCCATTTAATGGATGATCATACTTCCTATCAAGCCATATGGTATGAACGGAATATGCCTGGTTGTTGCACCATTGGAAAGAGCAAGACCAGTGCAGACTCCAGCGCATGATCGAAGCAGAATTGATGAAGCGGAAAATTAGGCTTGAAATGGCCTAGGTGCTAGTCCAAGGCATGAGTTAGGCCTGGACAATGATCGTAATTATGTGATGCTTGCCAAAGGCATTCACCATTGGCTTTAATGGTCATGTACCCTTTGTAGAATAAGGGTGAGTTGGAACGATATGGAAACTACGTTTCGAGTATCATGCTTGCAAAGCATGCTTGGAAAGGAAAATATACTTGCATATGACAGCGAAAAGTTAAGCTTTAAATTCCGGGTACTATCTTTTAAGCGCGCATCGGGGATCCGGTCCGTGATACCGGGTCTCGATGGCAAGCTGGTCACTCACCATTTACATATTGTACCCGGTTCCAAACATGTCAAGCAACAACCGAGATAATTCAGACACAAAATTGAGGAACAGATAAAAGTCAAAATCCAAAAACTACTCACGGCATGCTTCATTAAACCTATACCACACCCCACTTGGCTAGCCAATGTGGTACCTGTCGAAAAAAATAGTCAAATCAAATGCGACGTTGATTTCAGAAACCTAAATAAGTGTTGTCCTAAAGATGACTTTCCGCTCCCAAACATAGACATACTCGTGGATGCCACCAGTGGAAACGGTATGTTCTCATTCATTGATGAATATAGTGGTTATAATCAAATAAAAATATATGAACACGACGCCAGCAAAATTATATTTTGTACTCCCATCGGAAATTTCTACTACACCGTGATACCTGTCGGTTTGAAGAATATCGGTGCTACCTACCAGCGATCTATGAAAGCAATCTTTCACGACATGATGCACAAGCAAGTAAAAGACTATATTGATGATGTGGTCGTCAAATCCAGAACACGGGCAGACCACCTAGAAGTTTTGCGACAAATCTTTGAAAGATGTCGTGAGTACAAATTGAAGATGAACCCTTTAAAATGCGCCTTCGGAGTCTCCTCTGGTAAGTACCTTAGGTTTCAAGTAACGGCATAGGGAATCAAAGTAGATCCAGATAAGACTCAAGTCATCACCACCATGCCTCCGCCAAAGACCGTGAGAGAACTAAAAAGCTTTATGGGAGAGGTATCTTATATCATACGTTTCATCCCGGGACTAGCTCAATTTTTTGCTTCTCTCACACCACTACTAAAGAAAAGGGGTGAATTATGTATGGTCTTCTGTCCAACAAGAAGGTTCATCAAAATCCAAAGATTATTACTGTCTTCATCCGTAATGAGATCCCCAGTCCAGGGACGTCCCTTGCTCATATACACCGCTTCAAGCGAAGTTGGTACAGGGTCCCTCCTTACCCAAGAGGACGAAGAAGGAGTTTAGTATCCAATTTACTACATCAGTCGGTCATTAAGAGGTACAGAACTCAGATATCCTAAAGCAGCGAGAGCGTGCCTGTCACTAGTACACGCTATTCAGAAACTTTGATACTACTTACTTTCAAACAAGGTCGTGCTTATCGCCAAAGCTGATCCTATCAGATTCCTACTTTCAAAACCAGCCCTAATAGGCAGACCTTCTAGGTGGCTACTTCAGATGTCAGAATTTGACATACATGTGTTTCTCCCAAAGCAGTCAAAGGACAAGCAGTGGCAGATCTACTAGTGGTTTTCCCAGGAGAAGATATGACCTCCCTACATGAATAAATACCTGGGGACTTTCCTGAAGTCTCTCTTATTAATAAAGAAGCATGGTTGTTATACTTCGATGGTTCAACCACCCCCAACAATGATACCAGAGAAGCCCGCGTGGTACTGGTCTCCCCCCCGACCGGGGAAGTTTTCTCGTACTCATTTAAGCTCGACTTCAAGTGTACCAACAACTTTGCAGAATACGAAGCCTTCCTATTAAGACTCTCATTAGCAAGAAAAGCAGGTGTGACGCAACTGGAAATAAAGAGTGACTCAAAGCTGCTGGTCAACTAGATGGATGGATTTTACTCGCTTAAAGAGGTAACACTATCCCCTCAAAGAACAGAAGCCAAGAAATTACTAACTCATTTCGCCGAAACCGTGGTGGTTCATGTTGGTCGAAGTAACAACGAACACGTCGACTGTCTCTCCATGTTGGCCTCCAAACTTCAATTCGAGGGAGCAGAAAAGATTGTAATGGTACAGAGACGCAATATACCTTCGACATGGCTTACCCAGCCCGAACACGACCAAATCACTGATTGGAGAACACCAATCATAGAAGAACTCAGTAGCTCTCTACCTCAGAGGAAAGTCAGCCTCAAAGACCTAAAGAACTTCTTCTTTCTTCACGGGGAACTATACCACAAGAATCCAGATGGATCCTTCTTAAGATGTCTCGGAGATCAAGAGGCGCAATTGCAACTCAACCGCGTTTATAGCGAAGTATGCGGAGAGACAATGGTCATGTATCTTTTCCGCCGACTCCAACGTCTAGGGTACTATTGGACTACAATGGAGACTCAATCTCGGGCACTACAAGGATTCTCTTCCAACTTCCAAGCACAACCACACAAACTAGAAGCTCTGAAGATTCACCACGATAGATACTAGAGAGAACCTTATATCAAATACCTACGTGATAACTCTCTTCCCCTGGAGAAGCGAGAAGCGACCAGACTGAAACAAAAGGAAAAGAGTTTCATTCTTCATGAAGGGATCCTGTACCGCAAGAGTTTTGGAGGAAATCTACTGAGTTGTCTAGCAGGACCCGATATCCCGACAATAATGAAAGAAATTCATGAAGGAGAACATAAAGGCAAAAGGAAATTATTCCTTCAGATTTATGAAATATATTACTGGCCGAACATGGAAGATGATTCAGCTGCGTTTGTTCAAAGGTGCCATCAGTGTCAAATTCATGGGAACCTCATTCCACGCCATGCCTTCCTCTATATTCCGTAAGTAGTCATTGGCCTTTCTATAGCTGGGGACTGGATCTCATCGACAAAATCAATCCGACATCGTCAAAGCAACATGATCACATCATTACCGCCACTGAATACTTCACCAAATGGTTGAGGCCATCCCTCTCAGCAGCACGACTGGAGCAACCATAAAGACTTTTATCAAGGAATACATCATATGCAGGTTCACTGTTCCTAAACATATTGTCACAGGTAATGGTACCCCTTTTACTAACCAGACTGTGACAGAGCTACTTCAAAAATACAGCATCAAGCAAGTGTTTTCTACCCCGTACTACCCACAAGGAAATGGGAAAGCAGAAAGTACCAATAAGACATTGATTCAGATTCTTAGTCACACAGTATATGATAACCCTAGATCGTGGCATGAACAACTTCCTATGGCGCTTTGGGTATGCAAGACATCGCCAAATATTTCCACACCTGTTCACTTGTATACGGGGTCGATGTCATCCTCCATGCCGAGATCAAGATCCCTTCAGCTCGAATTACAGTAGTTAGCCGAGTATATTGGGATGAGAACGAAATCCCTACGTTGCGGGTCGCGGAGCTGGACCTCCTAGAGTCAAGACGGTCCAACGAAGAAAGGTATGCAGAAGCATATCGACGAAGAATCTCCAAAACTTACAACAAATCGGTAAAGCCCCGAATATTTCAGGTCGGGGACTTAGTACTCAAGACAGCCAAACATATCCAACAAGACATGTCTTCTCCAAAATTCTCCCCGAAATGGGAAGGGCCCTATGTGATTTCTAAAGCGATGGCAAGCGGATACTACAGAATAGTGGACATGAAGGGAGTCGCAGTAGGAACAGTGATTAATGGCAAGTGGCTTAAGGCATATTATTCCTAAAAAAAATAAAAATAAAAAAAGAAATTCTTTCATTTCCAAGTCCAACTCTTTTACTTCAGTTTCATATCTTTTCAATGAACGCTAAAAAAATTGAAATTCAAAACCTAATACATCAATTCAAATAAATATTTAACAATGATTCAAACCTCACCCAATCTCTAGAACAAGCCTTCCAGTAGCGAGTAATTCCGCTTATACAACATCTCCATCTTTTCCTGAAACCTCTCGGTCTTAACTTTCAAATCCTGAATTGATTTCTCAATTTCAGCTGACTCCCTTGATACGAGATTTTCCTCCTACAATATGGCTTTGGAAGAAGGAATCACTTTAGCTAAGATATCCACATGATTTGTTTCAATGATATCCAAACGCTGGCGAAGCCAACTCATATTGAATTTCAAGACTTCACAATTAGTTATCATCTCATCCCACTTTCGTATTTCCTGACTGATAACCTCACGAAGAGACGCCTTTCTCATATCGTCAATTACCGGAATAAGATCATCAACCATTGTCACCAGGACAAGGGAAAAGCCTTTCAAAAATTCTGAAGTAGCAATATGACTATATCTTCTCCAAATTTTGGTGTAAATAGAAGCATAACATTTTAGTAATCTGAAGCCTCCCACAACATGGTACTTACGAGACAATGACTTCATATGCATATCGAAAGAAAGACCTGAAATATTAACTGGTTGGGTATTCGTGAACAGTGAGACCAAGATCACTACTTGAAAGATTAACTGGTTGGACGGAAGGAGTTTCGACCTCGGTATCAATATCCTTATCCTTCTCGGTAGACCCACTGGATTTTCTCTTTCCCCGGTATATGTCCACAACCTCCATTTCCTCTCAATGAAAATAATATCAAAATATATCTGTGTTGGGGTGCTTCCTTGGAGCAGAATAAACGAAGAAAAAAAAACTTACTTACAGTAGTTGGCATATTAGATCCGGTGATGTTTGAAGAAGAACTACCCTTCCTGAAAGTCTTGGTCCTCAGCATATATGGAACCTTCTTAATCTGGGATTCCTGTAAGGAAGATGAAGAATCACCAAATAAGTTGGTTATTGATAACTGCCCCAAAGAGAAGAAAAGAAAATCTCCTTACGGACTAGACACCCATAAACTACGCTTAACAAGAAGATAATCCTGATCTGATCCACTATTATCAGACATGATGTTATGAAAGGATACTAGAGTCTACAAGTAACAGAGACGACGAGACTGGAAGGAAGAAAAGCTGATAAACTATTTTACTTATATAGAGAAGAAGTAAAACCCTAATTTTCGAATTTCGGAAGGTTCAACGGAAACTCCTTCCAAAAGAGAAGGATCTGAGCATGGCCAACAAGACCTGGAAGCTGAATTTTATGACTCTTAAGTCCTGTCGGATAATGAGGTCATGATCAAGATACATATCTCGCTCAACATGCACGGAGATCAACTATAGGCATCAATTTGAAAAGTCCTTGTCCAACTGGAAATCTAAAAATATGGCGCTAACTTGTTTTCCTCCTAGCCATACCAACTTTGGTTTCTGCTACTCGTGGAAATCAGTATCTTTCAAGAAAAGAAAAGGGCACTTACTATCCACAACCAAGTTTCACATTAAGGGGTGTACATCTCAATTTCCAAAAGATAAGCACATTTTCCTCACTCTTAAAATTTATATTATGCATATAAGTTATTGAAAGCATATTATCGACATCTAGTGCTTACTGTGAAGCATTACTGTTCCTCACCTCTACTAAACGATAAGAACACACATATATATATATATATGCATATTTATGCGCATATGTTTAACATAGAATACGGTGCTTCTATTTACATTCCGCAAGTGAATTGAGAACACAGATTCCACATAAATATTCTAAACTGGCCTTGCAGACTTCTCAATACTCATAATATCCATGTTATATCGAACTAGTCTCAAGTCGCATAAATTCCACGGATGAATTCCTTGAACTTGCATTGAATGAGCATTGATGTAATAACAACATCTATTAAACTCAGGAATATCTAATGCTTAAACCCTGAAATACATAATAACTTAACGCCTCATTCGCAATGAATGCACTTGAAATTGCTCTTCTAAGCTTAAATATGCTACTCCAGCGCTTTGCTTAAAAATAAGCCACAAATAATGCACCACTCTCTCTGGTGCGCCACAATCGAGAAACAATATCATAAAAGATGCATTGAATATCTCACTTAGGCTAACTCTAGCCTTTCCTCATATTAACGCCAAGATATCACTAGTCATTCGGTTTAGCATCGCATTGGCACTAGTTAGCCACAATAGCGCTAAAAGCGCTAACTTTCCTGTCGCTAAACCCTAGCACCCGAGAGGTCCTAACTAATAAAAAATGGTCTTAGCTAGTACATTTTAACCAAATAAGGCCTTATCCCACGTATGGTCAACTTAGCACCTCAACCTTAGAACCAAAGTGCTAACCCTAATTTTTAGCAACAAAAGCTAGCATCTTTGCGCTAATGGCCTTAGCTAGCACCCTTGCCTATAGCCTTAGAGGCCAACGCACTTGGGTAACCTCTTGGACAACTCCTTTGATAGCCAAACTCATTTGCGCTAACCGCCCTTGGTGGCTAACTCCTCGGCCAACGCCCTTGCTTCCCTTGTAGACAACCCCTTGACTAACGTCTATAGCTAGCTTCTTGCACTAAGCGCCCTTGATGACCAACGCTCATGGCTTATGTCTTTTGCGCCAACCATTGTGGCTAATCCCTTGCGCTAACGCCCTTGATGTGGCTAGTGCCCTTGTCCCCCTTGATGTAGCTAACGCCCTTGTTATGGCTAACACCTTTGATGTGGTTAGCGCCCTCGCTTGTGGCCGACGCCCTGGCACTAGCACCCTTACCCTAACTCCAATGCATTTCTAGCAACAACCAATGTGCCTCTAAGGCTAATAACATCCTTATCCATATTTAGCGACTTAACTATAAATATATTTGTGATAAAACCTAAGTGCCAACTTCAAACCTTCTTGATGCTAGCTTCCGATCCCTAGTACAATTAATGTTTACCAAAAGTTATGCATGTTGGTCTTATTTCTGAGATGTTAGCACACTAGCCTTTTATGTTAAGAAAGTTAGAACCTTTTTATTTGCGCTAGGTAGATAGTGTTGGCTTTGCTAGCTACTTTCCTCAGGAATACGCCTTTCCTCTCAATAGAGGTCCTACATTGAGTCTTTTATGAATTTTAGCAGGTTTCCTTGCTTGAGGAACCCTCTACAACCTTTGGCCTCAAAGGCCTCTCAGACTTATGATAAATTATTTATAAACTAATAAATATGCCATGTTACTTTCAAACAAGTACATGACCACTAAAATTCCCAAACTCAACACTAATCGGTCTTCTTATCAATCAAATGAGTCGTACAACTTACCTCACTGACTTAGCAGGTCATTTGACTTGACTTGACTTAATCAAAACCATAAAGGCATATAACTGAACTATTTCCACGAGATATCAAATACAACATGGGTGGATTCTCATGGGGTATTGGTATGACGGTCTACGGCATCGTGGTTGGTGACAAAGCCCCCACGAACAAGAAGGTAACAAAAAGTGGGCAGTGATAGATCAATTGAGAGGATAAGGAGTAGTGGTCAGACAGGTCTTCCCTACTTTCTGGGAACCACCCACTACAATCTCCACAATCATCACTTCTACACTTCTTCCTAACTTCCACGCCTTATGAGAATATCAGTGTGTCCTCTTCAAAACTATAAATAGATGATTCTCATCTAGTCAAAACGAGAAAAACCACACAATCAGTCTGAAGAAACCAAAAACTCATAGAATTAGCGATTCCTTTATGGAGAATCCATTCTTCTTCACATACTACTGGTATTTCTCAACCTTTTTTGCTTCGCTCCCCTAAGACCTACCCAAATTGTAACATCCACAATTTTCGCATGGCGCTTACTCATGGACGCGTCATGGCCTGGGTTGAAGCTTCATCCTAATCTTATAAAGTTTACCCAGATATGCATTGGGGTGTGGATGCCTTGACCTTGAATTATAGTGTTAAGGCCCTATTACGCGTGATGCGTATTCGAGGAAGCATCATAGTGCTAAGGCACTATTATGCCGTGATGCATGACCCAATGCATCATCGAGCCGAAGTTGCATAAGTTGGAGCATCATAGTGCATAGGTACTATTATGCCGTGATGCATGACTCAATGCATCACAGAGCCGAAATTGCATAAGTTGGAGCATCATAGTGTTAAGGCAATATTATGCCGTGATGCATTACCCAATGCATCACCGAGCCGAAGTTGCATAAGTTGGAGCATCATAGTGCCAAGGAACTATTATGTCGTGATGCATTACCCAATGCATCACCGAGCCGAAGTTGCATAAGTTGGAGCATCATAGTGCTAAGGCACTATTATGCCGTGATGCATGACCCAAT
>JAJJMC010009630.1:1108808-1144810 GCA_023531435.1 Papaver californicum
ATAGTGCTAAGGCACTATTATGCCGTGATGCATGACCCAATGCATCACCGAGCCGAAGTTGCATAAGTTGGAGCATCTAAGGCACTATTATGCCGTGATGCATGACCTAATTCATCACCGAGGCAATGTCGTTATTCGATAAATGCATCATAGTGCTAAGGCACTATTATGCCGTGATGCATTATCCAATGCATCACCGAGCCAAGAATGCTCGGCTTTGGCAAGAAATCTTCATTTTCGGCCTTGCAGTCGATGGCTAGCCCTTACCTTTCAAATATTTGTTTGCAGAAATGCGAATACAACATATATAAGGAGGGAGCTTTGCTTGAATGTGCATGAGCGGTAATGCACATATCAATGCTATGTAGCCTATACGATGGAGCATACTTGATGCTCATCAGCATGTTTAACTGTAGCTTACCCGAGAATGCTTCGCTTGGCTTGCAAGAAATCTTCATTTGCGGCCTTGCAGTCGATGGATGACCCCTACCTTTCTAATATTTATTTTTAGAAATGCGAATACAACATATATAGGGAGGGAGCTTTGTTGGAATGTGCATAAGGGGTAATGCACATGTAGATATGCAAAGTAGCCTATACGTTGGAGCATACTTGATGCATAAGCATCAATATGCTGGTAGCTTAGCCGATGAAGCTTGATTTATGCGAAAGCATCTTTCGGTCGTGTTACTACTTGATAATGCATATTTGCATAATGAATAGTGATAGTTATGCACAAGCTAGTGCATACCTTGCGATAGCCCTTTGGCCAACACGGAGTAGGCTTAGCTTGGCCTTTGGCCTTGCGATGAAGGTTGAATCGAAGTTGGCTTTGCCTTAATCGAATTGACCCTTTGATGAACTACGGTCATGCTTGATCCCATCAAGGTACGGGTTGGGTACGTAGGCAGCCGCAATGCAATGCATTGAGGTGCAGCAGCTTGTCGCTCATATCATCTAATTTGGCAGATGATTGCGACATTATGGTAACTCATATCATCTGGCTCGGCAATGCTAAGCAAGAGATGATTGTTGCCGCACTTGATGAGGTAGTTGCAATTCCATTTGATGGATTGTTCATACTTCCTTGGAACCGTCGCGGCATGGAATGGCATGTGCCTGGATGTTGCACTCTTGGCAAGAACAAGATAAATGCAGGCTCTAGCGCATGGTCGAAGTAAAATTGATGAAGCGAAAGCTTAGGCTTGAAATAGCCTAGGTGTTGGTCCAAGGCATGAGTTAGGCCTGGACAATAAAGCGAAATTATGTGATGCTTGTCAAAGGCATCCCATTAGCTTGTATAGCCTTCAACCCTTGGTATAATCAGGGTAAGTTGAAATGGTATGCTAGTCAAAGGCATTCACCATGGGCTTTAATGGCCTTGCGCCCTTTGTAGGACAAGGGTTTGTTGGAACAATATGGAGACTACGGTTTGAGTACCATGCTAGCAAAGCATGTTTGGGAAGGTAAATATGCCTGGAACGGTATAAACGTAGCTTGAATGATGTGGGAACTACGTTTCGAGTATAATGCTTACAAGGTAGGCTTGGAAAACAAAAATTTACCTGCACTTTCCAGCGAGAAGTCAGGCATTAAGGTCGGGTTACACTCTTAGAAATCACGCATTGGGGAGTTCTTGCCTGCCCAGTACAGCGTGACGGAGGCGGAAATTTTCCGGTACGTGACACAAATCCTTTCCGTTTTTGTAATACATGGCAATACATCATTTTTGAGGGAACGGATATTAAGCAATGGGAGTTGAAGATATAAATGAAGTGATTCCACAACAATAAGTCTTATGTTACCTAAAAGCACAAGGTTTACAGTTAAAATATTTTTCCTGAATTTTTTGTTGTGACTGACTGACTTTCTAATGCTATGCGAACATGCCTTGCTCTGATAGGAGTCTGAACACTCACCAAAGCTTGTATGCAGCAAAGAGTTATAAAAGCTTGTTATCCAAGAGCCTTTATGCTTGCTAACTACATTATAATCAAATGAGAACATTATACATACGGTGTATATATGAACCTTCTCCCTCCTCCTTTATCCGGGCTTGGGACCGGCAATGCATTTGCATTGGCGGAGTTAAGAAGGGGTTGACTATCAAAAAATTGTCAGGAAACAAAATATATATATTTCATTAAGCAAAGGCAAGTACAAAAAACTATCTCAGACAGATTAGACAAATACATAGTCTGTCTAATCTTCCTACAGTCAAAAAACAACAAAAAAAGAAATTGTAGGATTCGCCGAGCAGAGACAGTACCCAAAAAAACATTATAAGATTTGTTATGCCTTGAAAAATCTGTTGATAACTAAAAAAACCAAAATAACTTCGCCCGATACTAAACTTCACTACGCACAGGTTACAGTCTATCCTCACCCCATATCAACCAAGTGGGCAGTGGTAGCTGTCCTAAGAAGTTAAAATCATCTCCTTGAGGGCCATCCCAGATAATCTATGTTTGATCATATACTTCGTCGATATAGACCTTCCTTTCATTCGACTTCGTCTTTCTACTATGACAGAAATCACCACGCACTATAGTACCCAATGCAACAACCTTACCTTTATTGCCTAGTAGCTCCACTGGCCCAGATACAATCGCAGTAATTGTACTGACCTCGTTTTCCATGACACGTTCATTTCCACAAGCAGGATAAGTAGTGGACCCTTTCCCTGGGATAGGAGTGCCTACTCTTGAATTGTTGACAGCTAGTGTAGATCCATTGGTCTTCATGTAATGTAGTATCACCTGTGACGAAGAACAAATGAGCATTATTATTGTATATTATTTGAAGCGTATTAAAATTATTTACTGATGCGCGATGACAAGTCTGAATTAAACACTAACATCGACTTTATTACCCATCAACCCTATCTCACCTTGAAATGAAGTCACTTTACCAACCACACCCATTTCACTTTGAATTGTGCTCAGTCTTGTCTTATTTTCGGTATCTCTTTTTTGAAGAGAATAATAAGTGATTAATGCCATCTCAACCTGCTTCTTCGACATATAGGATGAGTAGTCATGAATTCCATCTTTTCTGTTAGCTCCAAACACCTCATCCAGTTCTTGTGCAATCACATATGCGGCGTTGCTACCACTTGCTCCTATTTCTTTGTTTTTCTTTTTAGCTTCTGTTATTTTCTTCTGCATTTTTGTAATTGGAAGTTGCTGCTTAGTATCAACCACGAAGACCAAATATAGGCTATAGTAGTCGAGAAACAAAGTAAGAAACCGGAAATAATAAACAAGGTTTTTTGAAATTGGTTCTGAGTTCGCATTTTATACTTGAGATTCAATCAGCATTATACTTGTTATGGCTAAACATGTGGTGGTTAATTACTTCTTGTCTCGACTGTTTCTTTAAGCATAATTTGAAGTCTTAATATAGTAGCTTTGTGGGCAAATATTGTTTTATCTTATTGTCCACATAAAAACATTTTTCCAACTCATAAAAGCTAAACCTAATCTAGCTAATGGAGGCCTATTATTTTTTATTGATAAAGAATAGGCAAAGAAAGGGGTTATGTAAGTACTAATAATAAACATTTATTATGTAGGAAAATGTTGTCATTTATTTCACTTACATGTGCCTCCACCGCACTAGGATGAACAGTCCCATCACTACGTTGGTGTCCCAACAACCACTTGTATGTAGTATCTTTGGGTACAACTTTGACTCCCGACTCATCCTACAAAAATGGTTCATCATATTAAAAAGAGAGCATACTGACAATTAGATTTTTGACTACCAGAGACAGTAATTACAATTTATATTTCTTGTTGTTGTATGAGCATCGCCCCAAGTGTATGGCGGAAAACGGAAACTTTTCTTGCTTCTGCATTCTTAGCATTGTTTACTATCTTTTCAACTCTCTTCTCATTTTCAACAAATTCAACCAAAACATTTGGATTCATCCCAAGTGGAGCTTTGTCTTTTGCAGCTTCCCAAAGTTCTGGAGTGAGTTCAATTGGTTCAGGTTCTTCAGACTCCTCTAGTACTTCAGACCCCTCATCAGATACTGCAGATATCTTCGGGGCTGTTCTTCGACGTTTTCCTCTAATTTTGTCCCGTAAGTCATACTTGTATCTCCTCCATAATGGTGGAAATCCTGTTTCTATAACTTCGCGGATATGATCCTCACCCAACTCAAATTCCCCCTAAGATACAGATTTATTTCAATAAACATACGTACAAATACCGTCAATAGTAGCAAAAACCCACAAATGAGAATAAAGTGAGAATGAATAAAAATTACCATCAAAGTTGTCCAAAGATCATCTTTAAAATTATCCGACACGACCCTCCAGTCTGTGTATTTAATAGGGATATGAGCTCTTATGATCTCTCCTGCCCTAGTCTTGCATCTGGAAGCAGTATGTCCTCAGGCTTTCCCCCAGGGTCGAGTTCAACTTGAATCTTCGGTTTTGCTGAAGAAGAGCTGGATCCATTTTGCTGCGATATCGTACTTCGAGAATTTGTGCTCTGTTGTTGTTCCATTGTCCTGCAACAAGAATATGAAGTAAAGTATTACTACAAACATACAAATGGTGAATAGATAATAATACTAGGAAATCCAAAAAAGACAACAGCATTAAGTTTTATTCAAAAGACACTATCAGTTGAAAACAAAAATTATAATAACCCAATACGAAGAGGCTAATCTGATAACCAAGTACAAATTACAACACAAACAACATTTATTAACTACGTCATGTTTCTAGCAAAGATTTCAAATGGGGTTCATCGTCGAATATCGACTGGAATTCTCTAAATTCTGGCTTCAATAAGTCATCTGCTTTTCTTGTTATACGCCTCGGAGAATTGATTACAATAGACCAGTCAGGATTCTTCAAATCTGTCGAATAGAACACTTGAGAAGCCTCAAAGTCGAGTATCACAGGTTCATCAAAGTAAATATCTGAAACTTCTGAACCTATTCAAGTTAACTAATATCAAGCCAGAATCAGGACAAATTTTACACCCGCGACTCCTGCTCTCGACCTTCACCCAATCGCAATAAAACACCACCTCCATAAAGTTTGTGTAGTCAAGCTCCAATATATGTTTCACCACATCTATACCACTTAGTTACACCATCAACAGGGTTTTTATCTTTACAACTTGCACTATGTTGTAGTTGCTTCCATATAAACACCAATATCTTGTGTAACATGACCCATCTCATAGGACTTTGCTGAAAAGGTAAAACCATTGACCATGTACTTTTCATATTCCTTAGCTCCAACAGGCCCTTTTACGTAACGCTATAATTTGGACTTTATTTTTCCCTCTTTCTCCAACTGCAAGCATTACAGAACTTGTCAGTCTCAAGGCATACAAAAATATGGTAACTGAATCTGTCTAATCATTCTCAAATATGATAATCAACTAAATCTCAGATTAGATACCTTTTTATACAACCACCTTATGAAATTTGTTTGTCATTCAACTTCATTGTTAGTACTCGTAATCCCATTTGTATTCAAAGAAACTTCACCGCAGTATTCACTGCAAACCGGTTACATGATAGAACAATTAGGAAAAATAAAAACAGAAAAAAAATATATTCTTAAGTATAATAGGTACTCACACATAGTAGTCTGCGGGACCTTCTGCTTCACGACGAAATAACACTCATCAAACTATTTATACGAATTGTACAACAGATAACTTCACAATCTTATCTCCATACTCCATAGGGCCTTCGTCGCTATACTTGGAATCAGCATCAAAGAACGCTTCTCCTTTAGCTTTGTGATTGCCATCCTTTGAGTTTGCCACATGTTCCATTGTATAAACTACTCCTTAAGCTACAAGATGTGATTCTTTGATCACACCTTCCACATAAGGATTGTTGGTCGGAATGTTCTTAAAAGACTTCATTGCCCTGCATAACCACAAAGATGTAAGATTTTATTTCACAAATGAATGGAACTACAGGTGAACAAAAAAGTTCAAAATAATTACCTTTCAAAAGGATACATCCATCGGAATCTAACTGGTCCGCAAGTTAGAGCTTCATTGGCAAGGTGCACTACTAAATGGATGCTGATAACGAAGAAAAAAGGTGGAAAATACTTTTCACAAACACACAATTCCTCGACGACCATGAATTTGGCCTTTGGAAGTTCAGATTTGTTCAGAACCTTCGAGCACAAGATTCTAAAGAATAAACTGATTTGATGAAGAGTCTTGTGGAGGTCCAGGTAGCGTGGGAAAGCATGTAGAAGCAACACCAGAAGCAAATACTCCATGATAACATAAAATTCATGCGACTTCAAACAATGCATACCAGGAGGATTAACACTGGCATTATTTCCAAGATTCGACGAAAACCCCGTCGGAAACTTCATATTTTTCAATGTCTGCAAAAAGTGTTGTTTCTCCACCTTAGTCAAAGCATAAGGAGCATCAGGTACAACTCTTTTCCTGTTTTCGGATCTGTAGTGATCCACTTCCCACTTTGAATATTCAGAACCTTCATATCTTCACACACACTATTTTTAGATTTCTTCTTTATGTCGAGCAGTGCATCTACTAGATGTTCAGTAACATTCTTCTCGACGTATATTACATCGACACAATCGATAAATATTACGCACCCATGTTGGAATATCAAACATCTTTGCCCTCTTATAAAATGCTTTAGTTGTTGAACCGATATCACCATTATGAACTTCATAAAAATCTTTCTTTCTCTTCCTCCCGTCTTTGGTAAGCTTACCGGGAAGATGATGAATATTACTGGTCTTCATCAATACTTCTTCTCCACTTAATCGAGTCGATGCCAATCCCCTCTTCTCTGTTTTCATTCCCAAGTACTTGCCTTTCCTGAAAGGATGAGTCGTCTTCAAAAATCTTCGAAAATTTCAGTACACAATCTTTCTCGAGTGAGGCAACCAATCACTTTCAGTCTCATCTCCACATCCAGGACACGCTTTGTAACTGTGAACTACACAACCAGAAACATTTCCATATGTTGGCAGATCATGAATACCCCACATTAAGATAGCTTTCAACTTGAATGCATGTTCTAGATGCATATCTACAGCATCGACTCCCTCCTCAAAAAGTTCAGTCAGGTCATCTATTAACAGGTGAAGCATAACGCAGATGTCTTGACCCGGTGCCTTAGGTCCTGGTATTAGTAGCGACAGGATTTGAAATTCTGGTTTCATACTAAGTAATGGCGGAAGATTGTAAGGAACCAAGATAACTGGCCAACAACTATAGCTTGTACACTGGATACTGCAAGGATTGAAACCGTCGGTAGAAATGCCAAACCACATTTCGCGCTTCATTTTAAAAACTCAGGCCACTTTGTCTTCATGTTCTGCCATTGTAGAGAGTCTATTGGATGTCGCATATGCTCGTACAAAACTTCTTCTCGATCATGCCACGTCATTTCTTCCGCAATCCATGGTATAGCGTACAGTTTATGAAGTCTTGGAGAAATCCGGAAATGTCGTAATACTTTAGAAGGCTCATTTGTCATCCTTTTAATTCCATATTTCCATTCTTTATCCTTGAATCTAGATGCTCCACAGCTTGGACACTTTATCGCATTCCCAAGATCATTTCTGAACAACACACAATGTTTAATGCACATATAAATGTTATCTGCCTTCATTCTCATTGTCGGGTATTTTGCAGGGAAAATGTTGCCTTCTGGAAACCATTTTCTGAGTAATCCTAAGAGGTAAGTAACATTATTTCCTGACCAACCAAATCTCTTCTTCACATGATGTAGTTCCACAATGGCCTCAAGCGTTGTCATGCCATTCTCACATATTGGATAAAGTTTCTCTTCTGCTAACTTTTTGTACTTCTCATGTTGCTTACCTAAGTAAGGCTCCTGAATAAAGGGATGTTCAGAATCAGTTGCATTAACAACCTCGTTTAACCCTTCATATCTCCCATATGCATTATCTACAAAGTCCTTTAACCTACAACCATCATATCTACTGCTCTCTTTGATGATTTCCTCTACTAATATTTCTTCTTCAACCATATGTTCTACATTTTCCTGAACTACATATGATGTTGATGTTGATGTTGATGTTGATGTTGATGTTGATGTTGATGTTGATGTTGATGTTGATGTTGATGTTGATGTTGATGTTGATGTTGATGTTGATGTTGATGTTGATGTTGATGTTGATGCTGATGCTGGTGTCGACGACTCTCCGTGTAGTGACCAAACTATATATGAATCAAGTATACCATGTAACAACAAATCATACTTCACCATTGCAAAACTCAGGGATTTCTTATTCCGATGAAGGCGACAAGGAAAAGGACAAAACGGCTAGTCTTTAATCCTGTTCTTGTATGCAAATTCAATGAAAACATTCACACCCTATCTGTACACGGAACTAAACCTATCTTCAACCATCCAACCTTTCTCACACTGTTAATACATTCTATAACCATCAAAGATCCAGATTATATTATACTTTCACTACTTTTAACCTAAATCAAAGTCAAAGCAAACTAAACTAAACTAAAGCAAAGTAAGTAAACACCAAACAAGAAGAAAAGCTAGTAAGAACACAAGCATTTACATATAAAAGCAACAAAGCAAATACAACACCGGAAGCGAAAATACCTGAACTTTCAAGTCCCTCGAAACCACGACTGTATTCTACAAACCCTGCCCTGCATCATAAAGACACAAAACATGCTTCAGAACTTCTACTGCAACCAAAGTGTCGGCGCATATATGCATATCCTTCAAACAACTTACAAACACAAATATAAATCCATAAAAATTCATTGGTGTCAGAAAGACACCAGCACAACATATTTGCAAAGATTTCAGTATCACGCACTCATACCAAATCTATATGTATAATACTCTTATGATAGCCTAACTAAATCAAATCCACGAGATGATGTTTACACTAAATCCAAATGAAATTCCACCACTTAGTACCAATTAACTACAAATTTAAGATGGAAAATAGTATATTCCAGATAGAGAACAAATTAAATACACAGAACACGACGACGTACTTAAATAACAATTTACAAACATGGTTTAATATAACATTACAGTGAAACAACAAGAGTGCACTATGAAAATCATAAAACCAGAGAAGGCCCTCTATCTCATAAAAATGATAGACAAAAGTAACAAGGTTAATATCTATGTCAAAATGTCTCGAAAAAATAGGACATAAATTACATTTCTCAGGAAATTCAGTTTCGTTAGCTTCCAATCAAAAATTTGTGCATAATTCATTAAGCGACGTAATTCAATAAATTTGGTCTCGTTAGAAACTAGAGAAGCTCCTCTATGCCATAAAAATTATATACAAGAATAAAAAGGTTGATATCAATGTCAAAAAGTCTCATCAAGACAACACAGTAAGCATTTTCAGGAATTCCAATCTCCAAACAAAGATTCATTCGTAAAGAGAAATCAGTTTACAAGCAAAACATGATTTAAAAGAATTATTACAGAGAAGGTATTACAAAAGTTAGCTAGCCAAAAGGGTGAGTTCAAACACAAAAGGTAGAAATTATTTACAAAGATTACGGGTAAAAGTTGTACGCATACAGTGAAATGGTAAATCAGTTGTAAAGCTAAGGATACCCACTTGAGCGAAAATACCTGACCTTGCAAGTCCCTTGAAACCATGACTATATTCTACAAACCCTGCCCTGCATCATAAAGACACAAAACATACTTCAGAACTTGTTACTACAGCAACCAAAGTGTCTACGCATATATGCATAGCCTTCAAACAACTTGCAAACACAAATATAAATCCAGAAAAATTTATTGGTGTTGGAAAGACACCATATTTGCAAAGATTTCAGTATCACAGCACTCATACCAATAGCCATGCCAATAAAAATCAAGAAAAAGTCATGCAATAGCTCATCATACACTAATTATTTAGCCTACAACGTAGATATGATCCTAGGGCAAGAAAATAATGTCATTTAGAAGTATCAATTATGTTGATCAAGCCTAATCGACGAGCATAAACCTAAAACTAGAACCTGCAACAACTAGAAGAAAAAAATCATGTTTACCCATTAAGGACACCCAAGTATCAGATTTAGAAGTCCCTCAAAGTCCATAAAACCAAACAGTAAAACCATGTTTACACATTATGGATCCAGCTCTTATTCAGTAAAACTATGAAAACCCATCTCATCACCAGTCTTTCATTAACTCACAGATCTATCTTTTAAGAACTAAAATTGATATACTTCAAATCTTTTAAAGACAAACAACAAACCTTTGAACAACTTCAACAAAGCTCAAACCTTAATTCAAACAACTTCCAACCACTGGTTTCTCCACAAACTAACCCCAAAACAACTAAAATAAAACAAACTACACCAACTCACTGATCTTTTTTAGGTAAACAAAAGAAGATTGCAAAGCTAAAATCAACAACCAAAACTCTGATAATGAAATCAAATAACAATCAAAATCAAATCTGGCATCAAAAGTGTAAAAGTTAGGGTTCATACTTATAAGAATCAGCAACCTTGCTACTAAAACCACAATATAATATCAGCAGATTGGGATTTCAGAAAAAAAATTGAATTTCTAGGGTTTTGAAAAATTGGGTTTATGACCGATACATCTTGATTTCTGGTTTTGGGCTTTTGATAAGGATGTAAAGGTTAAGAATTAATGGGGTTTGATTGAATTTTTTGATGCTGAAATTTATAATTTTACACCGGTTGAAGAGGGTTTTGCAGTGAAAGAGAAAGGAGATAAAAGACAGAGAAGAGAGATGAAGAAAGAAAAACGTAAAAAAAAAAAAAACGTGTTTCCTGTTTGATACATGTTTGGTCAAAAGTTTGTTAGAGGGAGGTCGAGCAGAAATTATTGGGTAAATTTCTAATTAGTTTTTTTTAGGGGAGGGGGATATTTTACTTTTTAAGTTTAGGGGGAAAATAATTTATAAGGTAAAAAAAAAAGAGAGATATTAATTGTTACGTGGAAAAAGGATAGGAGATTTGTTGTCGAGTGAAAAAAAAAAGGAAAAATTGGGAGAAACCAATTTAAGGGTTTTATAAAATTACTTTGAACTAAAGCGAAAATCAAAAAAGCTATAAATATATTCGATCAAAAATACCCTAACAATAATCGAATTACAAAAATACCCTATTTTAGAACCGGCCGTTGCAAACGCGTTGCTCAATTATCTATAGATAATTATGAATTAAAGCAATAGAAATTCCGTTTTGCAACGGATATAGACGTTACTTATTTTGGAACGATATAAACGTTGCACATCCAAAAAATAAGCTATTGCAAAATTGACAATATGGCATAGTGGTTTGAGGATGAGAAAATATACAAATACTTTTTTTATGGCAACTTCAGCAACCGTTGATCGAGCTTCTTGAGATGTTAGCTAATCCATATTCTTTTCTATTCACAACATCAATACATGCTTATGTCAAAGTACTTACTAAAATGTTAATCTCCGCCCAATGAGGCAGTTATGCCGAACAATAGAAAATCAAAAAACTACATAATAAGCACTTGTTCGATCGTGCCTGGAAAAAAGATTACCTCTCTCTGTATGTTAGAACCTGACGTCCTATGTCTTCTGATACAACCATCTGTTAGCACAAATGAATTAAAATTACAAAGATGCATAGATATTAGTGACATTGGTACATAAAAGAATCTTGTTTTTCTCATAAAATTAGTGCAAGGATCTTTGCCCGTGATTCCAGATTCATTAGAACTGCAGATTTGGTTGTTGTTTTCGCCCTATCCAGCTCTATTTGTGTTACTTCCTATCCATCAGTAAGACTTACAAGAATAAAAATAGTTGATTATCAAAACATAAAAATTATGGATTATCGAGATAATTAGAAATTTTTATCACAGAACAAAATCCTACCAATTTTCCGATACGAACGAAGACTCAAAGGAAGATATAGAATCACTCGTGTTGTTTTCAAAAAAGAGAAGCAAAGCCAACATCCAATCAAATACACCTTTGAAGATACCTGCGACACAAACGACGAACACGGATTAGAACAACATCAAGCCAATTATGTAAGCATCCATTAGAACAAAACCCTAAAAATATTAAAAAAAACATCAGGCCACCATTAAAAGAGAGAGGTGACGATGAATCAATGGGCTTGCTCGATTGCTTTATATATAGCATCCAAGAACAGAAAATCTATAAAATAAAAAAAAACCGTCTGGGGAAAAAATCTCTAATTTAGTAAATAACACCCTAAAAATTATGAAACATTTTTTTTTAAAATGCACATATTTTATAAATAACAATATTTTTTTTTATTTTAAGAAGTATATACCTTTTTTAGATACACACAATCTATTTTTACCCATAAATTAAAATTCTAAAAATATTAAAAGCACATTCCCTAAATGGCATGACTCAACTTGTTAATTTTTATTATATAGGAGAAAATATTTTTTATTCCGTAAAAAATAAATATTGAATTTAGTTATCTACTACTTGTTTTACATATTTATTCCCAAAAATTATAAAATAAAAATAAAAATAAAAATAAAAGAATATGTTTTATTTAGTTACCTAAATTATGGATACTTTCTAACTTAATTCTCAAACAAATTTAACGGTCCAGATTCAAAAAAAAAAACATGTAAACATGGTGTAAGAGTAATAAACCAAATATCAATCAATCAGGATAAAGGATTTCGTTGACCCACCAACACATAATAGGGTGACCACTACCATTTAATGTGGATCCTAGGATAAAGCAAGTTAAATAAAATTTCAACAGCCACGAAATGTAAGGGGGCTAACTTGTTTCAGCCAACCAGAAGTCGGGGTTTCGTTGACCGCCCATTGGAAGGGGAGGTTAGCGCAACTCTCAACGTGGAGTGAGAGATGAATTGGAGTGTTTAGGGTGTTAATTTCTATTGTCATTTTGCCAAAAATAATAGTAGTTTGGGCATGAATTTTATTGACTTGGCCATAATTGGGTTATTTGGCAACTGTTTTTCATGGATTCCAGGCACATGGTCTTCTACAACTTGAGGACTATTAAAGTGACTTTTTGAATGGTATTTTAGGGAACTTCTAAATTGATTTTAATCAAGCTTTTGGGAGAAAAGCTAGGGTTTGGAACGTTTTACACCGTTGTAACTATTTCTTGTTTATTATCTTTTATATAACTCATAGATTTTACTAATTTCATGAATAGTTTTCTTAATGATTGAGGTTGAATTCTAAGTTATAAAACATGACTTAAATTATTAAATAAATCCATTTTAAATTCTTTACATGATTATTGTTTGTTTATATTATAAAGAATGTTCATGCTTGATTAATAGATTGTTTAGGTGACCAAGTAAATTGATTTATTAATTAAAATCTAATGCTAGTAACGAGTTAGGAGATATGTGTAATAGTCGAGTAACTCCTACACAAATAGAGAACACGAGACATTGCAGAGAGATTTTGTGGAGCATTTGTGTGTATAAATAACATTAGTAAGTGGACCTTGAACTAAGAGTTTAACTTCTAGGATCAATCTATAAATTCACAAAATATAAAGCATTCGACTAAATTACATCTAGAGTGAGCTACTACTAGGCGAATATAATATAGTAGTCGAGAACTTCCGCGTCCTGTGATAAAGGGAATTTAGGGGATAACACTGAGCTAGTTGCTATCATACGGTTGGTGATAATCTGTGATTAGTGAAAAATATATGAATATACTAATTTGATGATTATTTAATAACAAATAAGGATTCCTCGATTATATTTTTCTTTATTGATTGCAACCTAATTGATTTTAATTGCTTTGTTAAATATATTTAATCTAAAACAAAAACCTTGTGACATTTGATAACTAAAACTCCTTGCTCTTTGTGGGAACGAATCTTATTTATTGTTATATTATTCATTGGTAAAGTAGAAGATAAGTGAATCAATTTGTTGTACTTACATCACACATCAATTTTGGCGCCCCTGTCGGGGAGTAGTCGGTTTTAGTTGTTATTAATTTTTGTTTATTTTTGTTTTTAGATTTATTTTAGTTTTTAACTTTGTTTTCTAGATTCTTGATTTTAGGTACCTAATCTCTGGATCCATGTTATCGTGCCAGTTATCAACAATGCGGTATTACTACTCGAAGGGGAACAATTCTACAAGATCCACCTTCAGCAGAGATGGGTGCTCTTCCACTTCCGGGTAAGAAGTTGTGAGAGTTGACATCTCCATGGTTAGACTCACAACCACTGTGCATTACCATAACTTCCTCAGTAGAGATGAAGTTGAATTTGATTCATCATGTACCTAAATTCAAGGGACATGCAGGTTAAAACCCAAATCGACATCTTCGACAGTTTCAGAATACAATGAAAAGTCTTAGGCACGGACCCGAAGACAGTGAGACGGCTGTGCTGAAAGCTTTTCCATTTTTATTGATAAACTTGGCAGAAGAATGGTTGTATTACATTCATCCAGGAGTGTTAAAACATGGACGGAGATGGAAAAGTTATTTCTAGAGAAGTATTATCTTACTTCTAAGGAGATATCTATCGTAAAAAGATTAGTTGCATTCTAAAAATTACCGGGGAGTCTTTTTATTAATACCGGGAGAGGTATAAACGGTTGTTGGCAAACTTCCCACACCACAACATCATTTGAACACTCATCAATACTTCTATGAACAATTACTTTTGGAATAAAAAAACTTGATTGATGCATCCGTAGGAGGTACACTTACTGAAAAGAAAATCTCGCATGCGACTAGTTTGATTAAGAGTATGACTTCAAGTGCGCAACAATTTTATACAAAAAACAACTTAAATATCAGAAGAGTTAGCGAGATAAGAGAGTCTCAACAATCAGAACAACGATTGAACAACATAAAGAAGGTAGTGCAACAATGGTTGCGGTGATTATTTCTACTTATGAAGAAGAGGTCGAATAGGTAAATGTTGTGTTCCCCAACCAGATGTCAAGGTATTATCCATGTTCTAATACTTAAAAAATCCAGGTTAGAAATATCACCCAAATTTTAGCTATGTGAACAAGCAAGTTGCAGCTCCTATGAAGGCTTATGGACGACAAAATGGATTTCAACCACAACAACAACAATTCCAACAGCCTTAACAACCTCAGAATCAAGGTTTTAACCTTTAAGATTTGTTTAAAACTTATATGCATAAACAAGACATTGTTTTGCAGAGGCAGGATACGGCGATAAAGGACATTCAAACACAAATGGGTCAATTAGCCACTTCCATAAGTAAGTTAGAAGCACAAGAAGCTGGAAAACTCCCATCACAAAATTTGGTGAATCCAAGAGAAAATGTTAATGCAGTACTTAGAAGTAGAAGGTAATTTGAAGATTCAAGTCAACAGAAATAGGTTGGTGGAGGGATAAAACACGACAATGAAGAAACAATGCCTATAGAAGAAATCGTCCCAAACGAAAAACCAATTCCAACTAGCCAACATAAGGACACAAGGACATAATTCCTACATTTACCACTCCACCACCTTTTCCTAGTCGGTTTTCCAAGTACCAAAGAAATAAACTCAAGACAAAGAGATCCCAGATATCTTTAAAAAGATGCAAATCAACATCCATTCATTTAGGCCATCAGTACCCAGGTATGCCAAGTTTTTGAAGGATTTGTGTATAAAGAAGGATATGTTGATTGCTAATGAGATTACTCAGGTGGGTGAAAGTGCAGTGATCATGGGGGTTTCACAGTTGCAATTAATATTGGTAACTGCATATTTAAGCGTGTTTTGATTGATTTGAGAGCATTCACTAGTGTGATGTCAGCTGATATTTATGATTCTTTGAATATTGGACCATTAAAAGTGTAACACCCCGAGTTCCGGACCAGGGTCAAACCCATATGGAGATCCAAACTCAAGGTGTTATGGGTCGGAATGAGACAGATGCATATATTTTATTATCTACAATTATTTCACCAAGCACAACTGAACTCTTATATACATGAATTTAAGCATATGGATTTACTATTTAAACATCTATAACAACATTTTGACAAAAAAAATTATACCAAATTACACTTCAAGCAATTACAAGAAAAACAACACAATCATCAAGGTAACTAACTTCTTAGCTCCACTTACAACTTCCATGAAATCTACAAGGATGTCAATTGGGGTGAGATGACAACTCAGTAAAACGCATTCCCATTCTAAAAAGATGCATAACAATATCAATGAATCAAAGTAAATATACAACAAGAATATACGACATAATTCTGAGGAGTCAATAATATATAGTCAACAAATAAGCTCACAATATCAATAATGTTTTAACCAAATCATCCAATTTATATTTCAACGTATGAGTTCACAACACCAATAATATTTCTAATAAATCATCTAATTTAGGATTCAACACATTAAATCACAACACAATTAATACATTCAAAAATTCACCCATTTAAATATCATCAAATGAGTTCCTGGTACGAAAACCTTGGTTCGCACTCCCACCTATCATTTACCTCGGCATGGACAATTGTCATCGATGGATCAGGGGATCATTACCCTATACGTTCTTGGGAATCATTACTTATTCTCTCTCGGAATCATTACCCACCGTTAGCATGGAACCAAGTTCCATCTAACAGAAAAACATGAAATCATTTTCTTTTGTAAATCATTTTTATAAAATACTGTCAAATCATATGACAAACAAGTAATGATGTATTTTACTCGAGAATATATACAAACAAGAATACATTTTACAAACTGCAGACATCTTACACTAATTATTTCATATTGATAACTTTGTATGATCGCCCTCAAATTTTTAGTGAACATTCCTGACACCGTTAGATATAACATCATTGTAAACAAAAGGCTCAAACTTAAGATATTGATTTTACAAGATCAACATAAAAACCGGGCAGATTACATCATGTGACCAAATTATTCATAGTTAATTCATAATATTCGTAAATTCAACGAATACAACTAACAATGAAATATAACACCCAAATCTACAACTTTTGTTAGTATCCCAATTAAGATTACATAATTCAATAAAAACCTGATAAAGAGAAACTATCTAGAATTTCAGAAAATATTATCTAAACTGAAACAAACATTTAACGGTGAATTTACGATAAATTATGCTCAAATAACCATTGATACCTAATCATGTTATCTACCAACAGAAGAAGCCTGATCATTAATCAAAGATACATATTTATGCCAATAAATTACTGAACCCTAACAATACAAAACCATATGAAATAAACACCCAAAGAAAAACATCAAAAGAAAAAGGGTTTCGCATTCCACCTCAATTCCATCGATCCTCTACTGATTTTCTTAATTAATTTTCCTCAAGAACCCTAGCTCCAATTCATCTTTTTCTTCCTCTCCATAGATTTTGGTTTTTTAACTTCTCTCATACCTTTCTCCTTATTTATTTATAAAACCGTATATTAATTATTAGTAGTAGTATTAAATCTCATAATATTATTATTTTTATTTTATTTTAATATATTTTTATTTTCCCTTAATTTTATTTATCCTATTAAAACTAATTAGATGACTATATTTCTACTATAACCTTTTACTAAGTGATAGAAGGAAGAATTTTTTAATGTCTGATCAAGTGTCAAGACCTAGTCTAAGGAAAAGAAAAATAACTCTACAACAACCCAATTAACAAGGTAAACTAAATCAGGTAAAATTCGACCCGAAAAGGTAATTAAAAACACAAGGTATTACAAAAAGAGACAAGGATTATCATTCAATTAACTAATAAGTATAACATTGTAGAAGGTGGATTTTTGACAAAGGCAAAAATTATAAATTTATTTATGTTCCATATCAGAAATATCGAATTTACAAATTTGATTATGGCCATGTATCAGAAATACGGAACCTGCAGTATGTATTTCGATTTCACATTCTGCAAGAGAATTGAGGATACATATTCTATTAATAGTTGTAGGCACTCTACACTGATCTTATAACCTTTCGATAAATATTACACACAATATCAGAGCTTCACCCGACTGAACTTTCGATATTCTATGTATGTATACAATTTGAACTTATGTCAAGTGTGACAATTTCCTCGGCTGAATTCTTTGGCATCAAGTCTCAATAGTTGTGATCTGGCCCAAAATCCAATATTTGCAACAACAAAAAAATGCATTGAAACCTAGTATGCACGACGCTGGGCCAATCCCACCGTCAAAACCTCACCATGCACGGCGCTGGGCTAGTCTCAGCGCCAATATCTCTAATGCACGACGTCGCTGGGCTAGTCCCTGAGTCAATTTTTCTAATGTACGACGCTCCTAGTGCTAGATTGAATGCGCACGACGCCGGGCTAGTCCTAACGCCAACCTATCTTGCACTCCAGCCTTCGCAAACGTCCTTCCTAGCCAGTCCTGGGGTGCACCCTTATGCACGACGCTGGGCTAGTCCCAGCACCAGACCTACCTGTTGATGGTGGATTTTTGACAAGAGAGAAAATTATAATATTTCTTTTCTCCAAGCTGCAGGATAATGGAATAAATATACTTAGATTCCTGGCCCGGCATCAGAATTATGAATACATACTGTTATCCTATATTCTGCAATAAAATCGAGAAAGGGATATTCAGATATTGGCTAAATTAGCCTTGTAGATCTTTTTGCATATATATGCACCATAGAAATTTCAGAGTTATACTCAACTAAATCCTCGTTATTTCATGTGCATCTATGCAAACTATTTGTATAAAACAGAATACGTTGATTATACAAAATTACGAACATCCAGAATAGAGGCTATGCCATATCTAAAATGCTAATTAGATGCATATTATCTAATTGCAGAGTCGCATCAAGCATAATTTCAAGTTGCAAACTTCCACGGCTGAATCTCTTGAAAATGTTCTCTACGCACTGCATAAAAGTTAAGCATAAAACGCTAACAATAAATCTCAAACAATTGAGAAACTCTAAACAGGCCATAAATACGGCCACAACATTAATGAATGTCAAAGCTAGCAGTACATAGACAATAACCATGGCACTAGCACGAGCTAGCCTTGGAAAACCATAATCACACTCCCAACACAAATGAGTAGCACACATATGTTTCAAAAGGCCAGGAAAAAGCCAAAAAGCAAAAAAGTCAACAAAGCCAACATGCCCACGCGCCAAACAGGCCCTAAAAGTGCTAGCGCTAGCACCAGCGCCAACAGCGCTGCTGGCCTCCTAACAGCGCTAGCCGCGCCAATGCTAGCGCTAGCTTTACCCTCTTCCTATTTCATGTATCTTTTTACCCTACTTGTGTTAGCATCATTGATAATATTATCTTACTCACTTGCTTTGAGTCCATGACTCCACTAATTCCTATGAGAAATCAAATCATATGATATATGGGGATTATTCATGGGGTTTTGGTCTTGTGGTTATAGCAACATGTGGCGTGGTACCATCCCATGATCTGAAAGTTACAAAATAGTGATGACGGTTGTAGAAGTTGAGGAGATAATGGAATTATGGTTTTCCAGAAAATTCCAAGGATAATGGGAGGTTATACCATTACCCCCCATAATCCCCATTACTCCATCTCTCCACTACCTCCACTACTTTACAAGGAACACATGTGTGTCCTCAACTATTATAAATAGGCTACTTATCCATTCTGAAAACATAACAAGCTTAGCATTCTCTCAAGCTCTGTTATTTTATCAGTAGTTCTACATCTCTTCACACAATTCGACACACAAAATCCCTTCAACTTTCTTTGATTCCCTCCCTTAAGATCAACCCATTTTCTCTCCTTGTGACCAAAGCAGGGCGGAACGGCTATTATCGGTGTTTAGGCTTGCCATGTACGATTTTGATTTTCGAATCTAAAGAAAGTACTTTTACAGTACATTATTTTGCCTATAATCAATTTTTAGGTACTAACAATTGGCGACCACAGTGGGAGATCAATCTCTCGGTCACGAATCCAACTCTTCAACCATCTAAAAACCAAATCTTCAATCACCCAAAAAATGGTGGATCTTAGGTCAGGTTCAGCAACCAATCCCAATTCAGGTTCGCAAACCACCATTAATCCCGGCAACACCAGTGGTGGAACTCCAGAAACCACTACTCAAAATACCACCACTGAAAATACCAATACTCCTCTTCATACCACTGAAAGTGCCAAAAACAAAGAACATGCACCACCAACCATGGATGATATGATGAAGCGGAAGGAAACATTGGATGAAACTCAAGTAGCCATGGCCACTACCCAGAATGAAGTTCTTACCTTTCTTAAGACTTTAACGGAGTAGCTATCACCAGAGCAGCGTTATCATCAAATGGAGAAAGCTAAGAACACAACTGCCGGCGGCGCCAACACGTCAATAGAAAATGCCCAAGCATATGATGAAGTACATGTTATCACCGACCGTATACCATGGAGGAGTCAACAATAACAAAAAAAATTCACTCGTGAAGACCTGGAAAGGCTCTTGCGAAACCGGGGAAAGGAAGATTCATCTTTATTCCATCAACATCAACCCCCTTACCCAACTGAAATCCATAGGATTACACTACCAAACGGATATTCGTCTCCTCCATTGTCATTGTACAATAGCACCGAGAACGCTCGAGAACATGTCTCTCGATTCTTAGAATCGTCAGGAGTGCATGAATATAACCAAGTGTTGCGGCTCAAGGAATTCTCCAAATCTCTTACAGGAAAAGCTTATACATGGTATAACAATCTCGCCCCCAACAACATCTCTAGTTGGTCTCAGATGGTCAATGCTTTTTACAAAAAGTATTTCTTTATCTCTGAGGAAATCAATCTCTCGGACCTGGGAAGAATGTTCCAGAGAAACAACAAGCACCCCAACGAATACGTAAAGAGGTTTAGAACACAAGCTCTCGACTACCATGACTAGAACGTAACTGAGCAACAATTGGTGGAGCTTTGCATTAATGGTAGGATTCCTGTTTATCGTGCCATATTAGAAAATTTACGATTTTAAATCTTCTCTGAGCTACATGAGGCCACCAAAAGATCAGCAAGAACCGCTTCAGCCTTGTTGGAAAGAACAAGGCCCGCCAGAGAAGAAATCCATGGAGATACCCGTGGAAATAGACGTCTGGTGAACAAACAACATTCTACCCAACATTCCATAGGTGTTGTTACTGAGGAAAAGGGTAAGAGATAGGCATCATCTCAATCAACGTCACAGACTAAGCGCCCCGTCGACTCTAGTAACAGTCCCAGCATCAACTCAAGGACAAGTCTCAGCCGAGACTCCGCATCAGTCACGACAAACCAAGACGGATCTAACAATCCCAAATTTACCCTTTCTCATGGAGGAAGTCCTCGAACTGCTGGAATTATGGGTACAAAATGGGGCTATCAAGTTACCACCTGTGCGACATCCACCCACCGAATAAGACATGTCAAATTTAAAATATTGTCACTTCCGCAGATTTGTCAACTATCCCACTAGCGAATGCAATGGTTTAAGGTGTATCTTCAAAGAAAAGATTGACTCAGGAGAGTTATGCCTAGGGAATGAAGGCGTCCACAAAGATCCCCTTCTAGTCAGGAGCTTCACTCTTTCTGGGGACTCAGTCAATAAAACTGTCCAATACATGATGAAGCATATGTGAACTTCTCTACTTATCAAAGGCGCAACGAAAAGATATTTTTACCGCCCTCAATCGTGTTGCGTCGGGTAAGCGTCTACTCTTCGCCGAAAGTGATATTGCATATCCCAAGTCCGCTTCAGACGTGGTCATCCAATAAAATGAGAAACCTAGATGGGTATTTCTCACCATTGCTTGCCTCAAGGACACCGAGTTCGGACAAACACTAATCGATGCAGGAACCAACGTCAATATTATCACTATCAAGACTCTGAGAGTTGCGGTAATTTCCAGGAACGAAGCTACGCGCACCCTCCGACTATAATCAAGAATTCTGAAGGGAAGTCCAGGAGTGCTTACGGCTACATCACTCTTGAGGTGAAAACAGGTGACACCCGAACACATGCCAAGTTTCACATTGTCAAAGAGGATCCAAGTTATGACACGATTCTGGGACGCCCATAGGTCTGTAGCAACAAGATGGAAGCGGGCGTATCTTCTTTACCGGCGCCAACACCTCCAAGACTCTCAAACAAGCCGGAAAATCCCGAAGATTCCCTATCAGATGAGTTTCGCCGCATAATGAATTTGGATGTGAAGCAGTTGGCAGAAAAGGACATGGCATCATATGTTTGAAGGTTTCGTACACAAGTAAGTCACATCCAACCAACTTCTTTGCAACCAGCAATCCCACGTCCCGTCAAAGCTTAGGGACTTGACCCGGATATCAACCCTAGTCTGACTCGGGGATGTGAATGGAAAGATGATACCTTTTAAAATGTTATCAAGTGGGTATGGATTGTCTCTACTGGAGATAAGAAAATTAGTAACCCGGTTATTCAAAAGACATGTCCGAAGTTGAGGGGCTTGAACCCAATGCCTTCCATGTCAGAGATATGGTGAAAAAGATAACATCCTCTCCTGAAGAAGAGCCATATCTCATCACCGAAACCTTAAACGGCGGTTATTACAAGCTTATCAGTACTGACAAGCCATAAGGGGTGGTCATACATGGCAAGTGGTTGATAGCTCACAACTCTTAAAACATTCTACCACCATCTCGCTTTATTTCCCTGTTTTATGCAATATTTGTAATTTCTCTAAAATGTTTGCAATATCTTGCATTCACACTTAGGATTTTAATTTATTAAATCAAGCAAAATATTGTTTATTTTCAAAAAATATATCCTTGTAAACTATTCAGTAATCTCTATCTACTCAAAAATCCCCCCAAAAAATAATAAAACCACAAAAAAGCCATATGTCTCAAAACCTATGAAAACTTAGGAAAAACCTAGAAAAAGTCCTTGAAAAATGGCTCAGCACCTTCAACATATGTCTTCTCCATTTGCTCAACCGCCTCAGTTGCAAACTTCAACTCCCGAGAAAGCCTATCAACTTCACATTTAGCCTTAGCAACCGTCTCCAAGCTATAAGATACGCCTTTCTCCTGCAAATACTTTTCAATAGCTTCTAAATGACGACGAAGCTAGACGACATCAAGCTCATCTCTTTCGGCCTCCTCAAGAGAATCCTTCCATTCTAGAAGAACCACCTCGGAGATTTCTCTACGGGGAAGAGAAACCATGTCATTCACAATTGGCAGCAACACAAACATATTTTTCTCCAGAGTACGATAGTTCTTTGGATTACCTATGAAGAAATGGCCAAACTTCTTCCATATTTTGGCATACAGCTCAGCATAGGTAGACTAGACAGTGAAACCTCCAATATACACTTGGTCAAGTCGAGTCCTATAAAACTGGAAATCAAAGCTAACCCTCATTTGGATACTCGGCTGGAACCATCTCCATTGCATCAGCATTCTGCACAATGACATCATTCGGAGTGCTCAACAATTGCATCATGAAGGAGCTGCTCATGATCCTGAGTTGCAAAAGAAACGTTACAACGTCACGGTTTATGCGAAAATTATTAAAGTCGTTCAGAAAATCATGTATGGTTCTACACAGATGGTGGTCTAAGAGTTATAATCATGCCATTATGATTCTAAAATGATGGAGTAAACTTACTTGGAGCTGTGATAATCCATCGGAATCATAAGGCATCTCATAATACGACTCGCCAGTGAGTTCTTCGTTTTCAATTCCGGATTCTTTTATTTCTTTAGTCTGAGACGATTCTTCAGGTTCATTGTCATCTCGGTCTTCTTTCTCAATACTTCCAACCACAATGGTAATTTCGGATACTAGAGTATTCGTGATTTTAGTCATCTAAGAATGATAATTATTCATAAGAATCAGAATTCATTAAGTTCAGCAAGACAGAAATTTCTACAACTCAAGAAAAGAAGTTCCACTTACAACATAAGGTGCTAAGGAGACAACAACAGTTGGGACGCTAAACTTGAAAGGTTGAATACTTGAGTCACCTTGATGAGTTATACTCCCAGACTATACAAAGATACTCGTCAGAAGAAGATACAGATTTATTTCATACATAAAGGAAAAGTAAGAGAAAACACAAGATGTTTACCTTCTTCCGAGGACAGTTTCTACTTCCAGACATTACTACCCGTGGTCTTTGATCCCCAGACTGAGGAGTAAAATTTTCCATAATATCAGACGCAAAGTGCTTCGGGAACCACGACTGCAAGAAACGAAATAAACACTTAATTACTGAGTAAAAGGATGATGATTAAGCGGAGGATGATTTGGGATACCTGTGTCAAGTTGACGATCGAATCATGTCTCGCTACAGATTTAATTTTTAAGTTCGGACGAGCTATTAACTCCTTATCAAAAGGCTCACCACGTACATTAGAGGACTCACCAGACATAAAGTTCTTAAGAAAAATAAGTTGTGCATCCCAAAAATTATCATATTCAGCAGTGGCACGTCATTTTCTATCAGCCTCGAGGAAAGGAATGCTTCGATCAGGAACGGTATGAGCACCCTTGAATCGTTGTAGCACGTCTATAGAGGGTGCCCTAGTATGGTAACGAGGAATAAATCAAAGCCCATTTTTCGAGCCTCCCTATCGATGTTATAACTCTGTGTGACATACTTATCGGAGCGGACAACAAGAATATATTCTGGAGTGCAACTGTTCATAAAAGTGGCCTCACCGACTGTAGAAATATTACCCTCGTCAGTAGGGCCAGAGCGTATGACAATATTAGAACTCTCAGCAAAGGTCTCCGGTGGAATCCCATGTGGAAGCCTCGAACCCTAAGGTCTGAAATTCACCTTCTTCTCATTGTCCATTAAGTTAATAAGACTACCAGGAGAAGGTTTCTTCCTACTCCAACGGAGTATTCTAGCATACTTTATCTTTGCGCTTGGATAAGAAGGCTTGGCCTTTGGCGCATATTCAGGAAAATATTTCCACATCCAGACTTGCATAAACATAACAGGGATAAAAGCCCCAACCTTGGCATAACCATTAGAAATCCCCATGTCACAAATGAAACTATCCAAATGAGGGTATAAAGATCTTAGAAACAAATTACCAAGAGGAAGAGTTTTTCCACCAGCAAGCACAACATCAAGTGGAACAAGCACAAACTTCAATTGACCTCCAGGATAATCTTCGAACACATCTCTGGAAAGCCAAAGTGTAAGGAACGCATCAATGCATAAAGAATTTCAACAACAAGACCGTCAACACTTGTACTTTCGTTCCACCAGTAGTCAATCCAAGCCGAATAATTCTTGTTATTGCAACAATCAGACTTCTGTAAAGCTTCTATTTTCTGAACAAGGATGGCACCATATTTCTTCTTCTCCTCGGACCATTCAAGTGGAATACTACCAACAACAGGCAGTTGCATCAAGACCGCCACGTCCTCCAAAATGATGGTTAACTCACCTCAAGCACATACTGTTGAAAGAATGGATCGCACCAACGAGAAGCAAATGTAAGCAGACCCTTAGAGTCCTTATTAAGTCTCAAAGTCTCATACATTCGCACAACACGAAATATCTTAGCATTTTCTAGAACCAGCTTCACCTGAGGATTCTTCAACATAACTTTAGCCCATCTTGTCTATTCAGACAAAGGAATCTGGAACTTCTTAAAATCAACAAATGAGGGCATGTGTTCTCTTCCCTGCAAACAACACCTGACAATAGTCCGTGGATAAATATCCTGAGGCGGAGGAGCGCTATTGATGTTCGGAATAAATTTACCAACGTAATCAGGGTCAGCAGCCTTTTCGACAATACCATTAAAGAATTCATCATGAATGTTAGGCACATCGTCTAGAGAAATAACATCAGAATTTTCGCTTCCGTCACGACTAGAAGCAATGGTGGCATTATCTTCATGATCGTTCGATATCTACAATGGGTTCGGATAACACTCATGTCAACTAATGGGCAATCATGCACAAGGTTTGGTTCTATTTTATGTATATAGTATTGATATGTGAATACATGCTTATAAAATTGAAACTAACATCAGAAAAAGTTGATATAAACTCTAGTATACCTGGTTGAAGCTTAACAACGTTACAGTGAAGCCAAGAAAGGATTTCTACAATTCAGAATCAACAATTGTGGAATTAGGGTTACATGCAAGATGTTGTCAAGAGGAAATAATTATCAAGTCAATAGGCAATAACATACAAATGCAATTGAATAAGCAATGATAATTGAAGAAGTGATTTAGTACTTACCCTAAAAAAATGAAAGAAATATGTGAGTATTTACTCACGTAAAAAAAACTGAACGTGAAACAATCACGTAAAAAAAAAGTCTGGTTGACGCCGGAAAATGGTCGGAAGTTAGCCGACGATGGCTGGTCGGCGGCGTCATCGGCGGGAAGAGATTGATACTGCTGCCTGGGTGAAGAAAAGAGAAGAGAAAGGGTCGGTGGTGATGATAGAGAGAGTAAATATATATATATAAGGGTTTACTCCCTTTTATAAGTTGGTTTCCAAATCTAAGTCAAACAAGAATTTTCTCTTTGAAACCATGCTCCCTTGTTGCACAGGGGTAAATTTTGAACTTTCCATCATACAAATCAGCCACGCTTCGCTAATTTATACTCTCCAGACAATGCTATATTATCCTACGAGCATCATTACATCAATTATTGCTCCCTTAACGATTATTTGACATCATCGGAGCGTCATCAAATCAGAATTCCTGGTAATATCCGACAAACAAAAACTTGTTGATTTTTATTTTATGAAGGTAAAATAATATAAAAAATCACCATCTAGTGTTTACCACGAAATATTACTATTCCGCGCTAAGCAATGGACTTAATGTTGATAGTGGATTTTTGACAAGGGAGAAAATTGTAATATTGCTTTTTGCCAAGCTGCAGAAGCATGAAATAAATATACTTAAATTTTTGGCCCGATATCAAAGTTATGAATACATACTTCTATCCTACATTCTGCAAGAAAATCAAGAAAGGGATATTCAGATCTTGGCTAAATTAGCCATGTAACTCCTTTTGCATATATATGCACCATAGAAATTTCGAAGTTTTGCTCAACTTAATCCTCGTTATTTCATGTGCATCTATGCGAACTATTTGTATAAAATAGAATATGTTGATATATAAAATTGCAAACATTCAGAATAGAGGTTATGCCATATCTGAATAAAAATGCTAATTAGATGCATATCATCTAATTGCAGAGTCGCATCAAGCATATTTTCAAGTTGCAAACTTCCACGGCTGAATCTCTTGAAAATGTTCTGTATGCACTGCATAAAAGTTAACAAAAAAATGTTAACAATAAATCTCATACAATTGAGAAACTCTAAACAGGTCATAAATACGGCAACGACATTAATGAATATCAAAGATAGCGGTGCATAGGAAAAAACCATGGCGATAGCACGTGCTATCCTTGGAAGACCCTAGTCATACTTCCAACACCAATGAGTAGCACACATATGTGCCAAAAGCTATGAAAAAGCCAAAAAGTCAGCAAAGCCAATATGCCCACGCGCCAAACAGCCCCTAGCAGTGCTAGCCCCTTTTCTTTTTTTCGTGTATCTTTATACCTTGCTTATGCTAGCATCATTGATAACACTATATTACTCACTTGCTTTGAGTCCACGACTCCACCAATTCCTACGAGAAATCAAATCAGATTACATGGGGGGATTATTCATGGGGTTTTGGTCTGGCGGTTACAACAACATGTGGCGTGGTAACACCCTATGATCTGGAAATTACAAAATAGTGGTCACGGTTGTAGATGTTGAGGAGATAATAGAATCATGGTTTTCCAGAAAATTCCAAGGATAATGGGAGGTTATACCATTACCCCCATAATCCCCATTACTCCATCTCTCCACTACCTCCACTATTTTACAAGGAAACATGTATGTCCTCAACTATTATAAATACGCTACTTAGCCATTCTGAAAACATAACAAGCTTAGCATTCTTTCAAGCTTTGTTATTTTCTCAGTAGTTCTACATCTCTTCACACAATTCGACACATAAAATTCCTTCAACTGTCTTTGCTTCTCTCCCCTAAGATCAACCCATTTCTCTCCTTGTGACCGAAGCAGCGCGGAACAACTACTATCATGGTTTAGGCTTGCCATGTACGATTTTGATTTCCTAATCTAAAGAAAGTACTTCTATAGTACATTGTTTTGCCTAGAATCAAATTTTAGGTACTAACACTACCTTAGGCATTCTCAAGAATAATGCTAGACCTACCTTGCACTACCAAGCTCCATCTCTGCGTTCTCGAGCATTTATTCTCTACCCGGTCCTCGAGCACCCCTTTGCACAAGCCTGCCTTTGAGAACCCTTGCATAGCCTTGACTTTGAACACACCAAGCTTGTGCATCTCTAAGCTTGTGAATTTCCAAGCTGTGCATCTCCAAGCTTGTGCATCTCTGTATTTCCAAGATTATGCATTTTAAAATTTGTGCATCTCCAATTTGGTGCATTTCCAAGCTTACGCATCACCAAGTTTGCACGACCAAGACTTGAGCAGCATTTGCACGACGCTGGGATAATTCTAACGACGTACTACTTCTTGGTGTTAGCCCAATGCTAGTGTCCAATCGTCGTGGCCTTCGTAATGTTGGCCATAACACTCATATGCATATTTTTCGGTATTTAGACATGCCACTTGATGCCACTGGATCCTAGATGCTCTGATTTATGCAATAAGCCAATGATAGCTAATAATCGAGTATTCTTACTAAATGGCTAATACCTGGCATATTTTGTGAACGGGGTTTAGCGGTGCCATCCATGTGCATAATTGACAAAGATATGCACCTAATACGCAACGAGATGCCACCTTTCACAAAGTGAGGCCGCTAGCGCAAATCACTCACAAAGGGATCCCACAAACCCATACTACTAACATATCATGAGCTGGCACTTTCTGCAAAGATATGCATTAAGTGATGTCATGATTGAGCATTATGTATGATTGAGCATTGTGTATGAAGTGAATCCCATGTATCATTTCATCTCTGAAATCATGCATGGTCACTAAAAGAATAATTATTTATTGACTTGGGTAGCTGGGTAGTGTTCGTACATTGTTGCCAGCTTCCACGACTCTTAGACGTCAATATCAAGTTGTTATTGCCATAATTATCTCTTTGCTCTTTCATGGTGACTCATCTCCTTGCATTGATGCCATTTAGTGTTTCACTGACCACGGGTACCCAGCTTACTCAACTGCCAGCATCTGACTTAAATTACTGGTAGTGGCGTCACCATGCTCACGGATGACACTACTAAGAAGTGATGCCTAGTCAATGTCGAATAGTATAGTCTTCTCGATATACTGAGCTATTGATAGACTTACTGACCTTACTAGCTGATAGACACATTTTTCTGTCTAAATTACGCTCGATTTTCTATTTTGATAGTGTTCGATTTTGTACTTATTTTGGCTTTTTATGGCTTTGTAGGTATTTTTGAGAAATAAATAATTTGGGAAAAATTGGCACCCAAAAAGATTACTAAACGCACCCACAAGTTGGATTGGGGGCACCCCCTCTTTTGAATTTGAAACTGAAAATGGCGGGAAACCTATTTGTTATCGGGAGAAACTCTTGTTAGTTGAATTGTACGTGTTTTTAGTGATTTGGGGTAATTCTAATTTAGCGAAAGTGAAGTAAGCAACCAAAATAAGTTAAACACACGTCAACAATAGGTTTCAGCCGGAAAAATTGGACACATGATTGAATCTGGATGGAAAACAGAGTTTGGGTCTGTTTCGGATATCACAAAATTTGAGATTGATTTGGACGTGTTCTTTGAGTCCTTATTGGTTAAGAAGAGTCTCTAGGGTTTACTAACCCTATAAATACCAAAGAGAGTCGAAGAGGAAGTCATCTAGAGGTAGCCAGAGCACTGGAAAAAGTTGACAGAAAAATAGTTCCTGCTGCTGCGAAGAAGAAGAGGAAGAACATAAGTCGTTGAAGAACTGTCGCTGATACTGTCGCTAGTTCTGTCGCTGACGCAGCTGCTGAAGCAGTCTTATATCAACAGCACATACAGTCTGTACTTTGTTTCTGTTTTCTTTACCTTCTTCTGTAACACAGAGAACACTTCTCTGTAACGCTTATAAGCATGCATGTTCTGCTGTGTTACCTCTATTTCACCATTGTAAGAACTTTTGAGCTATGAAATATATTTTTGAGGGTGTTTCCTATACAATGAGCTAATCATCATCACTGGGGCGATGGAGGAAGCTATTTATCCAATAATTAAATGGTAACTTCTATTTTAACTATTATTTACAATTCTTTTATTATTAATTGCTTTGAATTAAATTGAAAATAAATTGGTTTTCTTAAATAATTGTGTTTTCTTTTGATGGGTCATGCTTAGTTTTAAACTTTTGATGTCTCATGCTTTCGATTTACAATTATTCTTTCAAAAAACTAATTTTGGAAATACTTAGAATAACTTGAATACAGGAATTTTAAGATTTTATCACTTGAAATATTGGTTAATGGTGGAATCTTAACCCTAGTTCTTCCCATCAATTTTAAATCACCTTTGTTTTAATTTTCTTTATTTTTAGTCATTAAAAATTAGGTCTAGAAATCGAATCTTCACAAGTCTGAGAATCAAACCCTTTTTACCACTATTCTAAAATCATAGCACTAGCGACCTTATTTAATGCGTTCCCGGGTAATCTTCATAACGAAAAAAATTAAGCATCCTCAGGTAATCTTCATAACAACAACAATGATGCGTCTTCGGGTAAGCTTCATAAAAACAACAATAATGTATCCTCGGGTAAGCTTCATAGAAACAACCTTGATGCATCCCTGGGTAAGCTTCATAGCAACAACAATGATGCATTGATAAGTGCATATTTTACATATTTAAAGTGTCAATTTCATACACTTACTTGCTATATTTATTGTGAATTATTATATATTACATTTTTTTTGTTTATTAATCTTTTATTAGGTGAAATCATCCAAAAGAAGTAAAATGGCACTTATTTGTGCAATAAAAGAAATACTACAAGGGAAGAATTGTCAAATATCCAGTATAAATCTTTCAAATCCAGGATTTCTTGTCACCATATTGTATATAATTGAATTATGAAGCCAACGGCGAAAGAATGAGGTCATTCCGACTTCGTATGAGAAAGTTATGAGCAAAACGAGAACGCTGGGCAAAACGGTCATTTTAATGGCAAATACTAGTGGCACTCATTCGTACGTTAAGGGGAAGATGGAATTCAAGTAGTTAAAGGCACCGCCTCTGTTACTAAGGGCTTTCCTAGTATTCAAATTATGTTTAAGGCACCAGAAGAATTATTTGGGGCGCCACCTTCTTTCTCTTCCTCAAACAGCGAACTGGAGTTCTGGCTAGTTTTTGTAGGCATAATATTTTTTGTGATGATCGAGTAAATGGTTTCTGTTAGTTATGAGCTCAATTGATGGTATGATCGATGATGGATTCAGTGAGAAGAAGTGGGTCTGGTGCTGTCAAATAGTAAACAGAGTCGAGAAGAAGATTCATGGTGTTGGTGATCGATCTGTGATGATCATGGCAGAAATGATTGATAACCTGATTTAGAGTTTGAAAGGTGCAGCGAGCTGTGGGAGTTAGTAGAAGACATGGGTAATTAAGATTGAGTTCTGAAAAGATAAAGCCTAAAAACAAGTTAGGTATACTCGTTGCTGTTAGAGAATAAAAGTCAAGATAACACATGTCCAACGATTAGGGAACGAAGCAGAGATTCATAGAAGAGCGAGAAGCACACAATCAAAGCCTTATAAAGGTTCGAATGGATGACAGATGTGAAACACTGAAGGTATCATCGCATGATCGACACGTAATAACGGGAAAGTAGTACTGTTCTGATCGAAGTAAGAGCATTAAATGCGAATGGAACGGGAAAGTAAGAGCATTAAATACCTATAGATAGGGAAAGTGAAAATATTAACATTAGTTGTTTGACTGACACCGAGGATCGGGAAGAGGATGACTCATAAAATACGAGATTGACACCAAGGATCGGGAAGAAGATGACTCATAGAATAGGAAAGACACGTGTCAATGATATAAGGTTACGGGCCAAAAAGATGAAAGCATGACAATGTATAAGCAAGAAGCTGCCTGTCAACCGCACGATAATCCTGATAGAAAGATAATCTTAAAATAAAGAGAACGTAAGGAAGTAACGGGATAAGAGGTATCAGACCAAAAGAGTATAGCGGAACGATAACCAATAAATTGACAGACAAGATCAGGAAAACATGATTTATCAAGCATAAAGGATAGACATAGAGGGAAAAGAGAGGGACCCATTGAACGACCTATAAATAGAGAAGTTCATTCATCAAAGTGGGGGTCGGAAAAAAGAAGGAAAAAGGAAAACTAAGGAAAAAGAGGGGAATGAAAAGAAAGCTATTAGGTATGTATTTAGAGAGTAGGATGAGATTATATAGGTATGAATGTATTTATTCCATACTTGTAAAAATCTTGAACTTGATAAGTATAATTCTAATTGAATGTCCAATTTGGTGAATTGTTGTTCTTTGATATGATGATTGATGTGTTCATATGATTTGATTTGAATATGTTGATGATATAGTGTAGCAAAATATATTGTAAGGATTTTAATCTAGATCTTTTGACAAATCATTGGTTGTTTTTGTTAATGAGAATTTTGGCATAAGCAATTTGGCGCTAGAAACAGGGAATTGAAGGGGCGGGAATTGGCATTGTAATTACTGCACCTATGGGTGAGCGGATGATATATTCATTTCGACTTGAATTTGACGAACACACAAATAATATAGTCGAATATGAAGCTGTGGTTCATGCTCTCAAACTCATCATCAAGTTAGGAATCAGCAACGTCCGGCTCACAAGTGATTCACAGTTGATAAGTCGATAGGTCGAATTAAGATACCAAACAATCGATGAAGATATAATAGAGTACAAAAATCTTGTGCAAACTCTAGCAAATCGCATTCCAAATATAATTTTTCGACATCTCTCCCGAGACAAGAATCGACATGCTAATGCACTAGCATTCATTTCATCAATGATAAGAGATCCCAATGTTACAACCATAAAAGTCGGACGAATATATGAACCATCCATAAAATTAAGAACAACTGACAACATAGAAGAAGGTGTAACCGAAGACGTTGATGATCCGGCAATACAAAACACTGCACTTACACCTCAACAAGTAGATGATGAGTCAAATGAACAAGATTGGAGGATCCCAATTCATCAACATTTACAACATAAAACATTGCCCATCAATTCTAAAGAAGCAAGGAAGATTCAACTGAAATCTGAGAATTACCAGTTGCAGGATGGAATTTTATACCGTAAGTCCTTTTTGGGACCGTTGTTTCGATGCCTGTCACATAAGGAAGGATTACGCATACTCAAAGAAATACATTATGGAGATGCAGGAAATCATAGTGGAAGACGATCTCTCGCGTTGAAAGCTAAAATGCAAGGTTATTATTGGATATCCATGCTCAAGGATTCAGAAAACATGGTATGAAGATGTGAAGACTGCCAACGTTACGCAAAAAGAATTAAAGCACCTGCCACAGAACTTAACTCTGTACTCAGTCCATGGCCGTTTGCAAAATGGGGAGTAGATATTGTAGGTCCGTTGGTTGAGGGAACCAAGAAGAGGAAATAATTAATTGTGGCCACAGATTATTTTACTAAGTGGGTAGAAGCCAAAGCATTAGCCCACATCAGGGATTCAGATGTATTCACATTCTTATTCGAAAATATCATCTGTAGATTTGGGATTCCGGCAGCCATAGTTTATGATAACAAAAAACAATTTCAAGGAAAAATATTGATATGTTATTTGAAGCTTTCAATATTCAGAAACATAAGTCCACACCGTTTTATCCTCAGATTAACGGACAGGCCGAAGCTACAAATAAAACAATTGCAACAAATTTAAAGAAAACATTGGATGGGCACTACAAACAATGGTGTGAACAACTTCATAACACATTATGGGCATACCGCACCACAAGAAAAGAATCCACTGGAGAATCACCGTTCCTCCTCACTTATGGAACGGAAGCGGTTATACCAACAGAAGTCATTTTACCCACAACTAGAACAGAAGCATGGGAGAAAAATCTAAATTCAGATTTAATGTTACAAAAATTAGATGACTTGGAAGAAAAAAGATAGGTGGCACTCCAAAAGATAGAGAATTATCAACGAAATTTGGCACGGGACTACCATAAGAAAGTCAAGTTACAGAACTTTGTTCAAGGACATATGTCTTGCGTCAGATTTCGGAGTATCATCGGGATAAAAATGCAGGCAAGTTCGCACCAACTTAGGATGGTCTGTACACAATACAAGCGCCAGCAGGACAAGGATCTTATTATCTGCGGAACATGCATGGTGAAGTTTCGCAACACCCATGGAACGCACAATATTTAAAGCTATATTATCCTTGATCCATAATGCAATTACGAATACATTGTATTCATGTTAGGTAAAGCATAAATAATGCATCTTCTCTTGAAAATCCTTGATTAATAATACATTTGACAATGGGATTTCCTAATACAGAGAAGCCTGACATGAAAATATTAATTACTTCAGGAACATCTTATTCTGGAGAACGCTTGCGATTAGCGAAACATTCGTAACTCAAGCAGATAAAAATTTAGGTAAGAAAAAGCCCTTAAAGAATTTCCATAACTGCGAGATTCTTATAAAGAAGGGATACCTAATGAGATAATCTATGAATACCATTCTCTTTTTCAGGGTATTATTTGGGACCACCTTGTAGCTTACTCCTGGCCCGGGTATGACTCGTATGTGTGGGTTCCTGAATTACATGTTTTGAGGTATAAATACTTCGATGCATTGTACTCATGAAACAATTTGATTTCTCAAATAATTACTTATAGATAATATTTACTTTGCAGGGGCAACATTAGCCAAAAAACAACCACAAGATGATTTCAGAATAATATAACGGACTACAAGTTACATTGAACGAAATAATTGAATATAGTCAAGAGCGGGAATGTTGTCTCTGGACGGCTGAGGAGGGACCTCCGGAACAGGATCCCGACTATTGAGTATATTGTTGTCAGCTTGTGCACGATCTAAGGCAGTGTTGGAAGACATTGCAATTTTTGCTTTTGCATCTTGTCTCAACCACATTGTATAAGCACATCCATATTTAATATCTAATTCAAGTTTTTGAATTATTTGCTGACAATCTTTTACTTGCTCATCCAAGCGGGACCTCTCATCCTTTTCAGCACTCAATTCTTTTGATAGATCGTCATTCTTCGCTTTTTCATCCACAAGCATGTTTTCGCATGTTGCGACTTTATAGACAATACACCAATAGGAGACTGAGCATCCCTAGCTCTGGTTGCGAAGAGAGTAATTTCACCTTCCAATGCTTGCACCTTAGAAGAGTGATCTTACCTTTGTTTATCAAAATTTTCAATTCTCCCATTTGCAATAGCAAGATCTTTTTCCGCCTTCTCAGCCCGGACAGTTGCTTCATTAAGTTTTTGTTCAAGTCCTAACGAACAAAGCCAAAGTTAAATACTATAAAAAAATCTTATATACAAGAACATATAACCCAAGATTATACCTCCAGCAAGGGATTTAAACTTTGCTTCCTTAAGAGCCAAAGTTTCCAGAGCCTGCTGATATTTTGATTCAGCTCTAGTGCGTCTCCAGGTGGCCAAGTCAAGACTATCAAACAGTCTTTTTAATTTTGATCTAAAATCTCCCATTTTCCTATTAATCTCTCTCGCATGATCATTCAACTGAATCATCCTACGCTCCATCCTAAATACAAGTTTGGGATTCCCTTTCCCTTCTGATCCCAAAGCATGTGGGTAACATAAGTCAAAATAATAATAATAATAATAATAATAATAATAATAATAATAATAATAA
>JAJJMC010009630.1:1144820-1306394 GCA_023531435.1 Papaver californicum
AATAATAATAATAATAATAATAATAATAATAATAATAATAATAATAATAATAATAATAATAATAATAATAATAATAATAATAATAAGGAGATAAAGAAATATACCTTGATTCAGAAGATCTCGACTTTGGAAACTTTGTAGTTGTTGTTGGAGATTATTATTTTGTTGTTGGAGTTTTTCATTTTGTTGCTGCAGATTGTTATTTTCCCGCTGCATTTTCCCAGCTACATTTTTATATATAGACTCCATCATGATAGCCCGAGCTTTGTAAAATTTGAATGCAGCAAACAAGCAATCGGAACTATGGTTAAGCTGTGAAATTGAAAGTCATGAGTATGGGAAGAAAAGATGAATCGAATCAAAAATTCTAACGAATAGCAATACCTGAGCAAGAGCTTGCTGTGGATATGAGTATAGCGGACCCTCTGTAAAAGCTAGGACTTGGTCCAAAGAAGGAGCAGGGTTCAGCGGAAATGTCTGTTCAGTGAACTCACTATCATACCAAGCTTCCCTTGCATCTTCCAGAGGAATAGTTCCCAATGAACTCCGCATCCTAGACATGGAACCACTATCGGATTTCTATATCTCCGGACAAGCTGCAGTAGTCAGGAGCCCCTTTGCTAAGAACCACTTGTAGGCTTCGCTCTCATCCCCTAAGAAATTTAATCCTTCTATCCTCCTCTTGTCTTTATCAATTTCTGAGATGACTTCTTCCAAGTCTGAAGGCTCTGCATTGGATATATTAGCATCGGGGCAAGGAAGAACCGTTGACACAATCCCGGAAGGTTCATTTGCTTCGCAGATGGCAGCAGGAGTATCTTCTTCGGGATGAGAAATTGGGTTTTCTGTGGCTGCAGTACTAGGAGCTACATTCTCATCATAAACATCTTCTTCTTCAACATTTCCTTCCACAATTGGATGATTATCGGTTGTCATGATATGCTCTTCGGGAGCGACCATTTCAACCTCAAAGTTGAAGGGGAGTGGAGACAGGGCCAGATAAAAATTTATTGGTGTCGCCTCCAGGGGAGCAGCTTCGGAGCCAGCAGCCGGTTCCGCTAATATGATCTAATTTGTATTAGCAACAGGATGGTCCGCAACAGGATGGTCCGCAACAGTATCGGACACTCCCGATGCAACTTCACAAGAAGCTTCAGCAGACTCTCCAGCACCAACATTTGGCTGTCCCGATAAAGCCAAGTCCGCTCCCGATCCAACTCGATCAGATGCTCCAACGGACCATTCCGATATAGACTGGTCCGCTATCTCAGCACAAGATCTTGAAACTGAAGTTCCCTCATCCATAATATTGCTGCGTCGGATGAGAGAATTTCTAATCTCACCCTCTTCCCTATCAGAGGAAGTGAGAGAAGCATTTCTTGACCTTTTCGGTTTTTTCTTCTTCTCTGGGGAAGCTATTATCTTACGCTTCCCTTTACCTTCAATTATTTCTTCTTTATCATTTCTTTGACTGCCCTCATCAATCTGCATACCGGGCATTGGGCATACTGGTGGCGCTTCTTCTCTGGGCTCAGTCAATGGATCAACCTGCAGCACAAAATTCAAGCTCAATTAGGAAATTTAAAAAAAAAAAAAAGAAAAAAAAAAGGGAGCAGCAGCGAACCTCATCATTAAATTTATAATCATTGAAATTTAATTTCCAGGGACAGTAATTGGGGAAACCCTCACGAACATCTTGAATTTCATCCTTGGAGATATAACCAAATACCCAAGGATCTGCGATCACTAGTGGTGTCCGGTACCACTTGTAGTCATGATCCATTCAGATTCTTTCTTTTGAGGGAAACTCATCTCTACTTCCCGGAACATACTTAAGCTTCGGATCGTCAACTTCGCGTAACAAAGGGAATCCCGAACTACACTTGCGAAGAGGACTAAGTAGTGTAAAAAATTTCAACTGAATAATGCTGTTGCTCTGAAATATCTGGAATATAACATGTAAGATTAGTTCGTCCTTCGCTCCGGAGGCTGCATTCATCAAGTATCCGCCACCAATTTCCGTTATACTGGATAACGGACCGGGATAGACCATGAGGATCATTGCAGCGGGATGCAAGAACCTCGAATTGATAGGGATGATCCCGCTGATATAAGGGAAGACGAAGCCCAGCTTCTAACGCACCAGCAGAGATCAGTAATCTATTAAATGAATATTTGAATTTTTCGACCGCTCCCAGGGTCATTACATCTTTATCTCCACCATAAAAAGAAACTTTGAATCCTTAAAGATGGTGTTTTGCTTTGAATTCTTCAAGATTCATTGATTTGTAGCTACAACTGGTGTGTGCCCGCTTACTCTTGGGGGCAATATTATCGGTTGTAGAAGGATCAGATACAGTATCATGAGTATGCCGAGTTGAGGCATGTCTAGTTGAAGTAGTTCGAGAAGATCTCCTAATTTGTTGATCATCATCGTGGTGAGAATCAACCACATGACCAGTATTTTGAGTTCTTTAAGACATAGTGAAAAGATGTTTTTATCTGTAAAAAGACAGGAAAGAATCAACACACGAAGGGATCAAAAATTTCAAGTTCATAAAAAAAAAAGCAACTATCGAAGAAAAATCATAAACAATCACCATGTCAATCATTTTTGTTTTCATAAAGATTAAATACCAAAACAAAATACAGGAGGATCAAAAAGTCACTTAACGTAAAAAAAGGAGAAACAATTTCTTGATCGAAAGAAGAGCAAATATGATTGATGCAAAAAATTCCTGAGTCGTTGGAGAATGAGAAAGAGATAATGAGAATACTTGAAAAGTTTAAAGAAGAGAAAGAACTGCAACTTTAAGAGGAAAAAACAGAAGTAGGAAATATTGAATCCTATTTAAAAGGGAGGGATAAACGAACCGTCAAAAATTGAAAAGGTGTTAATCGAGGCAAAGATTTTTTCTTATCGAAAAATGTTAACTGACACATAGTGGTAATAGAAGTTACTGCTAACAGAAAATCCGGAATAACGTGTAAAAAGAAGAAACGACAGATATGGAAAAGATAAAGAGTAATTATTACTCTTCTACTTTTTTCAAGACTTTGGATCAACCATTAAATTTTTTTGAAAAAAGAATAAGAAGGGGGCAAGTTGTTAGAGAATAAAAGTCAAGATAACACATGTCCAACGATTAGGGAACGAAGCAGAGATTCATAGAAGAGCGAGAAGCACACAATGAAAGCCTTATAAAGGTTCGAATGGATGACAGATGTGAAAGACTGAAGGTATCATCGTATGATCGACACGTAAAAACGGGAAGTAGTACTGTTCTGATCGAAGTAAGAGCATTAAATGCGAATGGAACGGGAAAGGAAGAGCATTAAATACCTATAGATCGGGAAAGTGAAAATACTAACATTAGTTGTTTGACTGACACCGAGGATCGGGAAGAGGATGACTCATAAAATACGAGATTGACACCAAGGATCGGGAAGAAGATGACTCCTATAATACGAAAGACACGTGTCAATGATATAAGGTTACGAGCCAAAAAGATGAAAGCATGACAATGTATAAGCAAGAAGCTGCCTGTCAACCGCACGATAATCCTGATCCAAAGATAATCTTAAAATAAAGAGAACATAAGGAAGTAACGGATAAGAGGTATCGGACCAAAAGAGTATAGCGGAACGATAACCAATAAATTGACAGACAAGATCGGGAAAACATGATTTATCAAGCATAAAGGATAAACAGAGAGGAAAAAGAGAGGGACCCATTGAACGACCTATAAATAGAGAAGTTCATTCATCAAAGTGGGGGTCGGAAAAAAGAAGGAGAAAGGAAAACTAAGGAAAAATAGGGGAATCAAAAGAAAGTTATTAGGTATGTATTTAGAGAGTAGATGAGATTATATAGGTATGAATGTATTTATTCAATACTTGTAAAAATCTTGAACTTGATAAGTATAATTCTAATTGAATGTCCAATTTGGTGAATTGTTGTTCTTTGATATGATGATTAATGTGTTCATATGATTTGATTTGAATATGTTGATGATAGCCAGTGACTGAAGGACTTTTGGGGATAGCACTGCTCTAGTTGTTATCTTACGGTTGGTAATAATTTGTGATGAATGAAGAATAGATGAATATACTAATTCAATGATTGCTTAGTAGCGAAGAAGGATTCCTTGATCATATCTCTCTCCATTGCTTACAATTTAATCTTTTAATTGTTTTCTTATTTATTTTGCTAAAAACCTAAAACAACACCCCCCTTTGTGACATTTTAAACAACTGAAACACCTTGCTCCTTGTAGGAACGAACTCTATTTACTACTATATTATTCATTAGTTGATTAGAAGATAAATGAATTAATCTGTACGCCTATAACACGTATCATGCATCCCGGGTAAGCAATATATATAGCCATGAAGATGCAATATTTTACCAAGTATGCATCACTAGTTCGAATCGATGCATCATTCTAATCAATGATGCATCCGAGAATACACAATACTAGTCCGAGACGATGACCTATTTCGTTTAATGACATATCCCAGAATATACATCATATGAAAAATACAGATGTCACAATTGTGGTCATATTGTGGCAATTAAAGTAGAGGTTCAGATGAAAATGTCTATCATTATTTTATTTACTCATTTTCCGTTTTAATAGTAATTCAATAGTCCCTCTCTTCTCATTCCACATTACACAATCTGTAAAATGAAATAAAGATAAATAATCGATGTTTATGTAAGTTGTTATCGCCTTGGTTTAGATGTATTCTCCTCCAAGTGTGAGATTTGGATCATACGACTATCAATCACTAATGAACCAACTTCTATGAATCTCTCTTTTATAATAGGGTTAATTATACTTTGGTACTCAGGTTTTGACCAAATTTAGGGTTTGGTCTAACATTTGTCCAACGTTAGTGTTTGGTACCTGGACTAGGTAAACCGTAGTTGACTAGGTTAAGTCTAATTTTAATTTAGCAAAATCATTAATTTATGTTATTTCATGTGAACCTTTGATCTTAATGACATGTGGACCGTTGATCTTATTTCATATGGCCGTCCACATGTTATTAAGATCAACGGTTCAAATGAAATAACATAAAATTAATGATTAAAATTAGACTTAACCTAGTCAACTACGGTTTACCGTTAGTCCAGGTACCAAACACTAACGTTGAACAAATGTTAGACCAAATACTAAATCTGATCAAAACCTGAGTACCAAAATCTAATAATCCCTTTAGAATATTACATAGATTTTACCTTACTTTCTTTTTCAGTTTTAAAATGTAATTTAATTTTCACTTTACTCTTTTTTCTCTCGTGTAAAACTATAAATAGGGAAGAATGTAAATGTCGTATTTGATATACGTATCTAAAGGCGGTGAGCTTAATTAAAACCCATATAGAATAATTTTGGGTAGTTGTAAAAAACACCGGATCACGGAGGTATGTCTCCATAATCCATATAAATATGTAACTTTTGGTCTTTAGTCTCAAAACTAAGGACCCAGTTCTTGTTAATTAAGTCTCTATTTCTATGCACTTCGTTACTCATCGTCTTTATTATTTTAACATTGTTCTTAGTGATGAAGTTCAGTTGACAAAAGTCATTTTAAATCAAACGAGCACCATGAGATCTAACATAATTGGTCTCAGCAATATAAGAAGGACCCAATTTTTTTTTATTTTTTTTTTTTTTTTTTTTTGCATCTGGTCTCTAGAGTTCATTTTAGGTTTTAGAATTTGAGCAACATTTTTTTCTTTCATGAGTCAGTATATAACGACCAGATCCTCCACCGATAATGTCTTCACTTAGCCATTTGAGTATGTGGTAGTGTGAGGTTTTTAACGGGTACCGCTGCGGTCATCCAGCAACAACTTTCTCGGGAGTTCATTTATTCCTGGATTATTTTCGCCCGAGCACACTTAAATACAGAGTTTTTTACCGACTATGGAGTCAATTGTGCTGAAAAGACCTCGGTATTAGGAAATGACAAACCATTAATAATATTCCATTCATCGAACCATATCCGTCGAATTGGGGTATTACAATACAACCATATTCAAGTCAGATCTCCGACGTTTCCTGCCTCTCATGAGATCAGTACATGACACATCTCATCCTACGTACTCCTTCACCCCGACTGGTGACCCGTCGTCTGCTCTAATACCATTTGTAACGATCCGACACTCCACCGATATTGTCCCTACTTAGCCACTGTGGTCTTCTGATATTATGGGGTTTTCAACAGACACCGCTGCGGTCATCCAGCATCGGCTTCCCGGGAGGTCACCTATCCCTGGATTACTCCCTTCAAAGCACTTTTAATTACATAGTTTTTTGTCAACTCTGGAACCAACTGTGCTGAAAAGGCCTCGATGTTAGAAAATGATAAATCATTATTTATATGTCATTCGATGAACTCTACCTTCCAAATTGGGGTATATTACACAATTTACTCATGTATATGATTTGCTTTCTCTTCTTACCATTTTCTTTCAACTTGTTATACCATTTTCCTCATATCTAGCAAGGTTCTTAAGGATCACGAATCTATCGTAGTTATTATTTGGTCTCTCTAGAAATAGAAATGGTGAATTCATTTTGAACAATTGCCCACAAACCATAATCATCTAATCACTCGAACCCGTTTTTCCATATATTTCATTTCTTCTTCTCCACTGGGACCACTACTCTCGTCAAACCTTTAGCTTTACCAGATCACATTGCTTAAAACATTTTCATTAACCATATATGGTTTTGGATTATTACTATTGACGCATCCTATGAGGATAAAACCATTCCATGGGCTTTAGGTTTTTCTTTCCTTGATTTTATGTTGGGGTTTGGTTGGGGCCTTCTTAGCCCTTCATGCCAAAGCACTAGCCCTTCTGAATGTTCTCACTTGGTTACAAAATAATCTTCAACATATGCACCCGCTGTAAACAGTCGTTGGATCCAATGTACTCTCTTCGTTTCAAAATATTTATCTTCTATTCTATTTTTGTCAGTTTTAAAATTGTGTCCAGCTTCTGCTTATAGTCGTATTATCTCGATAAACTCTCAAATATACCCTTGATCTTTTATACTCATAAACTTATATTTAATGGGACCCAGTTTAAAATCTTAAATAATATTTGTATAATTACAAAAAAATTGTACTAATATCTTTATTGCTTATATTTCATTCATTTTAAAAATAAACTGATATTTTTAATTTTAGTAATAATAAAGCATTTAGTAGGGGTAATTTTGGATATTCCTCCGATCTCCTTAATATTTTGACTTAGTCAAAGCGGAACTATATTTTGAAACGGAGGAAGTAGTTAATATTGGTCATACATGTCGATAATATCGGAATTTATCGTGTATCATCCTTTAACCTAGATGATACGCCAATATCAACGACAGATGAATATTCCGATTAGATCGCTAAGAATACAAATGTATTTATTAACAATATTTTTTTATCTTTTTTTTTTAATTTTTGTTTTCTTCCCATACAAATTCAATGCATGAGATGTTAGGTTATCAAGTGAAACTAGTTTAATTAGTATTTATACATTATAAATACCTTTCATTAAAGCTTTGAATCTATTATTATAAAAACACAAGTATAATCTATTAGACCCAGCGGCCAGGATACATTCATAATTTGGTAGTGGTAACCATAATTATCCCTTTCAGATCATTATTCCATCCGACGGCTTTATGGGCGGTAGTCCATCCAGTCCCCCTTCATGCGTTACTCCCTTCTTCATTAACTATGAACCCTATCCCTTCACCTCCTTTCTTCTTCGTTTCATTCCACTTTCTTTTTTTCATTTTTTTCCTCTGCTCATTCTGCACTCTTCCCTCGCTTCGTCTATTTCATGTTAGCAAGCTCAGCCCTTCCTATGTAAATCCACCACGGATCCGAAGGTTAAGCATGTTTGTGTGCTTCCTTTTCGATTAGAGGATAACAAATTCTGGGTTGTTATTATAATTTTTAGATGAATTTTTCTTAGGGTTTGATTTTGTTTTAAATCGAGAGAAAAAAAAAGATTTTATTGTCGTGATATGATGATTGAGAGTTGTTTTCAGAATCAAGTAGAAAGTGGGTCTGATTCTGATTTTGAGTTGCAAGAGAAGAGAATTTGTTGTCGTGATATGATGTTGTTTTCATGGCCAAGTAAGCCTCCTTTCAAGATGTATTTTATTTTATCTTTATCTCTTCACATCTGAAATGCTTTTTGGAGTTCTTTGATTTTGCAGTATTGAAACTGGGATTTTTTTGATAAAAAACTCAACTGGGATTTGCAGAAGAAGTTCTAGACCTTTTGCTAATAGTCGTTATGCTAATAAAGGTAATTTTTATTTCTGTCTGAGACCTGTGGGTTTTATGTTATTAAGGAGATGGGTTTGAATTGAAATTATTGATTGTTGTGTTTATTGAAGGAATGCTTTTTGTGTTAATTGTGATAAATCACTTGCAAGGAAGATTAGATTGAGAAAAGAAGATATTTAGACACAGAGAAGAGTGATGGAGAACATCACAGCAAGTGAATTAGCAGGATTAGGAGTTGGGACTCTATTATTTTGTGCCGCTATTGCTGCTCCTAAAATAGATGCCCCCCATTTCTGCTCTTACAAGTCTCCGACTTCCCCAAGACATAAATCTCTCAATCAATTGTTCTATCTGTTGTGGAAAATTATTCTTCAATCACGGTTGGAAAAAAAATAACGCAGTTTTTCCTCTCATCCGTTTCTATTTTTAGGAATCAATATTAATCAATCCCAATTCTAAACCCACGCACTATCAAACAAATTTAAAATCCCAGGTAGGACTCTCTCTTTTGGGTTAATTTAGATCAGGGTTGTCAGTTCTTTAATCACCCAATATTCACTTTTGATTTTTTTTCTTCAATAAATCAGAATTAGTTTAGTTGTTCTCATCTTGATTTAGAGATTAGGGTTGTTATTCTTATAACCTTAATATGTAATTGTTTGGTATACGAGCTACAAATGTATTTTCCAAAGTTTTGATATCATTCTCCTCTTGATTAACGCAGGCTTTATCGGTTTAGAAAAAGAAAAATGTTTATCAGTTAATTTCAGGTACACAATGCAACATCCCATGAATTCTTTCTGTATCTCTAATCTATTTTGTTAGTATAAGCATAACATGTGATTTATTATCATCTTGATAGTATGAACATAGCATTCATGCAGGTCCATTCATACCCTTTTAGTTTTGAATTTTTATTCACATGCACCATATCTTGATATTCACTTATACCTTTTCTTATTTTAGTTCGATGATATTACCCCAATCGCTTTTATAGTTTCTGATTTTGATATTACACTGTCGTTCCGAGTTGAAAATTTAGTCTTGATCAGTAAATGTAGGAAGAACAATATTTAGAAAAATTGGTTTATGTAGCTATTTTTCCTGATTTTTGTTGTTGAAGCTGATGCAGTGATTCAACAATTGCATCCGTATCTCAACTCCATTATCGCCCTCACAAGAAAAACCCAGTGATCAAGTATCAGTATCATGTTTGTTGCTCCTCGACAAAAAGGTCAGCAACCTACACAATATCTTGTTTATTTTTCTCCTGAATTATTATTGTGTACTAATTATTAAATGCATGGTCTGCATCCCTGCAAAATATTATTAACAACTTGGTTAGATGTATAAAAAAAACTGGAATAATAATACTTCTAAATCATGGTGAGATTATTATGCATCTTTGGATAATTCTGGATATGCTGGATATCTAGAATTCTCTTTATAGAGTCGGTGATGACTTTCAACATCTTTTAACATAAAAAATAAATCCAAAAATTTGTGGGGTTTGTTCTTATTTTCAAGTCAAGTCAGTTGCATGAAACAGTAAATTGCCCAATGACCTTAAATTTTTCAGGCTTCTTTCTTTTTATACCTTTCTCATATAGTTGTTGTTTTTGCATGTCACGAACTTTGTTTCTTCCTAAAGAGTTTTTCCCTAAATTGGTCGGTACATAATTTTTAACTTTCTGAATTGTCAAAGAGTATATTGGTATAACTATTCTATTTGAAAAGCTATCATACTTAAAGTAAAGATGTAAAAAATAGCAATGAAAATAACTTATATTATTGTTTATACGATTTCAACAATGGCGAAACCATAAGACAAAAAATTGTTGGTATTCTGCCAGGGTTCATAACATGGCCATTCTTGGGGAGCTTAGTTTCACCTAATTTAGGTACTCAATTCATGCAGTAGAAAGTAAGAATCTTACCAATGGAAAGCCATACAAGGAAAATATGTTATTCGAATCCATTATTATATCTACCATTTTTATCATTCACATATAGTAATCCAGTTAGGGAAGCTCCAACGGTTTAATACAAGCTATTCAAACTTTTATTTTATTTGTCCATATTTCGGATCTATTATGCTCATTGTTCCATAATTTGCACACCAATTAAATTTAGTTAAATGAGCAAAACTGTGATATTATGTGGAAAAATAATCCACCATGATTTGTCCGCCACTTTTCGCACGCTAATGTTATTCATTTTTCAATGTTTTTTTCTTTAAATTATTTGTAATTGCTCTTGGATTTGGCAAGCTTAGAATTGAAGCTTATGTTTAAGTTGGTGTGTACTTTTATCGAACTGATTGGTTAAGTTTTCACTATGTGATGTTATTTTTATAGGTTCCAAGACTACCAAATTTCATCAAAAGAAAAAAGGACCTTAGTCAATTAGAGAAAGGTAATATGTCTTTTAGTGTTGGGCGGAATAATCAAAATGAACAAAATCCAAATAAATAAAAGTTATTGATACTTAACTTTTTTGTATTGGAAGTGATCGATTTGACGGAACAGATAAGCTCCTCAGATCTTCGCAACAGCAACATGGCAAAACTTTAGAAAACAAAGTGAGTCACGTGTTTAACACGTTGTCCTTAAGACATTAACGCCTGGCTACACCCAAAAGTGATGTTATATCCTCCACAGGGGGGATGCCTCCATGATAAAACACCCTACGACACCTAATACTAGCATATGCAGTAGATGTTCAATTTGAGCTTGGCAATTCCGAAAAGAAACCTTAAGAAAAATCTCAAAAACTTGAGAAAGATATTAAAAAAATATATTATTCTTTTGGTCTCTCCAAAAATATGAAGAAACCTTTTTTCCTAAGATTGTCTCTATAGGTTGAGAAAAAATTGTTTATATAATAACCTAGTACAAATTAAGAAGATGAATCTTCCCGATGAGGTCTTGAACCTTTGCTTAGTGAGAGATTACCAGAACTACTTGCTAGAGACAGTGAACGCGATGTCTTGAACTGCTAGCATATGGTGTAATTCGTGATAACAACCACGCATGATATCTCTAAGGTGCTGCCAAGATCGTGCCGTTATGCTCATTTTGGCCCTGAGAAAATATTCAATTTCTCATAATGCTCTAGAGAATCAACTCATATTCTCATAAGGAGCGGCCAACTTCCTCATTCAGATAGGTGAGTTCTACCAAGAGTGTTACTGTTACACCCCACTTCAATCTTAAATTGAAACTGTATAACTCATTAAGACTTTTTAAAAGTCATTCTTCACATGCAGTCACACTATCACAACAATGCACCATAAGGAGGGACAGAGAATGTAATTCCCTTGATAGTGCATACCTTTAATTGCCACAAATTAGTTGTCTCATTAAACCTTGATATTGGGATCTCTAGTCACTAAGGTTGAGTGTCCTTTAAGGAAATTTTATTTCTTGAGCTTAAGTCTCATCCCGCTCGATGCAATAACAAACTATCTCTCTAGCTTATCCTTTCGTCAAAGGATCCACTGATTTCTCTCTTGACTTCACTAAGTCTAAAAAAATCACTTCATTAGAGAGTAGTTGTCTTACCGAATTAGCCTTCTTTGAGTTTGTCTAGACTTTTCCATTGCTCATTTACTTTGGACTCACATAGTCAATTGAGCTTCAACAGTGGTGGTCACAGGCTTCGGTCACAGAGGAATACCCAACAAAAGGGTTTTAGCAATTCAGCTTCCTCTTGTACTTTAATTTAAGCAAACGAACTCTGATTTCATCTCAGTCGAGTTCCTCATGTCTTTTGGAGGATTTCCAACTAATTATACATCTTAAGAGAGTACATACATAAGCTAAGATTCCCCAAAGCCTGAAATCACAACATCTCTTAAGGTCAGTGTAATATGTATCATGCACATACACAATTTAAAATGTACCTCAGGTACTGTAAATTTCTGATAAGATCATCCCACTAATTCTTCTTGGATCACAAGTATAGTTGTACACCTAATTCACTACACATTTACAACACACATTAAACGCGTCGAGTTTGAAAAAAACCATTTCCGTCAGAATTTCTTATGGTTCCTTTGAAATTTTAGATCATGTTTGTCTACAACAACTTAGTCTTTCAATCAAATCACAAACATCACATGTTTTCTAGTGGTTGTAAAGCATATAAAGGCATACATAAGATCCATGTACTAATTACTAGTACGGTCATTAGATCTTCCTCCAAAAGTTGGTGCAATATATATCACATATTTGAAATTAAATATGTACCTCAAACATCCCAATTCTCTGGTCCTGTGATCACAGCAACCCTGTACTTATCCAGGATAAAATGGGAAACATGCACACATATTTTACAACACACATTTGACAAAAACTATATCATCAAATTTTGATTTTGGTACTTTCGATCCTTTAGACCACTTCAACAACATATTAGTTTCTTGGCAAACTTTAAACAACAAAAATTTGTTAGTGATTGTAAAACACGTAACAAAGTCATGCTAAACATATGCACATTCAATTGATTTAGTGTAAATACACTTATCAAATTCATTAGTGTCACATTACTAGTATTCATCATCATAACAAAATAATATTTCTAGGTCATTGACTTACAGCTTGGTTCAGGTCAAGTATATGTAGGTGTAATCCGTTTGTACCCCTAGCGCTAACCAAACCCTTAAGGTTTGTCCACCTTTGACTAACCATTTAAGTATAATGTCTCAACATTCATCTAATTTAGCATACTAACAATAATGGCAAACAATACCTGATCTAGTAATTTTAGAGTCATGTGAGTATGTGCCAAAAGATCAATACTTTATTCTCTAACAACAATTTCACGAAGTCAAGTCTCTGTCTGACTTATTCAACCTCGTATGAGAACCCGACCTCAAAAAACTTCTATTGAAAACTCAACATCCTCAACAATAAAATTTATTTTATTCAAATGTTGTTAGTTTCAGAACTTTCAAATTATCATACTACAGTTCTGGTGATCATATGCAATGATTTGCTAAAGAAGTTGACTCTTCATTCTCACCTTAGACCCCCACAATTGAGGTCTACAGGGTAGGACACATATAAGTCTAGGGTCTTCTATGAATATGCTTGAGAAATCAAACAAACATTTGTTTTCATCTTATACCCCAACAGTTGAGGCATAATACCTCCCCACAATTATCAGGATTTTTCAACATAAGAAACTACAATTATGTGTTCTTTAGGTTGCATCTAACGAAGAAACACCATGTAACGGTACTCTATACCAACATTATGATTTAACATGTTCATGTATTCATTCTCAGTTCATTGACAATTTTCCCTTTTATTTATTGTTGTCTTGTTCTATTAAGCTAACACTCAAAGCATCACAAGACCATATTTCCAAGTATAACATTTCATAGTAACTTAGGTAGATAGCATTTGGCACTAGTTTTAATTCGCAACGGACATATTGAGAATGATATCATAATCTATTAATGTCCATACCTGACAGGCCTTGCACATCATTTTACCTATTTCTTCAACTATTTTGATAGTTGAGTTGTTCATGAAAATGCTTTTGATCTTTTTCATTCTTGGTAAAAGACAAAACATTTATGATCTTTTTCATTCTTGGTAGAAGACACAACATGCCTTTTCTAGAGCACACGTTCCAGCACTTCTGCCATATACCAACCAAATTTTTTTATCATCTCCAATGAAAAGTAAAATTACTTAACACAATAAGAATGTCAATTGTTCAATTCAAATTTGAATATACAAGTCTCTATTCCGAGAAGATAAGCACACAACTAAAAAACATAAGTTATCACTAGGGATGCACAGGAACAGACCGGAACCGAAGGACCGGACCGGAACCGACGGAACCGTACCCCCAATGGACCGAACCGAGGGTACAAGGTACATGGTACAGGTACAAAAAATGAGAACCGAGTACAACCGGGTACAAGGTACAGGTACTACCCCGGAACCGACCTGTACCGGACCGATTGTACCGAGGTACAATAACCGTTGATCATTTTAGGTAGTTTTAATCTCAGCCGTTAATTTTCTAAGTTAGGTTAGGTTACTCACTTCACTCGATCTGTTTCATTTCGTGTGTTTCATACTTTTATTTCGTCTGTGAAAGAATAAGAAGTTCTTATTCAATCGATTTCGTCTGTGTGTTTCATACTTCAATCGATTTCAAACATCATCAATTTCAAATCCCCTCTCTCAATCTCATCAATCTCAGGAAAAACAAATCGTATCAAGAAAAAGACTTCTCCCTAACAGTTCTAATCTAACTCCCACTCCAAAGACAACCACCGCACCACTTCACTAGACAGCCACCACCACGGTACCACTACAACCAAAATCACCACATTCTCCTTCTTGTTCTTGTTCTTCTTCTTTTTCCTCGCTTTCAAGTTTCAACAACACTGCAACAACAGTCAACAGGTTGCCGTTTCTTAATTTCCAACTATTAATTTTAATTGATTATAATTGTTTTGATGTTTGATGCGAAAGTACAACAGTGAGTGCATTATCATCTGACCTATGGGTTTATGATATGGGTTTGATCTTTTTTAGTGTTTTGCTAAATGTTCATTTTTGTTTTGTCATTTCAATTCTTATTGTAGTCTCTATTAGGATCAAATCCATGATATGTCTGTATTAAGTTGAGTTTAAAACAATTTGGGTATGGTTAATGTATGTAATTGACTGGTAAAACATGATAGTTATGTACGTTATGGTTGAAATTCTTGTTTGTCTACTGATTTTGCATATAAATTGTTTAACAATGCCTACCAATTCATTCATACATGTTTCTGTTTTCTAGATAATCTTGTGAGGATTGACATAAAAATACTTTTTAAAGGATATATGAGCTAATTGTCTTGTGTAAACTATGTATGCAGGACCGTGTACGCACTGGTAGTTATAAAGTTGCTATCGAGCAGTATCATGCTTCTATAGAAGGCAAGGTACTATCTAAAACAGTTGTTTCTTTTAGTAGTTCAGAGGAGTTTAATTGGGTAGCAGTAGCATATGGTTGGAATGTGAAACATTTGGTAACTGTTATGTTATGTGCTTCAAGATACGAAAGGCAATTAGCAATAACTTTGATTAGAACAGTGGTGTGTTCAGCTTCATAAATTCTAAGACTGTGCAAGTGCAACTGCTGTTCAGTTTCCTTTACCTGGTTTGCTAGTTGGTTAGTTTTCTTGACAACTTTTTGGAATGTCAGCAAAGCTTATTGGAGCCTGTCTAATATGTAACATATGGAAGTTTAGAAATGACTTGGTTTTCGAAAATGAACAATTCAAGGTGGATAATTGCATCAAGAGAGGTCTGCTAGATTATAAATTTTATGACTCTCCCAATGCAGTCAATTATTCAACTGCAATTCCAATGAAATTTAATGATGATAACTTAGCTTGGGAAAGGCCACCCAGTTGTCTCAACAGACTTATTTTTGATGTTGCAGGAAGCAAGGAATTTTAAGAGTTCAAAGCATCCAAGTGGTAGAAAGGTACAGGGTACAGGGTACAAGAACCGACCGGAACCGAGGGTACAGGTACAAGAACCGAACCGAGGTAGAAGGTACATGGTACATGTACACGAGTAGAGAACCGACCATAAGGAGGTACGGGTACAAGGTTCTACCAAGAACCGAGCCGAACCGACCTTTGTGTACCCCTAGTTATCACACATTAACACTTAATTTATCATTCAAATTAAGATGATAAAACTTTTGACCAACTAGGATTCAAAAAATTGATTGATACTTTCATTCGTCATAGGTAATATCAAATTATCAAGATATTATAAGTGTTCATCTTATCAAAATATTTATTACGAACACATAGTTATCAAGTTACTTAAGTCTCTCTTCACATTAGACTATCACTATCATAAGTAAGTAGCAAAACTTGGTAATAAAAACCGTAAACGGTTTTTTGTGTACATACGTATCAATTCAAGCACATTTGATTGCTTAACCTTCTTGTTGCACTAGTTACTAAAAGATACTTTATACCTCACTATCCATATGACTATGGTATACTAGTGTATTATGATTCTCATATTTTCAACGAAAGGTAACATATTTGAAATGATTTATAAATCACCATAGAAATTGCTAATACAAAATTATTAACCAATCATGTGATTCATGCCAATTGATACTACACAAATCACATATAATCAAAGTGATTTATAACACAATTGGATAAATCATACACAACTGATTCAACTAATCTAATCTAGCACATATAAGAGATTATCATTTTAAGTCACAAAAATCAATTCGTTACTTGCTCTAATTTGTTTATGGACAAACATGCGCAACGTTTTTACAAACACCATATCTCACAAACCACAACTACGAATCGGAAAATAAAAAATGAGTTTTGAAGATAACATCTAGATCTACAAACATCGTTTGAATCACCATTTCAAAAAACTCATGGTTACCACAGAAAAAGTAATTTAGTCAACAATATTTTTCTACCCGTTAGAATTTTTCAGGAACGTTTCTCAGTTTTGTAAAATACCTAAAAAATACTTTTACAACACCAAAAATTCTAAAATTCGGTTTGAGTAACTATTAGGATGTCTACTATATTAGGTTAAAAGGATTTGTCGAAATTCCTTCTAATTTAAGAGGTATACTCGAAACTCTACAGTTGACCAAAAAACTCAATTTTGTTTTTTTCACTTCACAATTAGCATCCTCTATTTTTCGATATAATATCAACGTCAACGATTCGCAAATCGATCATTCATTGAAGATTATTACTAAAGCTATTGTCTTAAGATTGTTGGGCGCAATAATCAAAATGAACAAAATCCAAATAAATAAAAGTTTTTGATACTTAGCTCTTTTGTATTGGAAGTGATCGATTTGACGAAACGGATAAGCTCCCTAAATCTTCGCAACAACAACATGACAAAACTTTGGAAAACAGAGTGAGTCACGTGTTCAACACGCTGTCCTTAAGACATTAGCGTCCGGCTACACCCAAAAGTGATGTTATATCCTCCACAGGGCGGATGCCTCCAGGATAAAACACCCTATAACACCTACTACTAGCATATGCAATAGATGTTCAACTTGAGCTTGGCAACTTCGAAAAACCCTTACGGAAAATCTCAAAAACTTGAGAAAGATAATAAAGAAAATATTATTCTTTTGGTCTCTCTAAAAATATGGAGAAACCTTTTTTCCTAGGATTGTCTCTATAGGTTGAGAAAAACTTGTTTATATAATAACCTATTACAACTTAAGAAGATGGATCTTCCGATGTGGGACTAATAAGTTTATATATTATCTTAAAACAACTTAAGATTGGAAACTCCCCGATATGAGACTAATAATTTTTCCATTCACAAAAGAAAACAAGAATTTATTTATTTTCTTAAAACCTTAAAATTCATATTTTGAATATTGTTTTCTAACAATTTTGTTATATCCCCTTCTTCAGTGTCCGATACAAACATCCAGGAAGGCAAAATGTGAAGTTGGAGAACGATATACAAATATATTCAGTTTCAAATGACAGAACTTTATTTTTGGCATCATTTAGTTTGCTTGCTTGCTAGACATAATCATTTTCTTTTATCATTGGGCTTATTCTATGAAACTTATTGTTTAAAATGGTTTTCTGCAGGTCTTTTAATAAGTAAAAGTTTGGATCAAACTGTAGAAATGGGTGTGTTGCTGGCATATACTGGGGTGATTGTTTTGGAGAATAGAAGCGACATAGTGTTGATATGTTTCATCCAGTTTCATTGATGTAGTGGAAAGGTTATCTAGACATTAGTATATGATTTGTGGCACGTTGATGTAAAAATAGTTACATTTGCTAAGAAATCCTTGCCGACATAATGCGCCAATTTTACATTTCATTTTGATTGTTCCGTCCATGTAATAGGACACTTATCGATAATACAGGGTTTCCGAAGAGGCATGAATTATATCTAACTAAGAATCTAGATTTCACTTCTTACGTTGATAATTGCTCATTAAACATGAATATGTCGTGCATATTCGTCACGGGGTCTTTTGATAACCAGGTTTTTTGTTTTTACCCTGACTTTATGGATGTGTTGGGTTAAGGAAATTGACAAATGCCAGAAAAAGATAATTAATGGGGAATAATTTTTTATGGGATATGCCAACAGGTCTCATATTTCTGATGTTCGGAAAACTTGATATTTCTTCGGTGCTTCCTTATTTTAACATGTTTTTCCGCATTAGTATAACAATTATGTATTTATCATTTAATCGTTTTTGCTTATTATTCAACGTACACATATAAATATGGCTATCCATTTTCATGTTGTTACATTGTTGCTGACTAATTTGGTCTGTTTATAATTACATTGATTGTTTTGTTGTTAACATTTGGGTTGCTATCTTAAAGCCATATGTGGTTTTGTTAATTGATCTTGCTTCCTTTTGATATAGGTTGTTATCCTCTCAAATGGCTCATCGTCCCCAAGGTTCCAGTCCCATAATGATCATTCTAACACAATGGTGAGATAAACTCTTTTGTATGTTCAAAGTTATTTAGAATTATGTATTGCCATTGATAACCTGTAATTCATTGTAGTTATTTGTTGTGGGGTTTCATTCTACCTTCATTGATGAGTCTGGGAATTTCAATTGATACACTCTTTTATGGTAACCCACTCTCGAACTCTTTTTGACACCGACCCAGGTAAATCATCCTATCATCGACAAATGCCACAAAGGCCTGAAATTATTTCCATTTGAGAAAGGTTAGCGCAAAATTCTATTGTGAGTCCGGGAATTTCAATTGGTACACTCTGTTATCTGACCCCATTTTTCATTGTTTGTGTTATTCCCAGGTGTCCTTATGCCGGTCCACCACGCCATATTATGGTATCGATTAAGATTTTTTTGACAAGTGTCAAGCAAAAAGTGCTTATGAAGGTGGTACAATATCAAATAATGAGGTTGGTATAACTCAATTATGCGTTGTTATAATGAGAATGATCTGATTGATTCATGCAACCAACACAACTCGACATAACACTTTTATATAAGCACCTTCATATTCATTGAAGGATTTTCGATAAAAATGATATCCTCTAAAGTAGCCAACAACTTTTAGCGAGCTTTTGAGTTGATGATAGAGACAAATGGGAAGTGTCGGTGGAACAAAATTCTTAATATCATATTATGAAATGGCAAGGATGAAATGGGTTTGGGGTGAAGATTGTCATGAGTTCTGGCTGATTGTCATGAGTTCAAGCCAGAAAGATGGATTGATGAGAACGGAAGTTAAGTCATGAACCATTAACTAAATTCTTTGACAAGAAATTGTATTGGGCAAGGAATGGCATTTATACATATGCATCTGTGCTTTACAACTTTGAAGTTAAATTGTTGGAAGGTCATGTTGTACAACTGAAACCATATTTGATTCTTCATACCAGATATGGTTTAAAGGTTATAGTTAAAGAAAGAGTATTATTACTATAGTTTGGTTTGGGTTTATCTTTTCGGTTCTTGCCTATTTCATTGAAGTTTTTATGTTTCATATGCATATTTGTAAGAAAAAATTGGTTTATTGCCTAAGTTTCCCTAAAATATGGTTGAAGTGGACAAGTAAAAATAAGAAATAGGTGAAATGGACACAAAAAAACCAAGACAATTATGTCCCTCATCTTTATAGTTTTTTTCCTTTTTATCCTTTCTCTCTCCAATTTAAAACAAAATCACAAAAACATCCATAACTTTCAAAATATATATATCCGATTTTAATAAAACATATATTTTTTTAAAGGGTTTTAAATTATCTACAAAACAAGATCCATTGTTGAAAGTAAATTCAAAAAAAAAAAAATCGAAAAAAAATAGCTAGGATGAAACTGGTTGTATCTTGAATTAGAATAAAATAGAAAAAATTATTCGAAAAAATAGCTTGGATGAAACTGGATGCATCCTGACTTAAACTAATAAAAAAGAAATTATTTAAAAAATAGTTAACATGAAACTGGTTGCATCTAGTGTAATTTTTGGATGAACAAAATAAATATAGGTAAAACCGGTGTTTCTATCATCCGTTCCATATAAAATATAAAGATCTAGCACAACCATCACCACTACCAACATTTTCAATCGCAACAAACACCACATTATTGCCACTGCCACATTCAATAGTAATAAAATACAACAAACACCACCATAACCTTCACCATAAAAATAAATAATCATCTAAATATGCAGGATGAAACCAGATACATCATGAGAAAAACATGTTTATTTGTCAGAATATGTAGGATATAACCAGATACATCTTGAAAAAAATATTTTTTTTTATCTGAATATGCAGGATGAAACCAGTTTCATCCTGGTTTATTTTGTAAAGTATAATATGATGTACAAATTCATGTTTGATTTTGTCAGGATATGCATGATGAAACCAGATTCATCCTAGCCAAAACTTATTTCATCTTAGATGAATCTAGGTTTATTACCCTAAATACACAATATAAACTTTAGTACCAGTTATCTTTATATGCATACATTAGATAACATTTTATAAATTCATGTTTGATCATTTTAGGTGGGAGAGACTAGTGCAACTTTATACAGGCTTAACAACACGAACAAAAATCTCAGTACAACACAAAATGAAGTTGAAAACACGTATCCGCCCAAAAAGAATTAGTGAACACGTATCCGCACAAAAAGAATTAGTGAACCAGGCCAAACAAGTTGACGTGCACTTGACACATAGTCTCATGATCTCCTTAGACACTAGCAAAAAAAATTAAACTGCAGGCCTATAGGTACTTTTTGCAATGGATTGGAGCCAAACACACTAATCACTATGCAACTGATTAACCAAACGAATATGTTCCTACATGCATGTATTGGAATGCAGATACAAATAGTTTTGGATTGTAAAAATAACACAAAATATAAAAATAGTACTTGGTTGGATCATTAATGATCTCGAGATCAAGCAAAGAATTCTCCTTTGCAAATAATCTTCTGTGAGTAGTGGAAAACACATTAACTATCTTCCGTCTATGCCTGATTTCCTGGTTGTGGTTTTAAGCTTATCCATTAAAAAAATCTTACTATTTCAAACAAACAAACAAGGGTATTTTAGTGATGTAATATAAACTTTAGTTATACAATTTGGATAGAATACCCAATTTTGGATATTAGGAAAGTATATAAAAGATTCTTGGATGTTAGAAGAGTATGTAATTTTACTTGTCTTCTAGACCCACAAATAAGGTTTTATGGGTTATATAACCAATTTATTGTATTTTTAATACTAATATGTATGTTTTTTTATGTATAATAGTGAGATATCTGGATCTCTGTTGTTTATATGTATTGTTGTCGAGCGTAACATATTCCGGGCCTTCAAATTTCAATTTCAGGTCATTGAAATTTTTATGGTTCATATGCATGTCTGTAATACTATAATATGTATGATATTCATGTGGTACACTTACATGTTCACAATTTTTGGCGCTCAGGTATCTCAGATGGAATTACCAAAAACAATATCTTTTATTAGAGATAAAATCCAGATATTATCAATTCTGGCACCCCATTTCCTGACCATGACTGTAAGAACGTTATTACGTGAATATTTGTCCATAAACAATAAACTCTAAAGTACTGGCTTGTATGTCAGGCATCATTGCCACCTCTATAATGGAATAATTTTCGTACCTTATAGAGATTAATTTTCTTATTATGCTTACCTGATCACCAACCATGTTTCCGCACACTTATGATTAACAAAGTTAGTTCAAATCTTAGGGGTTCAACTTAGATGTTCTTTTAACTTCTTTCCACATCGTATGAGGTTCCATATGCAACGTTTTAACTACCCGTTCAATGACTCCCAAAAAGTAAAACATATGCTCTCTCTTTCTGATACAAATTTTCAACCACCACTAAAACAACCAATAAAAGCCAGTAACCACCACTAAGTAGCCAGTATCCACCATAATATAACCGGTAACCACCGCCTACAACGGTGATGGTCACCTGAAACCACCAATAATCATAAATTTTTAATATTTTAGAAATTAATTAACCTTACAGATATTATCATTGATTTCCAAGATACCTTTGCTTGCTTCTGTTTATATTTTACAGATCCTAGGAAAGTTTTACTTTTTTGTATTTATTCGTTATCTGATATAATCCTGTGATCATCCAACTTTTAATTTTTTATTGTACCTTTTCGATTAGAATTTCTTATGTGGATTTATAGAATATAATGGAATGATATCCTCCCCCGCTTTTCCCTGTTTTTCAAATCCCTTTAAATTTTTAATGGTTTAACAATTTGATGACATGCTCCTGTGATTACAAATGAAACATATTTGATCATTTAGGTGGAGTCTTAATTTTTCATGTTTCTATTAGGGTTCCTTATTACCATATTGTCTTTCGATGGAGTATGAAATTCACTTGCTCATGTACCTTGGCCAAATAAATCCCCATCTCTTATTACGCTTTCTGTGGTTGTTAAATTTACATTTAACGTTATTTGTTTTAATTATCTATCAATATTTACTATTATTGATTATTTTTCATTATTTTTTGTGTTTTTCTGATTTCTAAGATTAATGGATTAATGAAAATTTTATTTTTGGAATGCCCTATCAAATTTTTTTCTCCTCTTTTGCCTCTATTAATTTTTTTTTTGCCATTAAATGCCATCGCAGATCACTGTAACCCCTGCTTTTGATTGAATTGAATCCATAATTCCAATTGGATTAAACATAATGACCTGCTAGACGACCTGTTGCCACAATCCCTTGGCAGTTCAAGTGTTATATACTAATCACTATTTTTCATTGGTATTTTGTTGGTGTAAGAATTTTAAATGAAATAGCAGCATAATAGATGGATGCAAGAGCAAATACGACATTATGAGAAAGGTTGTTAATCCCAACTCTCTGCGCAATGACCTCAATCATTTCCGTAGGCATAGGAACAATGCTCATCTATGTAAAAGCCTTGGCAACTTACTTTTTAGGATAAATGGTAAAATAACCCATAAGAGATGATCAATGCTCTCCGGCCCCTCTCAAACATCAATGAATGCTTTCAGAGGCCATGTCAGTCACTATTTGAGGTTTCCAAACAAAGATTCATAGAAGAACCGAATATTTATGAGTTTTATATTTTTCAGAAAAAAACTTGACCTCCCTTAGTAGTAGCATCATATATTTAGATATTTCATAATTCAATGGACAAAGTTAGACATGTAAATTCATTAGTTCTATTCATTCAAACATTATGTTTCAGTTTGAGGGTGGTGCCAGGCCATATATAATCTTGGATACTGTCTTTTCTATCCAAATATGTAAGATTATGTTTACAATCATCTTGCAGTTCATAACGGAGAGGTGACGTCCCCAAAGAGAGTGTGTGGTGAATCTCGAAATATACCAATTGAGCATAACTCATTTACATCGCCAGTGGTGAGTCTCAATAACATCTTATTGGGAAGACACATATGGTTTACCTCAATAACATTGTCAAGGGTTGTTGCAAGTGTTCCTGCCAAGCTTGAGATGATAGACCCTGTTGCAGTGTCAAAGATGTGGAGTGTATACCCGGTATTGAGTTGATATTAAGTTGTAAACATGGAAGGCTGTTTTCACCTGATTGTGCCACCCAAAATCATTTAGTTATATTTTGTACTAATTTAAATTATATTTATCAGTCCACGCCTCAAATCACCTTCTTTCATGGACGAGGAGTTCATATTGCAGTCTTAACGGAAATGCGTTTTTGGTGAAGTGGATGATATAAAGATGTCACTGATTTTACATTTGTGCATTATTTGTGCATTTGGGATTTGAAACTTATTGCCCAAATTTTGGACTTCATAAGGGAAGTTGGTTCCAGACACTTTTAACTGATTTATTCTTTGGGTTACATCATTTTTGTTTTTGGATGTAGGTTTCAGAAGCAAATATTTTACACTATTGTTTTAATAATTTAATGGTAAAGTATCTAATATTTATATATCATATGTTGTTGATTAGGGAAAATAATTCTAAGTAATTTAAATAATTGATGTTTAGAGATTAAATAATTGATGTTTATAGATTCTAGACTTTGTTTGTATTGTTAATATTAGAATCCATCTTCGATATATGTTTATTTTGAAGTATGATAGATAGCCGTGTTTTTGCTTTCACCATAATATTTTTTTTCTTTTGGATAAATGGATAGAGAACATGAACCAATTTGTCCATATTCCAATAGTGACAATGAAAAAGAATCTTACTAGGTAAAATGTATTGGAGGTAAAAATATTGCAGCTCACCATAGACTACCGCCGGGTAGTATTATAATAAGACTAGGTGATGAATGTGAACTTGACCAAAGAGTATTCAAGGCAAATTTATATTTCACTAATTCATGGAGACGTGTTCCGACATATCATCAAATTATTAACCTAGATGGTGACAACGAGTCTGAGAACTCAGTTCAACCAATTGAAGACAATCTCACACCGGCGTTTGTTTAAGAATCACCGATTGCAACTCGGACAAGATTACAAAAGATCCAATAGTCCGTAGAACCAGATCGGTGATTCAACAAAAAGAAGCTGAGATAAAGAAAAAGTAAACATTTACTTTACTAATCAGTCATCGATCTAAATGCCAAAAAAAATACATCCAAAACAATTTATTTTGGTTTTATTAGTACTTATCATTTCTATGCATTTTATAATGTATTTTATACTATTATTTTAGTATTTATCATGTTTGATGTGTATTGTTCTTCATTTATCCCTTAGAGATTTCTTATGTTGGGTAAGCAAGTTTGGTTAAGAAATTATAATATCTGATGTGTGCTCAAATACCTCCCAGTTCACAGCTTAGGTTGTAACAGTGTTCTGACTCATTTACCTACACTAGTCTGTTGATGGGTTATTAACTGCCTTGGGTACATTGTGTCAATAACAACAGTAACGTAAGTATTTTGCGTAACACAAGTGATTTGCAAAGAAGTTCATATATACTTATTTACAAACGACTTCAAGAGATGGGAAAAACAAAAGCCATAACAAACCTTGCATAGTATATAATAATTGATAAAAGTGAACAAAGTTTTATAAATTACTATATCTTGTGGATTTTTAACATGTATTTTTTTTGTAGATATATATTTTTAAGTATGAAAAGCCTAATTTTTTATAACTATTTTTTTTACATGTTATTTATAAAATAATAATAAAAAATTGATTGCTTTTTTATCTCGAAATTACTATAATAAACACGATTTTAATATGATTTGAATAACCTCTCACATAAATAAAATATTACACATATTACAACTAAACAACACGTGTCAATCCCTATTAACGAGACAACTACAATAGTATTTTTTTAATAACGACGGGTATTTTGGGTGACTATATTTATTTATTTCAAAAATGTGCGAGGGATATTATGTTGAAGAATTTAAAAAGTTCAAAGCAACCGTATATGTGATATGGTTCGTGCTTTTACGTGGTGTATCCAAAAGTTATGCTCTAAAACATTTCGATCTCATTAGTTATTTACAATTCGATTAGTTAGATATAATGATATAATCTACTATTATAAGGGTACCAATTATTTAAAAAATAATTAAAAAGGGAAACGATTGTTACGTATGTCTATTACAATGCCATTGACCTATTAGTCATTCTATCACCTATACGGGATATTTGTATAAAAAATAACAATAACGAGACAAATCGAATGACGAATCTTTTGTAACCCCGGTACTTTGGGTGATACAATTTATTTTTTTCCCAAAACAAAGGATGATATTACGACCCATGATTTTAAAATCTCACAGAAACCATATGTATGATACCGTCCGTGCTGTTACGGGTTTAAACCTAATAATATAATGTATATCTACTTATAAATTATAAAGTTAATTATGTATTATCGATAAAAATCCGATATAATCATTTGTCTAGATGTATCGCACCTCGTCGATACGAGACCGATACACGATATTAACTACTTTGGTCGGATCTCCTTTGTATTTGCATGTTTGTTTACAACATACACCAAAGAGATAATGGACTACTAAACCATTAGGCTGCCAATGGATTAAAGCCCACCTGCTATTTCAAACAAACAAATCACCGGATCGTTCTTCTCGGATTAGGCCTGCTCATATTGGAATTTTTTTTTAATCTTGTCCCCAAAGGCAAAAAAACCCCAAATATATACTTCACCAGCAGTGACCTCCTTAAACGAATCGATCTATACTTCGTCTGCACAAATTTAGAAATCGCAACTTAAAGTGATCAAACAACTCTATCTACGGTTTACAAGTTACTCACTTTGAGTTTACTTTACTTTCTTCTGTGTTGAAGATACAGATTTGAAGATGACTGATCCAAACCCTAAAAAGAATAATGCCGAACCTACAGAAGAAGCTTCTTTGAAAGTACCAGCAAAAGATCCTAAGAAGAAGAAGGATGAGAAGAAAGATGAAGACTTGGTTAGTAAAAATCCTAACTTTGTTTTCGTATTTTTTGTTTGGATTTGAAACTTTTGATTTTACTGGAATGGTTCTACTTCTCCTGAAATTTCAGTCGGATGAAGATTTGGCACTTAAGCAACAATTGGAGCTTTATGTCGAGAGGGTTCAGGATACCTTGCCTGGAGTGCAGAAATTAGCCCTAGAAAGTATGAGGTATGAAGTTTTTATCAAAAATTTGATATTTTTCTAGGGTTTTTATGTTTGTTACAGTAGTTTCATGGCTCCCACTGCGTTCTTTTTTCTTTTTTTTTGTAATTTATTGAAATCTGTCTTGATAAGGGTTTTGGGTCATATAATTTCCTTCTGTTCTGCATCATTCTAGGTTCTAAGTTAATGTCATATGATTTTATTATATGCGAAGGAACTAGATTATGACTTATCTAGTATGGGTGGCTTACAACGTAATCACTCAAATATTATTGATATAATGAAGTTGAATTTTGTTCATCCTGTGTTAGAGCTGTTCCACATAGAAATTCTAAAACCTTTTGACCTAAAAATGTGTTATGTAGTATGACTTTTAAAACTCATTAGAATTCTGTGTTGAAAAATTCATATATGTCTTAGTTAAGGTGAATACTTTGATGCGCTGCTTAGTCGGCATGAGCTCTATATTTTCAGACGATGGACAAAACTATGGCTAAGTTAGCTACATAATCCTGCTTTGATGCTGATTTTATGCTTGTAACCTGCATTACATAGACTGAGACGTGATTTCCAAGTGTCACACCAGCTTAAACGACAGTGCTGCAGTATATCAATGTTTTTTTTCTTTCTTTTTGAATATTTAAAAGGCTCTAGTGCTTAGACATACTTTAAACTCTCATTCCCTTATTATGGCTATTCAGATATGTTCTTGATTGTTCCTTTTATTTGCTCTGGTCTCGCTTTTTAATGCACCTATACTTGGTTGTTCTTTTAAGACTGATGCTACATTTTAACTTCTTATTATTTATAGTCTGGCCTCAACAAATCCCATAAGGTTCAGTATACAATTTATGTACCCTTTCTTTTTCTCATATTGTAGGCAGGAGATTCGAACCTCAACTAGCTCAATGACTTCTGTGCCAAAACCACTTAAGTTTCTCCGACCACATTATGGAACTCTGAAGACTTATTTTGCTACAATGGAAGATTCAGAACTGAAGGTACACATTTGTTGCTGTTGACTTTTAGGTATAATTATCTGCAAAAGATCCTTGAGCTTATGCTTTTAGTTTCTTCTCTTTTATTTACAGAAATACCTTGCGGACATACTATCAGTTTTGGCCTTGACTATGTCTGCTGAAGGAGAACGGGTAGGCAAACTCCTTAGAGTTTCCTCTTTGTTACTAGCATTTAATATTTGATTTCAAATACAGTATTAACGTGAGAAGAAGTTTCAAATACTATTATATTTGTGAAGCTATTGGGCTTCTTTTTACACAAAGTGGGTTTGGTCTTCTTTTATTGTGGGTATGTATTTGGTACCAGAACTGAACCCGATTCCTGATGCATTCCCTTCTTATTTAGGTTGGGGACGGGAACTCCGGTCTAGTTTAATCTTACTCCATAACTAATCTGCACATATTATTTTGTAGAAATTAAAATAAAATAGTTTCTGCATTATTTTTGGGCGGTTTTTGTTCTACTTTTTGAAGTACTATTATTATTTATTTTCTCTCATTTTTTTTGCGTTTGTGTAGGAGAGCCTTAAATACAGATTGTTGGGTTCAGAGGGAGATATTGGTTCGTGGGGACATGAATATGTTAGGTAATTATTTTGTCCCCAAAGGTCTAAATGCAGCTGGACACTTTTAACACGTTTTGCGTAATGCTGAGTTTTGTTGTCTACAATAATTGATTTCACGAGCTTCACAAATATAATTTGTAACCATGGTGGTAGTGCTAGTGGTTTATTATATTATAAATGGAAGTGACATGTTAAGGATTTTTGGATGTAAACAATCCTTTTCTTAGTTAAGTAGTCCAAGTTGCACATGGAATGCTATGTAATTCCCGCGTCTTTTATGATATTTTATATGAGTATAAGATGAGGCTAATCAGCAATTGAAGTGGAGAGTCTTTTAGACAACAGTCAATAATTTGCTCCACTAATCCAGGTTTCTATAGTAATAGATAACTTTTAAGAACTGTTTTATGTAGATTTTTACAAATCACTCTTTACAGTGAAGGCCAACTGTCAACTATAGCTATATTTCTCTAAGTTATATTTACTTCTCTTTAAATATGTTATTTCAGCTGCCACCTTTTAACATGTAGCACATCTGCTATTAGAACTGAGTAGACTTAACATTTTGCACCTAGTAGAGCCATTTTCAAGTTAATTGTAGCAGGCTAGAAGCTCCACGGGATGCAGTTTTATTATGTTACATTTGAAAATATCATATATGATCACTTACTTGATTCTGTATCTACAAATTTGTCATATGAGCTTCTCGAGTCTCTTTTAGTTAATGAGTTATGTCATCAAGCAAGTTGTTGTGTGTCCTGTTGATCAAGTTATATGCTGTCCGCTTCTCCAGTCTCAGGCCTTTTCTGTCTTTTTCTTAAGTTCTTTAGCTCCCCCTTATCTAATTGTTGATATCTTTTAACCAGGAACCTTGCGGGAGAAATCTCACAAGAGTATGCGATGCGACAGGTTAGATGCTTATTATGTTTATATTTATTAATCTTTTGACATGTTAAATTGAAATTAATGCTTCTACAATGTTAAAGTTGTGGTTAGCTTAGTTTTAAAATATGGATTTGGAACTATTCATGTAACCATCGTAAAAAAACAAAAAATATAAGAGTACATGTTGATTTTCAAACTTGGGGCTACATGTTTTGTTGGTTACCTGTGATACAGACATTCATCTATGTTGATGAAAAGACTTCCTATAGTAAGTTGTGTTTTTTCCTTTCGTGCTTGTTAGTTACTTTATTACTATTCTTGCTTCTATACAGCAGATTGAAGATGCCAAAATTGAAGACTTGATGGAGCTTGTGCAGCAAATTGTTGCCTTCCACATGAAGGTATAGTTACGTGTAATAGCTGATGATCATCAATTCAGAAAATGACGATTTCTTTGACACTCATTTTTTTTATACTTCATGTAGAATTAGTTTTTGTTTACTGTTCGTTGGTTACTTTTTAAAGCAGTTTCATTTTATTCATTTGTTTAATGATGTTACAGCACAACGCGGAGCCTGAAGCCGTTGATCTTCTAATGGAGGTAATCTCTTCTTTATTCTTCTCTTAAGTGTTATTTATTTGGCAATCGTACGGAAATAAATGTGACATGCGTTTCACTATTGTTCCAGGTTGAGGACCTTGATTTGTTAGTTGAGCATGTTGACGCTGCAAATTACAAAAGGACATGCATGTACCTTGCTAGTTTGGCCAGGTGATTTGTCTTTTAATAATGTAGAGCGTTATTAAAAATTCTGATGCTAACTATCTTTCTCATTCTCTTGCTATTACATGCATGCTGGAATTGTGTCGTAAGTGTTAACATGTATGCTTCCCTAAATAGCAGACATAAAACCAAATTTAGTCCTTAGATATAGTCTGATGTAATGTGAATTGCTTCTGTTAGTTGTGTATGAGTGAATGCAAAATTAGAGACAAGTAAATGTCAAGTAAGATAATTAATTGTGCATGTCCAATACAGTAGAAGAATTAAGGCACCTGAGTTTTTGGCCCAGCAGTTTGTCGTACACTTGTTTATCTTTAATTTTGGCCATGGGATTTAGTTTACTCCCTTGTTATAGAATTTTGTGCCAGTCTGGAAATTTAAGCTATGCATATTTATACTATGTCCCTCAGATATTTTAAAGAATCCTCTCTTATTTAACCTAATAGCATGCTTTTGGTGGAGGCTAAAGAAATCTGTCGATTGAACTCGTGGTAGAAGCAAATTGTATGAAATATTGTGTGCTGCGGAATATAAAAGGTCCCATTAGTGATCTTAGTTCACTCTACATGACTGGACACAATTTCCTTTACTTTGGTGCTAATTGATGATATAAGCTTCAACCTGATTTTTATGATCGAATTATAATTATTAAGTAGTGGCGCAGTGCTATTTTTACTTAATTAGTTTCTTTGTTTTGGTATGTGCTGATAAAAAATTGTTGCATATTTCAGCTACCTACCTGGACCCGATGATCTGTTGGTTCTAGATATAGCATATACCATCTATCTGAAGTTCAATGAGTACCCTTTGTCACTTCGGATTGCAATCGGCCTAGATAATTTGCAGGTTCAAGATCCTTGCCAGTTCTTCTTTTTCGTTTCTTTTAGTCTCTTATATAGTTCTCATTTCGTCATTGTTATTTTTGTTTCATGCTCCTGAATTTTCATATTTTGTATTTACTCTTGCAGTATGTGAAGAATATGTTTAAATCCTGCAATGATATTCAACGGAAAAAGCAGTTCTGTTATATTCTTGCTCGACATGTAAGTTAATAATGCTTTAGCATTGATTACTACTTAGTGTCTTCGACTTTCAGGTGTAATACGAAAATTTAAATAGAGAACTGCCATTATTATACGTTGGGTTTCCATTCTAGGGAGAGACAGATTTGGTTGGTTACTTGTTAAATCAAGATTCTCATTTTAAATCAAAGTTAATGTCTGGCTAGGATCTGGTCCTCAGTTCTTTTCCCGGTGCAGTCGAATCTTTATCTAATTAAGTGGTCCAAGAGTCACATGATTAATCAGCTTCTTTTTAAATCTGACTTCGAAATACAACTAATAACATAGTATTGGTATCTGTGCACTTATATATGTTAAAACCCAGTTCTTCGTGCTGTCATAAATTAAGAAACTAAAGTGCAGTTCTCATTGCACTTCGATTTAACTCATTGTATATACAAAGTACTTCACTCTTAACTGTTTGGATGACCATTTGTGCTATTGATCTATATTTACTCATACTTTTATAACACAGGGTGTTCATTTTGTACTGGAGGAGGAAATGGTTTCTGATGACGATGAAAGGGAGGCATGTCAAGAGATCTTAAACAATATGAAACTAAGTGAAGGCTATCTCAATCTTGCTCGTGACATTGAGGTCATGGAACCCAAGTCTCCTGAAGATATTTACAAGGTATGGTCTTTATAAAGTGAAGCTTTCCTTTTCTTTTTCTTTGATATTTTTTTTTTCATTCTTAAACCCTGATTGTTCTTGTCAAAGTTTAACGGTTCATGTGAATCTGGAATTTACCCTGTATTGCAATTGTTCGATTTTTTTTTTTTTTGCATAACAGTGCCTGATATAAGCTTCTGATGTCTCTTTGTTCTATCACGATCTTATTACTGTTGGAAAGTTCCAAGGGGTTGCGTTTAGCATGTGAAATCACCTGATATTTCTTATTGTGGCAATGTACCATGAACCTACTGTGTCAAGCAACAAGGAAAGGAGTACCGGGTTTCTGGATGTGAGAAACACAATATGATGCATGAGGAAATTTGTAGCACCTACTTTTGTTCTTTGAACAAATAAGGCTTCCATTTCTGCGAGAAACCTAGCAAGTTGCTCTTTGTTTGAACCTGTAGACAGTTGTTACATGCCCATCAACGCTGATGAATCCCATAAGTGCTTAAGAAACATTGGCCCTGAGTGTCGGTTTTTCCCCATAAGTTGGGAAAAAAGTCAGCATATATCTAAATTTAGACGGCAAAAAGCTAGAGATGGATTTGTCTTGTTCCATCATTTGAACAAGCTCCAGTTTGAAGATCTATAAATAATACATTTCTGTGCTATATTAAATTCATGATATGATGTTTTAGGATTTTTCCTGTGTGACATGTAGTGACACTTTTTATATGAAGTAATGAAACAATATGATCTGTTCTGATTTTCTGGATGAACTCCTTTTGTGATGTTACAGTTTGGCGATAGATCTTCACTGCTCTATCCTCGTGTTGTGCTTGAGCTTTGTTACGTGTCTTTAGTTAGATCCTTACTCTGCATTTTTTTTCGGGGTGGCTGTGTTGTTCTTTAGGCGCATTTGATTGACGGCAGGGCTAGTGCTGGTGCAAGTGTTGATTCGGCCAGGCAGAATTTAGCTGCTACTTTTGTGAACGCATTTGTCAATGCTGGTTTTGGTCAGGTAGGCATTTAGCACTTGGTTGTTTTTTTCTTTGTTAGTTGGAGTACTAATACTGAATGTTTTTATTTTTAGGATAAGTTGATGACAGTCCCTTCAGACACTTCAAGTGGTGGCACTACAGGAGGCTGGCTGTATAAGAATAAGGAACATGGCAAGGCTAGTGCAGCAGCAAGTCTGGTATGTGTTCGTTTTTCTGCTTGCTTTTTGTAATCTGAAATCTGTTTTCTGCGATTTATAACAGTTCTTTTCGTGGTTGTAGGGTATGATCTTGTTATGGGATGTTGACAATGGGCTTTCACAGCTTGACAAGTACTTTCACAGCAATGACAACCATGTTATTGCTGGTGCATTGTTAGGTGTTGGAATTGTCAATTGCAGTATCAAACACGATTGCGATCCTGTGAGTATCTTCAATGTTTTTTGTCCATATTATATATGGGCATCACAATTACATGCTGATGTCGTACACAAAATTTTTCTTTCAGGCAATGGCGCTTCTTTCTGACTATATAAATAAAGAAGATTCAACTGTCCGCATTGGAGCAATTATGGGGCTAGGTTTAGCATATGCAGGAACCCAAAACGAGCAGGTGCGATCTTTGAACAACGTATCAAATTATTCTTTGCTTTAAAAATGTTGTCATGATAACTATGTGAGTATGATGATTAAGATTGTTTTAACAATTATTTAGGAAAGGGCATGTATCTATTAGCTACATATATATGAACCTGGGTTTAAGCCATATAGTTTGTGGCATGCAGTTTTGCTGTCTAAAACATAGAGATTCAATTAGGTGGAAGCGAATTAGATAAATCTGTGTGCTTCGAAAGCAGTACAATCAACTTCTCAATAGGAAAGGAACAGAAGAAACACAATCACCTAGCAAGTTACTGTAGTATAATGAACCTTGTCTAACTAGTTTATATTAGATACATGATTGTTGGATGGCGTTGCAGATTCATAAGCAATTATCTCCGATTCTGGGAGATTCAAATGCCCCACTGGATGTGATTGCATTTACTGCAATCTCTTTGGGCTTGGTCTTCGTGGGTTCGTGCCATGCGGATGTTGCGCAGTCCATTATACTTGCATTGATGGATCGTAATGAGGCTGAGCTTGGGGAGCCTCTCACCCGGCTTCTACCACTCGGGCTTGGTCTTCTGTATCTCGGGAAGCAGGTAACCCGAAGTCCTAATCTTCTTATAATTTTTACTCTGATGTTCTTCTACATGAACATCTGAATGTTTATCCGCTTAATTGCTTTGCTGCTGCTTGGGGTCCGGGAGAAATTGGCATGATGCAATTGAATTTTTATTTTATTTTTTACTTAATTTGCTACGGAGAACGCCAGATTTGATTGTAGACTAGAACTTTGCATTAAGCCTTTAAAATTGAAGACAAATAGGGTGCAAACCTTTCACCACAATTTTGTCTTTTTTTTCGAGTTCAAAATACAAATTACAGTGATAACAACATAGGGCGTTTTTTTATCTTATTTCGCATCATGTAAAATTTTTCTTGGATACCAATTGGAGTCTTGGATTCCTTTGCATGCCCATGAGGGTCAAATTTGATACGGCATTGATAAGAACATCTCAATGTAACAATTAAAAATGTTTCTCGTCAGTTTCAGTCTAATATTGTATTTCTCCGCAATTTTTGATGTTTGGCAGGAAAATGTGGAGGCTACTGCAGAAGTTTCCAAGACATTTCATGAAAAGATAAAAAAATATTGTGATATGACCTTATTATCTTGTGCCTATGCTGGCACTGGGAATGTCCTCAAGGTTCGGTATTTTGTATCTCTCTCATCCATGTAGCACTCCAAGAATTCTGTTAGTTACAATAAGGATCTAATTGTCTTCATTACTCGTACAGGTTCAGCATCTTCTTGGGGAATGTTCTCAACATCTTGAGAAGGGTGAGACCCATCAAGGACCTGCTGTGCTCGGAATAGCTATGGTAGCAATGGCTGAAGAACTGGGCCTTGATATGACAATTCGATCATTAGAGCACATGTTACAATATGGAGAGCAGAATATTCGTCGAGCAGTTCCATTGGCTCTTGGACTCCTCTGCATCTCAAACCCAAAGGTAGCCAACCCGTCAATGGAGACAGACATATATATTTTGTCTCTAGCAATTGCAAATTTGTTATCATCGACAGGCCATGCCTCATTATAATTACTTAATTATTCAAAGTGGGGGTTGTGTCATTTACGGTTGGTAGAAACTTAAATGATCTACTCCACCATTTTGTTGATGCAGACAGTATAATGCTGTGACAGACGTGTGTTTGACCCACTTCGTGTGTGGCTCAGTTGTTGCAACTTGCATTTTCTTTGAAGATTGTAATTTGTTTATGATGCCATGTCCAAAGTCAAATTTTTATAATCATAATGAATGGACCAGCTCTGACTAAGGAGCAACTGTGCAGTTTTGGCGTCCTTGTTTCTCTGTGTGATTGGTCTCTAGTTTGCTAATTAGTTGACTTGGTTTTTGTTCCCCAGGTAAATGTTATGGATACATTGAGCAGGCTTAGCCATGACACGGACTCAGAAGTAGCAATGGTACGTTTGTTTCGCCGAATACGATTATCCATTTTGTACTATATTTTTTTTTTAGATCGACAATGAGAAAACATTCTGTACTATATTTTTATTAGTCATTTTGTCATAATTTCTTCTTGGGTTTTACAGGCAGCGACTATATCTTTGGGGTTGATAGGTGCTGGTACTAATAATGCTCGAATAGCTAGCATGCTTCGCAATCTTTCAAGTTATTATTACAAAGAAGCCAGCCTCTTATTTTGTGTACGCTCATCCTATGCCAGTCATTTTTTTTCCTTTGTTTAGTTTCAATTTTAAAGTTTTAATTGTTACACTTGTCTTGTTTATCTTATTATTGAGATTTCACTGCATCTGTAGGTTCGGATTGCTCAAGGTCTCGTGCATATGGGAAAGGGTTTACTTACTCTTGCTCCTCACCATTCTGAGCGGTTTCTTCTTTCCCCGTAAGTTATCTCCTAACATGTTCATTATTACTGTTGGAGGTCTCTAGGACTGGTCTAGTTAAAGTGAAGTAATATGTGCATACTTGGAAGGGCCTGATCAACACTCTTAGCTCTCCCGCCATTTGACCTTTTATGAAATATGAATCTTTCATAAATTAACACATGAGTTTATTTTTCAGATGGTCTACTCTATTGTATCACCAACCTCGATAAGCTCATAAATTGCAAGTATACCTACTAACCGAAAGAAACCAAAATTTATGGAGTTAGGCATTTGATTGACTTAGGACCGTTGGCAACACAGCTCTTTTTCAACCTCCTGATTAGTTTTGCTCAAAAAGAAGAATGAGTAATCTAACTAATGATAGTCATAACATTTTTAAATCTTGAAGTTAGTTGCCTCGAGTGCCATAATGATAGAGAGTAGTAATACATATATTTTTTACTAACATGTTTTAAGGTTGGAAAACTAATTCAAGAGTCCAGGATTCTTAAGGATTAGTATATTGTTATTATTTTTTTACTTTTGTGGGCCTTGTTGTGTAGAGATTGGTGAAGTTCCAATTTTCCGAGGCAGATGATAGGTATGAGCCTTAATGTTTTGGTTTTCCTCTTCAGGACGGCACTTGCTGGATTAATCGTATTGCTTCATACTTGTCTTGACATGAAATCTCTTATTCTTGGGAAGTACCATTATGTCCTATATTTTCTTGCTTTAGCCATGAAGGTACTTCTGTCGACAACTTGAGTTTCTTTTTCGTTTTTCTATTGCTTTTATCACCTTTAGAGGAGCTTGGTTTGAACTTTTGATTGTTGTAGCTGAATGCATTTTCTCTTTTCTTTGGGTGTAATGCTTGCAGCCGAGAATGCTGATGACTGTGGACGAGAATCAAAAACCGTTGTCGGTACCTGTAAGAGTTGGGCAAGCCGTTGACGTGGTTGGTCAGGCTGGTCGGCCCAAGACGATCACCGGATTTCAGACACACTCGACGCCTGTTCTTTTAGCTGCTGGTGATAGAGCAGAGCTCGCTACTGACAAGTAAAGATAATTCTGAATTTTCACATATAGTTTTCAAAGTAGAAATTGCCCACCTGTTGCTAACATAACTGGTGCTTTTGTTTAGGTACATTCCCCTTTCACCCATTCTTGAAGGATTTGTCGTGCTTAGAGAAAACCCAGATTACCAGGAGGACAATTAGACCAATTTTAAGCACACTTTTGTGACTGGGAGAAGCTCAATTTCTGGAGGTGGTTTGCTGCCACACCACTGTGAAAATGGTTATGAGGCCTAGTGATTCGTGGTGTCCACAGCTCCTGCAGACGAAATGACAGACCAAATTTCCTTCGAAAAAGTTGTTTCTGCAAAGATGGGGCAAGAAACGAATGTGGGTTTATAGTTATTTCGTGTAAAACTTCTTATGAGATCAATTAAATCTGGGGTTGCAACAGTTCAGTACTTAATAGTGAAGGGTAGTGATTATTATCCCTCTGTTAATTTACCTATTTGTGATATCTGTTTCATTGTTCTGTTACTTTTTTTTTCTTTCCGAAATTCCTCTCATGGCATGCACATGCCATTAAATAGACAACTCGTAAACAATTGACTATGTTGATATCCGTCTATTGGGAACCACCTCCAGAGGACCGACGGTGGTGCTTGAGGATTCCCAGGTTAGCTGGAGCCTTGTGATCACTTTGATCAATTAGTAGCAGCTTGTCTGGGAGCACAATTGATTTTAACTTCTGCAAGAGCCACCACCCACTGTCCAGTTCACAAATAGGGGGAAATCATCCGGGGCTAACAAAAGAAAAATCTAAGATAAATGGGAATCCGGAGCAAGACACGAATTTGAAAATTCTCATATCCACCCTCTTCTGGAATCCTTGGCCTCCCGCTGGTCAAGAATAGGAAGATAAATGGGAATCCGGAGCAAGACACGAATTTGAAAATTCTCATATCCACCCTCTTCTGGAATCCTTGGCCTCCCGCAAGACACGAATTTGAAAATTCTCATATCCACCCTCTTCTGGAATCTGGATGAACATGTATTTTGACTTAGTTTTATATTAGCGTGTGAGATTTTTTACTATTGCATTTTTAGTTATGATCTTTAATAACCAGAGGTATGTTCCCGTTGAACAGTTGGTCTAGATTCGCCACTGTCCTCATCCATCATCAATCTCTGGGCACCTAAGCAAGGTTCGAATTCACAATGGGCCGAAGAAAAACCCAACGAACGCGCCAATAGTGAGAGTAAAATCATTGTAATTCTCAAGAAAGCTCTGGACTTTATAGTTGGGAGCCTTGGAGGGGTGGTAGGTGGAATGTTCACCGTGGGTGCACGACCTTTACTTCGCTTCTCCCACTCCGACACAAAGCGTAGCCCAAATCTCGAGTAGTGGAGTATTAGGACAAGATCTCGTACCTGACCTTTGGTAACAAGCATCCAATTGACCTTTGGTAATAATTGTACAGTCAGAGTCATGTGGGAATTCCTTGAACTTCTCCACATTCTTTATGTCAAGCTAATAGTGTCACCTCAAAATCTTGAAAATGATGTTGAATCTTGAGATTGCCAATAAACTGGGAGTCCCTAGGGTATTTTCTTAAGCGTATCTGCACGGTGACTTTTTATCAGTAACCTATAAGGAGGAAAAGAAGAGACATCGAGAAAAATCGAATCATTCATGTTGCGAGAATAGCAGTGAGAAGCATAAGAAGGAAATAAAGCATCGAGAAGCAAAAGCTCATTTTCAAGGAATTTGAGAATCGTTTGGATACCAGTGGAGTATTCTAGGCTCGCCTGCCTCTATAATTAGTGGTTTGTACTCTGGGAACGTGAGCTTCTGCATTATGAATCGTTTGGATAGAAGGTTCCGTTCTTCGAAAACTTCTGACTAAACATATGCCTTCTCTATTCTGGACCATGAGAAGTTAGTGCAAGCTGAGTTTCCTCTTTCCCTGGGCCCCTACCGACGATGGATGAAACGCGAAAGACAAACCAAAGACTGGTCAGTCAACAGGAGATTAGCACGAGCTAAGATAGATAGAAAGAAACGAATGGATTAGCTCCAGTTGTTTCGCTATATCTAATATATTTCATTAAGTAGGAGTCCGCAGAAGCGGCGTAAGCACCTGTTCCACTGTCAAAGGACATACCAGATATGGCTGGCCACAGAAAGACAAGGTGTAAGCGGAAACTCCCCTCCTTAGCGGTGTATAGGTTCCGACCCTGGATTGTTCGTGGTTTGATTACGCGAGTGGGTCTTCATCAGGAAATTGAACTCACGAAGTATGGGGGACTGGTTAGGAACTTCTGTAGAGATTAGGCCTTATTCACATATAATGTTGAGAAATAACAGCTTCTATTAGTGGCGTCTATTCTAGAGGGTTTGGTTCCAGAAAATTAGAATAGATTGAAAGAGAAAAGGGATGGCCGTAGCACCCAGTGCCCATATCCCAATTGGTAGAGGCTGGCTTAGCTAAGGCTAGATCCGGGATCCCCTAATCAATTTTAGTTGAAAAGCCCCATAATGAAGTTACTTCTTCCTTGGTTCCACCTTCGCCTAAAAGGAAAGTCACGCCTTTCTTCGATCTTGAAACACATCCGAGCATCGAATTGTCTTATGTAATCAAAATGAGAATTGACTTATGTAATGTAGTTTTCTTTCTTTCGACGAATAATAGGTACCCACAACCCATGCATAGTTAGTGAGCCGTGTAATAGGCGACCATTTCGCGCGTTTCGGGAGGCACTTGAGTCAGCCGACGGCACCCGGCTGCGTCTTGACCCCTATCCAATTTTTGGGCCAATTCCCCCTTCGTACTACCAAAAAATGAGATTCTTGCCGAATCTGAGTTTGTTGTTCCAACCATTACCAAAAATAATAAACATTCTTCGAAGGATAAACAAGGATTTGAGATGATCCTCCTTACATAATGATGAAGTAATAAGTAAAGGAAGAAGTTTTATGAGAGAAAGTTAGGCGAAAAAGTTGAATAGAAAAAGACTCAGACAAAGCTTTAGTGACGGAGTAAAACACAAAGAAATGAAAGAAGGAGAAGGCGAAGGGAAACTTTTTGGAAACGATGCGAAACCCAAGAAGAACGTCTCTTATAAGGGGGGGGGGGGTTAACGAGAATATAAACCGGCTGAAGAGGTAATAGGTCATAAAGAAAAGAAGTAGTAGGGTAAGTGGAGACGTGGCAGTTACAACAAAACATATAAGCGGGTTACCAAAGAGTACAAAAAAGTTCTTCCCATCTCACCCTCGGATGTGATGAAAAGAAAAGGGTAAAAATGTAGTGATAAAATATCTAGGTGACGTGGGCACATTTGAGAAGGAGGACCATGTGAACAACAAAAAGAGAAAAGGATCAGATAGGAACCATGAGCGCAATGCGTTACCAAGATATTTACCACCATAGAAAATGATAAAGACACGTGGAAAAGGGCCGAAAGGATAAACAATTGAGTTTAAAAGAGCAGACACAACATTAAATGCAACTGATAAAGGACAAAGAAGAGGAAAAGAGGGTCAAAGCAGAATGGGACTCGACCATTTGGGCACAAGTGTGGCTGGCTCAAGATCGGAAATGATGAAGACTAAATCGAAGTAGGAATAACAGAGTTTTGGGAGTTAGGCCAACTAGAATACATCAAATAATATACACATTCTTAACACTGTAACTTTGGATGTATCAACACTTATGCTTATAAATTCACAGCTAAACCATTGAATGAGGGATTAGATTTTTGTAAGTGAACTAAGTATATGTCGTGAGAGAATTCTTAAGCGTGAGAATGCAAGGTTTAGCTCAAATCTTTTGTAACCATTCACATAAATAAGACTCAATAACCTTTCTCCCGCGCAGGGACGGACTCACGATTTATTCTTGGGTAGGGCTAAAATTCTAATGATTGGCAAAGCGGTCGAAGGTCGCGATAATTTTTTTTAAACGAATTGTGAATTAGTGGCCAATTTTGATTTACCAAAGAATACTAGACAAATAGACCAAAAAAAATTAATACAAGCAAAATTGATAATTAAAAAGAACTTACATAAATAAAATTTATTGTTTATTGAAGACAAATGAAGATAAATGTGCTCGGAATAAAAGTTTTCCTTTTAAGTAGAATTTAAATTTTAATTCTCTGTAAATATGGGCTAAAATTAAATATACTATAATTTATACAGTAATGCATGGGCTAAAAACAAATTTGTCAAAAATTTCTATATAAAAATCTGATTTGGTCAAAACAGGGACATGCTATAACCTAATTTAACTCCTTGCTACACCCGTCCCTGCTTCCATGGACGTAGGTAAATATACAGACCTTCATAAATCCTTGTGTAATGTTATGTTTCATAGTTTAGATTCTTAATGTAGTCGATGGTACATAGGCGTTAATGTTGTGTAGTTTGGGATGTATAGCTAGAAAATTGTTAGTATCGTCTATCGGCATCGAATAGGCCATCATGATGTAAAACCTGCTCTGATGGTATTATTTGAAAATGACAATGCCCCACCTCCCTAGGAGTTATCATATGGCTATAATTACTATGCCGTTGATAGTGCGGTGGACAAAAGTGGAAAGACTAGACATATGTCGTGCTATTGTGGTGCACCAGACAGTAAGAAGCCTATGTTCTAGGTCATGAACAAAGATGGGAAGATCAAACATAGGCTTTATGGTCTGATGCACCACACAATAGCACGTATTTCTAGGTAAAGAACAAAGATGGAAAGATCAAATATATGACGTGCTATAATTTAGTACATTTTGATTGAGTGGTACATACTTGTCCTCAAATTTGGGATTTAGCACAGTTGGGGTGTCTCAAGCCTTTTCTTGCACAACTAAAGTGGTTAGCATAGGCGAGTGATACTCATATGTACTTTCATTTCTATCAATTTAGTTACAATCATTTATCTTCAGAAAACAAGAAAAGAATCGGAAGCATAGCATAATATAACTTCTCTGTACATAAGGAGCAACCAAGATGCAAGATGGAAGAGTTATCACAGACAGAGGTACACCGCATCCACCGTGAAGGTAATCAAGTAGCAGATGGGCTAGCCAACAAGGATGCGGACTTATCAATTTTAGAAGCCTCAAGCCATAACCAGGAAATAGATACATGCTTCCCCTCAGTTTGTTCCAATAGTTGTGAATGACTGCCTCCATAGGCGGTCTACCGGTGTAATACGATATTCAAATACACTTTTTTTCTTCAAAAAGATAGGCTTATTACATTACAAAACAGAGGCACTAATCGATAAGATTTGCTTTTGTTGGTTGAATAAGAAAACAAGTAGTGAGGACGTGAGAGATTGAAGGAGAGTCTAACCCCACACAGACACAAACAATTGATGTATATTAAATTCCCATGACGATGCATAGAAACCTCTAGAAAAAGAATAATTTTGAAACCACACGTATTCTTCCTATTTGATATTATTTTTATTCCCCATTCTCATCTCCATCATCACCATTTATCCGAATGAAAAAAAACCAAATTTAATTCCTTCAAATTAAGCTATGTTGATCTCCATTCTTCTCATCTCTCTATAAGGGTGCTACCACCACTCTGACTGTTTTGCTCAATCCTTAGAGAGAGAGAGAAATATGGGTGGTGGTATCAAAGAGTTCGATATTTCAACAGAGAAAAAACTTGTCATTGAAGAGTTAGAGAACATGTCGGACCCAGAAACAGGTCGAATTCTAACGGGGTCATGGGTTTGGGAGTCTTCGGTTTTGTTGTCCGATTGGATAACGACGAGTCAACGACAAAATGATGAATTTGATCTCAAAGGCAAAACAGTGTTTGAACTTGGTGCTGGCATGGGTATCCCTGGTATGACCTCTGCATTACTCGGTGCATCTCATGTTGTTCTCACCGACGTCAAATCTCTCATTCCTGGTCTTCAAAATAACGTAGATATTAACTCACTTGGTGACCGAGTTAAAGTGGGTGAACTCATTTGGGGTTCAGAAGAATCCTGGTCAAATTTGGTCGGTAACATTCCAGAGTTGGCTCATAAAATTGATTTGGTTTTAATGTCGGACGTGGTCTACGACATGACTAATATGCCAGAGCTTGGAAGGACGCTGAGATGGATTGTCAATGGCGATTTGCAGACTCGGGTTTGGTGTGCGACTGAGATTCGGCAATGGACGAGTCAATGTCTGTATGAGTTGATGAAGGAAGGGTTCAATGTGATTGAGTTAACGAATCGACGACCCAACTCTCCTCCTAGTCTTATCTCTTCCTCTTCAAGTTTGATGGATGATGATTGTGATGAGAATCAACCAAGTTTTGCAATTTTCCAAATTGTACCAAGATGATGTGTATATTATGTACCATGGGTGATTTACAAATTATGAAGGCAAAAGTCATCGTTTTCTCTTAAAAAACAAATAAACGGATGGTCCATGATTGATTCCCTTTTTGTATTAAATTTAGGTTCTTGATTGAATGTTAGAAATAATTTGGTTTGATGGCACATCCGTTCATGTCCTTCGCATGGCACTGATGCTGGATGAAATTACTGTGTGTGGATCATAAGGAAGTCAAAGCGGTGAATAAGGGGGCCTTAACCTTAATCAAGTAGGCATCTGCTGTGGGACCATCTTACACGAATAATTTGTTTCTTGCTAGTGTTTCGTCGTCATTCTTCAAAATTTGTGGACATATGACACTTTTGTAGATTATGAAGATCGAGTATTTTGTGTTTTCTCTTCTGATGAAACCGTCAACTTTCTAACAAATCTATTGACGGAAGTGAAATTTTGTTTTTATGTTTTTTGTTTGCGTGACTAATTAACCTGTCCTTTTTTTGTTATTTTCTTTTGATTTTTTTTTTAAACGTAAGTAAAAATATATTAATTTTAAACAGAAATTACACGGGGATTGTGATATCAATAGAGTAATTTAATATAATTTAGTTAAGAAAATCTGAGATTGTCTGGTCCCATATTTTGGTTGATAAATTTTTCGTCTGGCTGGTATCAGCAGCATGATTAGCAAGACCATTAGCCGTTTCGTTGCCTTTCCTATAATTATGCTGGATAATACAATGAGGTATTTGATGTATTTTTCGTTTTATCTTCTTGATCATGCCTGAAACCAAGGCGGTTCTGTGGGAGATGTTAGAAATCTAAGGAGGTTTTCCGAGTCTATCTCAAAAATGACTTTTGGCCATTCTCCAATTGTTGCAGTTTTGGAGGCCAGTAGCACGGCCCAGGTTTCAGCTGATAATGCCGTTGTGATTCCAAGCGGTTGTGCCATTGCTACCATTGTTCTTGTTTCTGAATTTCTACAAATGAATCATGCGCCTGCTAATCCCGGGTGTCCTCTGGCGACTTCATTTGTGTTGATCTTAATCCATTCCAAGCTAGGGTCGGTCCAGCCCACTGAAATGGTTGTTGTTCTTCTGATGGCGTTTGATGGATTAGTAGTCGGTGGGTCGCCAGGGATAACAGGTGGAAGGACCCTTAATGCCCAGGAGAACTCCTGTTGCTGAGTAATTGCTCTCAAAACAATACCTTCTGAAGTTGGTTTTGACCGACGGAATATGCGCTCATTTTTGGTCAACCAAAGAGACCAGAAGAGGAAACAAAAAGAGGTTATGGTTGAGGGTGGGCCCGGCTGTGTTAAAATTTGAGTAACGGTTGTTTGGGGAGAGATAGAACTCGGAAGGTTGTTATTAGCGTGCTGATTGTTCAAAGGGAGAGCTAGAAGGGTATTACAGGCTAAGGTTGTTATTGGACAACGTAGGAGCAAATAATCTGTCGTTTCTGGTTCAGTGTTGCACTGGGTACAAAGGCTAGAGTTGGTGATTCAAATGCGAGATATGATGGAAAAGGTGGGTAGACCTTCATTGATTGCTTTCTACAAGAAAAATTGTATTTTTGGTGGACATGGTAACGTCCCCATGAATTTGGATGCTGGGTAGGGGTTCTAAATGAGTTGGTGGTTTACTTCTTGGGTTAGACATTTATATCCGGAAGCGGGCTGTATATTTTCTGGACTTGGAGTATGGCCAGATGATCCTATCTCGGGGGCCGTCTTGAGGTAGGTGGATGTTTATGATTTTTTGTTTTGCGAGTGGTGGTAGGTTGTCGAGTTTATCATGTATCCATTTGTGAGTCATAGGATCAATGATATCTTTTATAGTTTGGATAGGGTAGCACTGTGCCAGATCAAGGTTGGGGAAATGTGGAATCCAATTAGCCTGGAAAGGGGTTGTTAATCCGTTTCTTACAGAATGAAAAATAAGATTTTGGAAGATGGGTATGAGTGAAGTTAATTGCTTCCATTGTGCACTGGAGGAAGATGAAATGAAAGTGGGGCTTTGAAAAATCGGTTGTTGTCTGAGATATTTCTCATGATAAAGTTTGGAACAAATGGAGTCAGGGTGGTCTTGAAAATTCTAGGCCATTTTCATAAGTAGTGCCTTGTTGTGTTCGCTACTTTTCCTAATGCTAAGGCCACCTTCGGAAATTGGTTTCGATAATTTATCCCAACCAAGAGGATGAAGCTTTTTAACTGAAAATTCGTGTTCCCAGAAGAAATTTCTGGTGATACGGTCTATTTGTTTATGCACATGGGTGGGAAGAATTTGGGTTTGCATGAGGTGGTTAGAGGTTGGAGTTAGATAAGTTTTAATGAGTATCAACCTGCCAGCAGGCGTGAGGCATTTTTCCATCCATCCTTTCGCCTTCCTTGCTAGTCTTTGGATCAGGGGTTCAAAAATGTGCCGAGAAGATCTTTCATGTTTGAATTGGACCCCTAAATAGATAAGGGAGTTCGAGGTGGTAGGCATTCCGAATAGTTGATGTAAATTGTCTACTTCATGTTGATCCAGCCTCGGGTGATGAATAATTGTGGATTTGAAATTATTAATCATCTGTCCCACAGAAGCGCCGTACGAGTGGTAGATTCTTGAGGTAATTACTGCTTTCTGTGTATGCGTTAAACGTAATTATGAGGTCATCTGCATACATTAGGTGCAAGATGGGTGACGCCTTTTGGAATATACGAAGTCCTCCAATAGCTATTGGTTTTCCAAGTTTCTCAGGTTTGTGGATAAAATTTCCGCACAGATTATGAAAATATAAGACGATAGTGGATCTCACTGTCTTATACCCCTTGTTGGTGTGAAATATCCGTGCGAAGTACTATTGATGTTTACTGAATACGTGATTATTGTGACACATATCATTATATAGTCCACAAAGGTTGATGGAAAACCTAGTTTTGTGAAGGTTGTTTTGATGAAGCCCCAATCTAAGTTGTCATAAGCCTTTTGGATATCTAATTTTAGGGCTATTTTCGGATCTTTGGTTCGGGTGGAAGTTTTGATATAATGGAATAGTTCTCCCCCAATTTCTATGTTATCATGAATTGATCTCTAGGGGACCAAAACACTTTGGTAAGGGATTATTAGAAATGGGAGAAGCGGTCTAATACGGTTGACTAGAATTTTAGCGATGATTTTATAAGTGATGTTGCAAATACCTATGGGTCTGAATTGTGATAGTTTTGATGGATGTTCTACTTTTGGAATTAGTATGAGGTTTGTGTGATTCATAAGAGGGTGAATATCTAGGGAATTAAAAAAGCTTCGGCCATAGCTATCAATTGAGTGTGAGTGGTTTCCTAAAAGGTTTTAAAGAACTTACTGGTATAGCCATCTGGGCCAGGAGCTCATTCAGAATTTATAGAAAAGAGTGTTGCTTTAATTTCCATTGGAGTTACCTCCTCGGTCAGCATTGTGCATTGTCTGGAGTCAATCTTGGGGTGATTGCCCTGAATAAATCCTCATCTATCGTTGTGGGAGTTGTTGTATATTATTCGGTGTAATGAGTGAGAATGAGGTGTATAACTTCATCTTTGTTAGTTACCCAATTATTGTGAGGGTCCTGCAATTGTTGTATGTTGTTGCATTCTCTATGAATGGTTTCCTTGGTGTGGAAGAAGGTTGTATTGTGGTCGCCCGATTGGAGGCATTGAATTTTGGATCTTTGTTGCATGACATTGGAGGAGAGTCATGTGGTCATTTCTAAGCTCTCTTTCTCGCAATAACTAATAATTCTGCTTATTTCCTTATTGTGTAACACATTGTTGTTCAGCTAGCTTAATTTGTGAAGTTGAATTCTTGATCATTGTGGGGAGGTGGCCAAACTTTTCCTTATTCCACTTGGTAAGAGATTGAATGGTTATAATGAGCTTCAATTGCAGGTCCAGAGAGGGCTCTATATCACTTTGATAGGTCCATGCAGTGTCCACCACTTGCCTGAGTTGCGGACAAGTAAGCCACATATGTTCAAATTTGTAGTTTTTTGTTCCCCTTCAGTCAATCATTTTTGTTTGCAGCAGGATTGGGGCGTGATCGGAAGCAATTCTGGGGAGGTGAGTAACTCCTGCATGAGGGTTTGCAGTTCACCATTGCTGAGTGACTAGGACTTTGTCCAGACGTTCTAGAATATTATCTTTTCCTAAATGATTTTTTGTCCACGTAAATGGATCTCCTCGGAATCCTATGTCAATAAAACCCATTTGATTGATCATTGTGAGAAAATATTGAGTTTGCGCGTACTTTACTTGTCTTCCTCCCTTTTTCTATGATTGATCTTTTATGTCATTAAAATCACCTAACAATATCCATAGGGTGTTTGATTGATGTTGGGGAAGATTGTTGGAAATTATTGCCATAGGTCTTTCCGCGCTTCTGGATGAGGTGGGTCGTAAATGCCCATGCACATCCATGGTTGTTCAGGTGGAGGCGGGGTAATTAGGGCGTGTATGTAACTTTGAGTATGTAGCAGAATTCTTATATTTAAGTTATTTCTATAAAAGGCATATTCCATCGTGTCTTCCGATCTTGGGAATCGCAAAATGTTACAAGAATTGTAAAGAGAGCTTAAGAGAATTCATGTGATTCTCATTAGCTACAGTTTCCGAGAGAAATAGAACCGAAGGTTTGTACGTCGAAACCAGGCTTCGTAGATGTTGGGTAGTAGTTGGCTGATTAATTCCTTGAAAATTCCACGCTAGAATATTTATTTTTAGGAGTTGAAAAAACGGATTCTCACAAAGCTTCAGTTGAATAACGAATAAAATGAGTAGTAAAAGAATATAAGACGAGTTGCGTCTTTAATTGGGCCCAACTGAAGAAACTTAAGTTTTAGAAATTGAAAGAAAAGGTTGTTGAGAAGGAAAAAAGAAAAGTAATTGTCGAAGCAGGACAGAACGAAGAACAATCCTGTGGAATAAACGCCCAGGTAAGAAGGAATTGATAGTAACACAAGAAAGCAGAGATATCTTGCTAGTACCTTGGAAGTATTGAGGTGAAGTGCCAACAAAATTGGGAATATAAATTAAGCAGGTGTAATTGAGTAATTGTTGGGAAAACGAGTGGTGATCTGGGAGGTTAATTAAAGGAGGAGATTATAAATGATTGAAGTTGGATATGAGGGAAACATTACTATCCAGGATAGTTGTCAGAATGTAATCACTACAAGAAAAACGGGCTTAAGCGTCTAAAATCTTAGCAAGAGCTCGAAAAATTAGTCGCTTTAATAGTTTAAGCATCTAAAATTGCAACTGCCAGAAATTTTAGCGGCTATAAACCTGCGTCCACTATTATTTAGCAACGAAAAAAATGTGTTTAATCGCTAGATCCTTTGTTCAAGTAATTTATAACAACTTAAAAAGTGATCATGTAGCTATTTACTTTGAGGCACCGACCCGTAGCAACAACAAAATAAATTGGTTGCTCAAACCTCCCTCAGCAACTAAGTTTGAGCCACAACCAAATATGTTTAATTGCTAGATCCGTTTTTTAAGTAATTTATAACAGTTAAAAAGTGATCCTGTAGCTATTCACTTTGAGGCACTGATAGGCACATTTTTGTGTCTATATTGCGCCCGAATATCTGCTTCGATAGTACTCGATTTTGCACTTAATATGTCTTTTATGTCTTTGTAGGTATTTTTTGAGAAATAAACATTTGCGAAAAAATCGCTCGAAAAGTGTTAAAGGCACCCGAAAAATGGATTAAGGCACCCACACTTTGGATTGGGGGCACCCCCTTTCCATTCAAATTCAACTTGGCGGGAAACAAAATCCATCCCGTGAGAACCAACTGTTAACTCAATTCACGTAAATTTTGGGTTGTTTTGAGTTTCAAATTGCTTCAAAGACTACAAGAGTCCAAGACCAACTCAAACATATCAAATTAGAGTGATTTACGCCGGAGAATATTGCACAATTGTGAATTTGGACGAAAAATTGGATTCCGGCTTGGAATCGGATTTACAAAGATTTGGATGAGTTTTAAAGAGTTCTATTAGGTTTGGAAGACTCCCTAGGGTTCCTACACCCTATATATACCAAGATAAGCCAAGAGAAATGAACACACAAGCTCGGAGAAGCTCTAAAAAAACTCGCCGGAAAAACAGCGTTCCAGCGGCCATTGTTCCTGCTGCTGTCTCAACGGAGAAGAAGACTCAGCAACGCTAAGTAAGCGTTGCTGTTCTGTTGCCTTCCCCTTTCTCTTCCTGTTGCTTATTCCTTTCTGTTACACGCCTGAACCCTATTCTGTTTATAAACGTCTCTGTTCGGCTGTGTTACATCTATTTCACCACTGTAAGCACTTTTTGAGCAATGAAAGAGTATTTTGAGCATATTTTCTATACCATGAGCTAATCACCATTACTGGGATGACGGAGGAAGCTTTTTCTCCAATAATTAAGTGGTATGTATTTAATTAATTTATTTATGCAATTTATTTATGATTAATTGCCTTGATTGAAAATTGATTTAAAAGATTTTTATTAAGCAATTGTGATTCCGTTAGATGGTGCATGCCTCAGATTAGGTCCCTAGATGTTCCATGCTTGTGTTATACAGTTTTTGTTTTGAAAATCTATTTTTGCAATGCTTTAGAATCAAATTAAAATGTTTTAATTGCATGATTAAAATTACTATCACTTGATTTATTGGTTAAAAGTGGAATCCTGAATCCTAGTTCTTCCCCATATTTTTAAGTCATCTTGATTTTATTCTGTTTTGTTTTCTTTAATTAAAATTAAGTCTATAATTAAACCTTCACAAGTCTGAGAATCGAACCTCTTTTTACCACTATATAAAATCACATCAATTTTTGGCGCCGCCGACGCGGACTTGTTTTTAGGTTTAGGGTTTTAGATTTATTTTTAGGTTTTATTTTTAGTTTTATTATTTTACTTTGTTCTATTTTACGTTTCTTTTGGTATTTCTCTTTTTCCTACAGGTTGAATTTTGGATCGAAAAGGGAGTAAGCCAAAGTTTTGGAATTAAAGCTAAGGACTTGGAGTTAAAGGGAAAAGCTTAAAGAACGAAAAAGAAGATCGAAGATTTTGGACTTTCTTTTGGACATTTGGACACTTTATTTATTTTTAAACCCTACGGAAGGGTATTATTAAATATAAACTGCTACAGGGAAGGACGACAATTACGATATTGTCTCGGCCCCTTGGGTTCGCACACTGACACAGGAGTCGGTGGCCCGAGTCGACTACAACTGATTCATCCCCCGTCTGGTACGGGAGGTAAGACTCGATCAACTAACGAATCCCCTGCGAGTGGGTTTACTGTATTCCTTCGTATGCATATATGTTGAGGAAATGAAAACAGATTTAATTTTCTAGTAAAGGGCAAGAACTGGCCATACAAGATAAGGACTCGGATTTCATCACCGTTTCCTTCTTGCCCGCTTTAGGAACACGTTACCAAACGCGAACCTAAAACCTTAAAATTTTGACTAGAAAGAGACCTATAGGGTATCGAGCTTATTGGAAAATCGTTCAAAAGGACTTTACTGGTTACTTTATTAGCCTAACTCGAAGTTCAGGAAGATTATTTTAAGTTGATTAGAGCCGTCTTGTAACCCAGAGAAAAGTGCCAAAGAGACAGGGTTATCAAAGCTCCTTAGAGCTTATCCTGTTTCTCTTCGACTTAATCTAATTCGGATCGCTCTAAGAGGTTTGCTAAAATTGTAACTAGTTGCCTTTCGAAAGAATAGAAGCTGGTCTAGAAACAATCTAAGTGGAGCCATCATGCTTTTTGTTTGCTAGATTCAATAGGTTTGATTTGGTTGAGTCATCCTTGCTTGTGATTGTTAGAATTTCCTTCCGTTTAGGATTTATTTATTTTTAGTTTTTATTTAGTGTACGCCAAGACCGCTCTTCAAGCGGACTTGGAGAAGAGACGCTTTAGGTCGCTTAATTAGTGACAAGCCTAGTAATTCTGTCCCTGGAAACGAGAACCTCGAAGACTCTTCTTTTGAGAGCCTTGTCTTTGACTTTGAAAACTTGACCTTGTGTGAAGAAGTTACTTCTAGTTCTTTGATAACGCCAACAATGGCAACTTTAAAAGCTTTGTTGAATCCGACTAGGAGTTCTCGTCCATCATGTATCAAGTTAGCTGCTACTGAAGCAAACTATGAGTTGAAACCTGGGACTATACAGATGCTCCCAATCTTCTTAGGGAAAGAAAATGAAAACCCCTATTTCCATGTTAGGGATTTTGAGGAAATATGTAGTACCCTCAGGATTAAGGACCTAGATGATGAATCATTAAAACTTAGATTGTTTCCTTTTTCCCTAAGAGATAAAGCCAAATCTTGGCTATATAGTTTGACTTCTGAGTAAATTGAAACCTATGAACAACTTGCGTCTGTCTTTCTCCAGAAATTTTTCCCTAGGCACAAAACATCATCCATTAGACAGCAGATTTGTACATTTGCTCAATTAGAGGGAGAATCTTTATATAGGTATTTAGAAAGGTTCAATGACTTACTATCCCAATGTCCTCATCATGGTTTAGAAAAAGTAAGGCTTGTTCAAATCCTTTACGAGGGTTTAGATTATTCGACAACAACCATGGTTGAGTCTGTATGCACAGGTGGGTTTGAAAATAAAACTGTCGATGGCGCGATGACATTTTTGAATGAAATCGCCGAAAAAACCCAACAGTGGGAAAACAGTAGGGAGCCCCAGAAAACAATTCTTCTAAGTAAAGGGAATGTCAATAGGGTAGAAGGATCTTTTGAATCAGATGCCAAAATAGCTGCTATATCAAAGAGGTTAGAAGCTTTAGAACTAAGTCAATCTAGTAGCATTGAGCCCAAATCGTTTTGGGAACAACAGAATACTGAAGAGCAATCCCATGTTCTTTATAATAACACTAGGTTTGATAATCATCAGAAGTTCGACCCTTACTCAGAAACCTATAACCCTGGTTGGAAAAACCATCCTAACCTTTCTTGGTCCAAGGGCCAGAATCAAGGTCAGTCTAGTAATTCTAAGGTTCCCCCAGGTTTTGGTTATGCTAAGAACCCTTCTGAACCAACACATAGTCAGAGTTCGATAGAAAAGTCGATAATGAGTTTAGCTGAGAGTGTTGCCTCATTAGTTCAGAGAGATGAAGAATTCAAGCAGTATGTTAACCAGAAGTTCCAAGAAAATCAAAAGATTGTTCAGGCGAATAGTCAGGCTATTTCGAATTTAGAAACCCAGGTTAGTCAGATTGCCGAATCTCTGAGAGAAAGAGAAAAAGGTAGGTTCCCTAGTCAACCCCAACCCAATCCTAGAGGAGTTAATGAAATATCTTCCGGTGAGAAATCATCAAGTCACGTGAATGCAATTAGCACCCTTAGGAATGGTAAGGTGTTAGACAACAAGGTAACTAGGCCTGATAGTGAACACACTGTAGATCACCCTGATCCAATAGCTAAGGAGACTGATAAAGTCTCTAAAGAGCCTGAGGCAGCTTCTCATAAGCCAGACTTTGTGCCCAGAGCCCTATTCCCGCAGTTGTTAGCACCCACTAAGAAGGAATCCAACTTTAATGACATATTTGAGGTTTTTAAGCAAGTCACGATCAACCTTCCATTATTAGATGCAATTAGGCAGATTCCTGCGTATTCCAAGTTTCTTAAGGATATTTGTACGCGAAAGCGAAAGCTTAGTGTACCAAAGAAATCCTTTTTAGCTAGTCATGTGAGTTCAATTCTTCAGAATACTACAACTCCTAAGTACAAAGACCCAGGGTCCCCAACCATTTCGTGCACAATAGGTAACTACCGTGTTGAGAAAGCCTTACTTGACTTAGGAGCCAGTGTGAACTTACTTCCGTACCATGGGTACCTTCAGTTAGGACTTGGAGAGTTGAAACCTACTCAGATAACATTAAAATTAGCTGATAGGTCTGTGAAAATTCCCCGTGGTATCATAGAGGATGTTCTTATTGAGGTCGATAAGTTTATTTACCCACTAAATTTTATTGTCCTTGACACTCAACCTGTCCGTGACCCAGAAAGTCAGATAACTGTGATATTAGGCCGCCCTTTTTTAGCTACATCTAATGCGATCATTAACTGTCGAACTGGTATTATGAATTTATCTTTTGGTAATATGACTATTGAACTTAATATTTTCCATATTAAGCAACCTTCTGAGTTAGGTGACACGTGCATTGAGGAGGTAAACATGATAGAAACGGTAGTTCTGGAGTCATTATCAAACACCTTGTTAGAAGATACATTAGAGGAATGTCTAGCTAATCATCATTTAGAAGAAGAAATTGACAATTTTCGGGAACCGGACGATCTAGAAAATAGGGAAAGTGTAATGAGTCTATCTAGAGACACTGAAAACTCTAAGTTTGGGGGTGACTATCATTCTACCTGTGCTTTACCTTTAACTCTTAGAAAGGTCCCTAACTTGGGACTTGACATATGTACCTCTACTATTTTACAAGATCATCTTCAAACTAGATTCCCTGAGCCTGTTGACTTCCAGAAAAAAGTTCAGTTGTTAGAAACCCATCCTCTGGTCGATGTGGTTTACCTAGGTAGTAATACCAAGATTGACTTTGTTTTCCCACCAAAATATTTTCTTCCATATGTGGGAACGTTAGAATTTCAAATGTGTCAGTTATTAAGTTTTGAGACTGAGCCTAATTACTTTAGGAAATTAGAATCGACACATTTGTGTAAGAATGACCACCTTCATTATAGTCAATTGTGTGAGTCATATCTGATTGACTCTGAAGATCCACAATTATTCAGGTTATTATTATGTGCTTCTAAGTTCTTAGTTGAGTTTTTACAGACTCTACAACCTGATCTTGTTGATTCTTCCTACAAGGTAATCAAGCCTATGGAAATAGTTTATCAAGACCCTTCTATAGAACCTGAACCACAGCTAGAAGTAGTTATCTTAAACAGAAAACTAGAGAGGGATGACAGTGTGCTCGGTTCGTTTATCTTCTTAGCTTTTTGCAGTTTCCTTCTATTCTGGATAACACTATTTGATTCAGATGACCCACGGTTGTTCCGATTATTGCTCTATGGTTTTATGAGGTGACTAGTTCTTTCCTAGTCTGGATGAAGACTTTAAACTTAGCACTTCTTGGGAGGTACCCATGCTCATGAAACACGGTAATATCTTTCCTTAACTCCTTTTCGTGAAGTGGTAACAGTTTCCCCTTGTTCATATTTTTAATCATTCATCTTTAGAAACATTGAGGACACTGTTTGATTTAAGTTTGGGGGTAAGGGAGAAACTTTTTTTTTAAATAATAAAGCTCTAGAATTTAAAAGCTTGTGAACACTTCAGGGTGACACTAACCATTCTAGGTAGATAGAAACTTAGCTCTTTTTCTATAGGAATTGGTGCGCCCAGTTAAATGGTCTATTCATAAAAGGACAGAGTTCAGGTGTTAGAAAATAACATGATAGTTGTCACCACATCTCGGAGTCTATCTCGACCATATCACTTTCTGTTTTTATTTTTGCAATTTTGTGTTTCTCTAAGTGATTTGGTGGGGCCCAGTATCAAATTGTTATCGCCGTCAGGATGAAATAGAGTAGAGTGTTTTGAGATCAAGACTGATTCTTACTTTATTAAAAAAAAAAAATAACAAAAAAAAAAAAAAAACAATACTGACACTTTGATAGCAATATGTGTGTGTTCTCCCTGTCTCCGTCGCATAAGAAAGCGTGGAACGCAGGATCCATGGGAACTATCATGTAAGATGTTGATAAGAATCATGCGCTTGGATTCAATTTGATCCAATCATGTTGTCAATATATTTATCGTTTTATTTTCAATAAATCGATCGCTGGGACCCTTGTATATACCAGTTGAATCGATATTTGTATTATGATTAAGACCATGTATCTCAAACCATTAGGATTCATCCTGGCACTGACCTTCAGACAGATATGGGAAACACCGTTCACCTTAGTCAACATGTGCAACCTTCATATTTCTATGTCCATCTTCTAATCTTTTCATGTGATTAATTGGGATAGATTCTGAGTCTTGTGGTTGAACAATTATCCGAGTAGAGCTCTGTTGTCTTAGATATGAATTTTAGTATGCTTGAGTAAACACTCGTGTACAGTTGGACTAATATAGGGTAATAATTCCCATAGCGGAAGAGTTGAGTAAGCCAACTAAATAGCTTGTTTAGTGTCTATCCTTAATCGTTCACGAGTTGCTAAAATCTGGAGTAAAGGTTTTGTGGGTATACCTCTTGTAAACCCTCACGAGACAAAACTCGTCCACTAGGGACACCTAGGGGTTTAACGGCTTATTACATATGCTAAATGTAGTCGCGATTCCTGCGAAAGTGAGTTAGGTTTTTATTTTATTGGTTTGCTCGAGGACTAGCAAAATAGTAAGTTTGGGGGTATTTGATAGGCACATTTTTGTGTATATATTGCGCCCGAATATCTGCTTCGATAGTACTCGATTTTGCACTTAATATGTCTTTTATGTCTTTGTAGGTATTTTTTGAGAAATAAACATTTGCGGAAAAATCGGCTCGACAAGTGTTAATGGCACCCGGGAAAATGGATTAAGGCACCCACACTTTGGATTGGGGGCACCCCCTTTCCATTCAAATTCAACTTGGCGGGAAACAAAATCCATCCTGTGAGAACCAACTGTTAACTCAATTCACGTAAATTTTGGGTTGTTTTGAGTTTCAAATTGCTTCAAAGACTACAAGAGTCCAAGACCAACTCAAACACATCAAATTAGAGTGATTTACGCCGGAGAATATTGCACAATTGTGAATTTGGACGAAAAATTGGATTCCGACTTGGAATCGGATTTACAAAGATTTGGATGAGTTTTAAAGAGTTCTATTAGGTTTGGAATACTCCCTAGGGTTCCTACACCCTATATATACCAAGATAAGCCAAGAGAAATGGACACACAAGCTCGGAGAAGCTCTAAAAAAACTCGCCGGAAAAACAGCGTTCCAGCGGCCATTGTTCCTGCTGCTGTCTCAACGGAGAAGAAGACTCAGCAACGCTAAGTAAGCGTTGCTGTTCTGTTGCCTTCCCCTTTCTCTTCCTGTTGCTTATTCCTTTCTGTTACACGCCTGAACCCTGTTCTGTAACATTTATAAACGTCTCTGTTCGGCTGTGTTACATCTATTTCACCACTGTAAGCACTTTTTGAGCAATGAAAGAGTATTTTGAGCATATTTTCTCTACCATGAGCTAATCACCATTACTGGGATGACGGAGGAAGCTTTTTCTCCAATAATTAAGTGGTATGTATTTAATTAATTTATTTATGCAATTTATTTATGATTAATTGCCTTGATTGAAAATTGATTTAAAAGATTTTTATTAAGCAATTGTGATTCCGTTAGATGGTGCATTCCTCGGATTAGGTCCCTAGATGTTCCATGCTTGTGTTTTACAGTTGTTGTTTTGAAAATCTATTTTTGCAATACTTTAGAATCAAATTAAAATGTTTTAATTGCATGATTAAAATTACTATCACTTGATTTATTGGTTAAAAGTGGAATCCTGAATCCTAGTTCTTCCCCATATTTTTAAGTCATCTTGATTTTATTCTGTTTTGTTTTCTTTAATTAAAATTAAGTCTATAATTAAACCTTCACAAGTCTGAGAATCGAACCTCTTTTTACCACTATATAAAATCACATCAGGCACCGACTCGTAGCAACAAAAAAATAAATTGGTTGCTCAAACTTCTCTCAGCAACTAAATTTGAGCCACGACCAAATATGTTTAATTGCTAGATCTGTTTTTCAAGTAATTTATAGCAGTTAAAAATTGATCATGTAGCTATTCACTTTGAGGCACCGACTCGTAGCAATAAAAAAATATATTGGTTGCTCAAACCTCTCTCAGCAACTAAGTTTGAGCCACGACCAAATATGTTTAATTGCTATATCCGTTTTTCAAGTAATTTATAGCATCTAAAAAAGTGATCATGTAGCTATTCACTTTGAGGCACAGACTCGTAGCAACAGAAAATGAATTGGTTGCTCAAACCTCTCTCAGCAACTAAGTTTAAGCCACCACCACATGTTAAAAAATGAATTACTTGAGGGAGAAAGATAGACCGTGTGATCAAAGTCCATCAACGCTTTATATCTAGTTCTATCTAGTCATACGGATTGTGATCAGTGTGACTCATTGGAAAAAAATTGTATCCGTCAATTTTAGTACGATTATAGTTGGTTATAACACCCTTTTTTGATTATTTTTGTTTGAATATTATATATTTTTTAATTAGTAAAATATTCGTATATTTTAATATCGAGGAATATGTATTTATGGAATAAAAAAAAAAATAACCTGAGAAAAACTCTAATGAATAATGATTTCCTAAATCTATATTTATATCCGTTGGATCAGATATTTTTGGCTTTCTATTGGCCAGATAAACAATTTAAGGATCATTGTATGTGTGTGTTTTAGACTTAAAAACGAAAATAATGTTTGTGTTTAAATTACTCCATTTTTGGTTAAATTGATGGATAATGAGTAAGATTGAGGAATATTCAATAAAATTGATGGATAACGAGTGAAATTAAGTGGGAGCGAGTAAGGTCAAATGAAAATAGATAAAATCAAGTAACTGATGATTGTGTGAATTCGAGTGAAAATAAAGAATACTTAGTAAATTGGAGCGACATCAATGAAAATTTAGTGAATTCGAGTAAGATCGATGAAAAAATGAATGATAATTTTAATTGGGATTTTAGCTTTCGGACACTGTTACATATCCAAATCGAGCCATCAATAACGTCATTTACATTAGAATATCGTCATTTATATTAGAATAACGTCATTTACATTAGGGAAGATCACAATATGTTATATTATGCTTGGTCATGTACCAAAGAAAAACTCAATTTATATGTGCATATAGAGATACAAATTGACATCAACATAGACAAGTTTCATGCAAACCGAAAAGGAAGGCGTCCAGGCTTTTATTCGGCACATACTCATAAGCCAACATTTTTTCATCCCCTTTAAGACAACAGCCTAAAAGTATAACTAGATTCCTGTGTTGGACTTTTGAGATGACAACAACTTCATTCTTAAACTCCTTTAAACCCTGTATAGAACCCTTAGAAAGCCTTTTCACAGCTATTTCCTATCCATCCAGTAACTTTTCCTGGAAACAGAAAAAAAAAGTACGTATGTTTCATTTTTGGTAAAGATAGTTATAATACGATTAAAAGTACGAGAATCAGAATCAGAAGTAACTTCCATATAGCTGAGGTGGTCATGGATGACTCGATGCACAGAATGGAAGCTATAGCATCAAGCCGAGTGACCTCGTTTCTGAACATGAGTCTTGCATGTGTTGTAAAAACAAAAAGCGTCAAATCAGGAAAAGCTCGAAACGGTGTACTACGTATACACATGCTTCAAGCAATTTACAATTACCTTGGGCTAGTCATATTAAACTTTCAAGCATACGCACAGTGGTCCTTGCTGCACGGTCAACTCGAGTGCAATCGATTAAATGTTGTTCTATACATGGGAACTGAAAATGAAATCACTAAATATGAACAACACTGCACCTGCACATATGTAAGCCTATTCACCAAATTCCCAATGATAGGACCAAATAATGCAGTAGATGCAGCTTCCACAACACCATACACAGCAGTAAGTAGTAAAGAATCCAGCCATATGTTGACCATGTATAAACCAACCGAGAATTTCCACATCCTTAAAAACAACAACAAAAACTTAACAATCTCCCATTTTTTCACATTATATCAGCCTATCAGGCACATACTGGTTAATGTAGAGAGTAGAGACCCAAAAGTAAAATTCTGGGTGCCAAAGTTAGCCATAAGAAAGACGTTCAGTGTGTTAGACTGACGTGATAACCAATTACATGTGCAGGTGAATAAGTGATGGTGCAGGTGAACAAGTGATTTAGACTTGGGTTCAAAACAAGGAATGAAGAGAGTGCAGGTGAATAAGTGATGGTCCCTAGATACAATGGTTAACCCATCCCTGAATATGCAGTGCCTGAAAATTAACTAAAATGATCAACTTGAATGGTAATTTTAGGAACAAAAAACCAAATACAAAGAGACGGATAAGGGTAATTCACTAAAATCACATAAATTTCTCCGTGGGGAGCTACAATGAGAGAAAAACTTTACTCACAACATATTCTCAGTAACTAATGAACATCTTAGACAAGTTTTAATAGTTGGAATGAAACTGCAGAAACTTCACAACCCAAAAATTCAAGATGCACAGAGCAAAAATAAAAAACAGAAGCATAAAAAAGTTTGAAAAATCCAGATCCAGGCTTTACTACCAGAGTTGTCAGAGTGAAAGAAGAAGATACAGGTCGTATGTCTTGCTAGTCACCAGTAAAGCACTATCAGTGACCGTACTTCTGGAATTCCCACTCACTGTTATCTGCATGACAATAATACACCACACACAACATTAAGTTAATAATCCCTACTAAGGATAGACAAATACAAAGTGAAGGAGAAGATGCAGGGGAGTTCAGCGTACCCAATGGAAAAACTTGGCGAGTCTTGAGCCAACGACTGATGCAGTGGAAGTGGAAGGCATGGTTGCACACCCCTATAGAAGTCATCTCAAATGAGTATCTTTAAACAAATTAAAAAGTAAAGAAGAAACACAAACCACAACCATGTACTGTCTATGATTAAAAGGGAATGCTGATTTTAGTTATACTGGTAGTCTAGTAACAATGATGGCAATATTGCATACATGACAAAATTCACAAGTTCATGTTCTCACCCCAGACCACACTAAACAAACGAAAATCATCAATAAAAATGCCAACCTCCAACAATATACAATTTCAACATAAACATACACGATGAAGGTTCCACAAGAGGTTGTGCAGCCTATCCTTGCAAGAAAATACATACCCCAAGCGACAATACACTCCTCGCTCGTCGCACTTGCTTGATTCGCTAGAAATTCAATACCTAAAAAAAGATACAATAAAAGCCTAATTACACATTTGCACAATTAAACAAATCAAGAAAATCCTAAACAATTAAAACATTCCACTTACAGAGATCCATAATATGGTTCCTACAAATCGCAAAATTATCGACTACAATATCTGAAACAAAACAAAAAAATAATATATATCATCATCAAAACCCTAATTCAAACAAAAAACATCAATAATCAAGAACGAAGGCATATCAGAACATCAATAAACATATTATTAGGTTTTTTTACTTACCCTAGGCCCAAAGAGCAACGACATTCCACTTCTTGATCTCAAATCTCTTAAGTTTGTCGTTGTTCATCGAAGAACAACATGAAAAGTTTACAGGAATTCACAAAGAAAACCTCCCCAACCAAACTACCAAATCAAAGAGAGCCCATTACAACAAATCCTTGATTTTTCCCCAATTCTGACTTTTAGAAAACAATTCAGTTTCCTATTTTAAATCAAAATCCACATCGTAATCAAAAAAATCCCTAATTGAAACATTTGGAAACCCCACTTACAAATCTAAGAGAAATTGAAAAGCTCTAATTTTTCTCTTTTGGATAGATTTCAAAAAGAAAGAAAACAAAGGTGAAAGACTTTTCACGAATAAATCAGAAGTGAAAGAGAGGGATTAAAGCTTCAATATTGCTTTTAGTTCGTAATAAAAAAAATCTCTAATTGAAACATATTGAACCCCACTTTACAAACCAGATAGAAATTGAAAATCCATGATTCCTTTCTTTTGGATTTTCGATTTCAAAAAGAAATAAATCGAAGAAGAAACAAAGAAAGAAAGAAAGTGACAGATTAGTGAGGGATACCTATACCAGCAGCAAAATCTGCAAGGAAAAACCTCAAATTAATCAGAAGTGGAGGGTAGATCTCTGAAAATAGATATTAGAGCTAAATATTCAAAGAATAATTTGATGAATACCCATGGAACAATATTATTGACAAGTGAGAAATGGAGAAATGGGAATTTGGTGATGCTGAGAAACCACTGTGGGCGAGCGAAAGCATTGGATCCCAACCAAAATATGCATTTCCTCCTCCACTGGAGACTTCCCTTAAAGACATTGTATTCATTGTAACCTTACCAGGTTGTGGAAAGCTCAAACCTAATTACAATAAAAAGAAAACACAATTTGTCAAAAGGAATTGTGTTCTTGTAATTGAACAGAAATTTGGTAGATGTGTACGAGAACCTAAAGGAATACAAAAAATCATCGAGATTTTCCCAATTTCAAAATTCAGAGAACTTCTATTTTCCCTATTAACAGTGATTTGAAACCAAAACCAAGTACCAAAATTAAATCGTTTCAATAAACTCATACAGAAACACTAGGTTTGAGATTAATTACCTTTCCCTTCATCATTGATTTCAGATATGGGTTTGGTTTAGTGTTGATAAATAAGGGGTGAGAATTTTGGGTTCAATTTCGGTGAGAGAGAAACAAGGGGTGAGAGATTATTTAGGATCAAATGAGATAGAATGAGAACATATGATCCGACCAAAAGTAGGACGTGAATTTTGGATTTCACCCAAATTTTTGGCGCACACCGAATAGTTTAAGCGGCAATTTTTTATTTCAACCCAAATTATGGCGGTAATTTTTCATCCGTTGGATGGGTGGTAATCCGTATGATTTTATAATCTTGTATTTATACTCGTTGGATTAGACTTTTTTGGTTTTTTTTTTGGTCGAATGAACAATTTAAGGATTATAGTCCTTCTTTAACAAGTAAGAGAGATGAAAAACGAATGACCTTGAGTAAGGTTGAGTGAAACCGATGAATATTGAGTGAACTCATGTGAGATCGAAGAAATCATAGTTTAATATCGTTAGATTTGTTAGATCGATAAAAAAATGAATAAGTTTGATTGGGATTGAATAAAATTCAATAAATCTAAGTGAAATCGAGTGAAATTGATGAAAATTGATATATTTTGAGTAAGATCGATCAAAATGGAGTGTATTCAAGTCGATCCGATAAAAAATTGAGTAAATTTAGTCTGATTGATGAAATCATAGTTTTGATATCGTTAGATTTGTTAGACCGATAATAAAATGAATAAGTTTGATTGAGATTGAATAAAATCCAATAAATCTAAGTGAAATTGATGAAAATTGATATAATTTGAGTAAGATCGATCAAAATTGAGTGTATTCAAGTCGGTTCGATAAAAAATTGAGTGAATTATGCATAAAATTGAATGAAAAATTGAGTGATCAAAACAACTGTAACAAGACGAAGTAATTTTTTCCTGATCTTTCATTTGTAGCTAGTACTGTTGACATCAACACCCAATAAAAAACACAGGAAAAAACACAGGAATTCCCAAAGAAAACCTCCCCAACCAAACTACCAGAACCCTAACATTGATTTTCAAGAGTAGGCGAGAATTTATGCCTTAGGTTTTAATCATAAAGATTAGCCAACATGAATTTTAGATTTCACCCCCAAAAAAGTAAAAGGAAACACGCCAACATTCCCGCGAAAAAAATTCTCACCATTGGATAAGGTACTAATCCTTATCTCTATTCTGTTTTGTATGTATAGCCACATGATTGGAGACTCTGGATTTTCTGTTGGATATATATGATGTGGATCCTATTTGTTAGCTTCGTTGTGGTGAGCGTCTTCTGTGACCAAGCGAAATTAACTGAAATCAGTGGAAATTCGATTTGAGTTAAACTGGATAAATCGATTGAATCTTATAAAAATTGAGTAAGCTCGACCGACATTTTATGGTCCATTGCTGGATTTAGGGTTTCAGTATAGATATTCCGACTAATCGGAGATATGACGAGGCTTATTTTTGTTTACATTGTTAGATATTGACCTCTGGTATACATTCTGGTCAAGATTAGATATAAATGCGATCAGATTTGGAACTATTTCGCTTAAGAAAATACACCAAAATGAACTAACATGAGTGAAAGTGGGGAAATGGACTCTCGACAAAGTCGATAGATAACCGTAGAAATCGATGGAATCCGAAAGAAATTTAGTAACCTAGTGTCATCCATATATTCTTCCTAATTCGAGATCCTTAGAACTTCACATGAATTTATTCATATATAAATATACAAATTCATTTGACTATAACCGGAGAAAACGATGGACTCCGAGAGAAATTCAGTGAGGTCGATCGATATTGGATAAGATTGAATTTTTTTGATAATGAGGTGGAGATCCATGTGGTATTTTATATATGCATAGGGTATGGTTTTCTATTGGCCAAAATGAATAAAATACGGATCGTACTATGGGTGAATTATGTGATGATTTTTTTGGGTGAACATTATTTCCAATTTTACAATCTGACCAAAAATTTGTAAATTTTTAACGTGTTTATAAATAGTGAATGCGTATTAATTTTGTAAATTATGTATGGTGAATTATAGTTTTTTCATATGTGATATTGGTTATCCCGTGAGAAAGCGATAGAATCTTAGAGAAATTGAGTGAGGGCGTCCGAAATTAGTTAAAATTGACCGACAACAGACGAAATTAAGTGAAGTCGGTGAAAATTCAATTTGAATTATTAGGTAACCGTATAAACCCATGGAATCCAAGAGAAATTGAGCGAGGTCAATGATATTGAGTAAGATTGATATATAACTGGTGAAATTGACTAAGGTCGATGAACATTATGTTAAAGTGATGGATAAACTGAAGAAACCGATGTAATCCATTACAATTTGAGTGAGGTTGACCGACATTCGACCTAATTCGACATTCTTATAACTCAATTGAAAAGCTATAATTTTTCTCAAATATCATAATCTCATTCGTCATTCCAAAATTATCGTAATCTTAATATATACAACTACAAATTTCGGCTCACGGGGCAAGTTATGAGGAGAGATTGACGTAGACCGAAGTATGAGGAGAGATTGACGTAGACCGACGTATGAGGAGAGATTGACGTAGACCGACGTATGGGTGTGGTAGTACAAATGTCGGGTGAGAGGCTTTTGATGAAAAAGACGAAGAAGAAGAGTGAGTTAAGAAATGGAAATAGGGAGTTAGGGTTAAAACAATTGTAGTGGGGTGAGCATTTTGGCTAATTTGACAATTACCATCCCACTAGGATGGGAAAATTCAAAAAGATGGATTAGTAAATGGGTATTTGCCCATTAAGGTGTTAGTTAATCAGGGATAAAATGGTCATTTTACAAATCAATAGTAAAATTTTTGTTTTTTTGGTCATATTATAATTAATAACCTAATCGATTGAGTAGGAATCTTTATTGCAACCTTAAATGTACCTATGTTGTTCATATTATGCTTCAAGACCTAGTCGATTGAGTATGAATCTTCAACGAAACCCTAATGTACATATGTTGGTCATATTCTGCTTAATGACCTAGTCGATTGAGGAGCAAATTTTAGTTGAACCTTAAATGTACGTGTGTTAGTCATATTATGCTTGATGACCTAGTCGATTGAGTATCAGTCTTCAACGATGTCATATTATGCTTAATTAAGATGTTTTGGTTACTTTTAATCTCAATTAAAAATGGATAATTATAATTATATAATCCTAATTAGAAGTTGCTATTTATGATTATAGAATCTTAGTTAGTAAACTTGTTCATATTGTTTTCTATCAGTTAATTAATAACCTCTTTCACTAAGTTAGAATCTTCACCGGAACCCTAAGCCTACCGATATTGTTCATATTATGTCTTTAATGACTTTTTCCACTAAATTGAAATCTTTACCAGAGCTCTATCGTCGATAAAAATATCCAAATTAATTTGTATATATTTTTTGAATTTTTTCATACCGAAGTTTGATAGTAAAATTGAATGTACTAATTCGTTTTAGCACAAAGAAAACCGCACATGTTTCTCACACACTTATCTCAATCCGTATGAGAACACAAAATCAAATCTGTACCATCCAAAAAATCTCATGATCCGTATGATTCCATTATCAACCGTCCAAAAATTCTATTCAAAACCCTAAACGATTTTTCTTCTTCATTTTCCTTTCCCTCTTTCTCTCTCTGTCTCGGGTTGTGCTCTCCTCTCCGCCGCTACCAATTCCTAAAGAACAGCTTAAGTTTTTCCGAACAAGAAAACTAATCAAAGGAAGCTAGATCAGTTGAAACTCTTTATTAATGATCCGTCTCTTCTTAGTGATCCTTTTTTTTTCTTCAGAGATTATTTCAAAAGGTAAATACATTACCTTCATATTAGAATCCAATTTCAATCCCTCACTCCATATTCGAATCAACTGTATCTAAGAGTATTACCCATCATTAATCTACAGCATTTCTCGTTTGCATCTACCCTTCGTCTGTATCTAGGATTCCGGCGATGTTCTCTTCCCCGTTGTTTTCAACTGTATCACCTTCAAACCGTTTAAGGGAGAGATCTTGTGTGGTGTAGTAAACAAGATCATGAAACAGGGGGTTTTACTAAGCTGCGGTCCCATTGAAAGGGTTTTTCTTGCAGCTACAAAGATTGGAGATTATTACTTCCCAGAAATATTGAAGGTAAACAAAATAAAAACCCTAGAAATTAATTCGTTTCTATTTTGGTTATGATTAAATTGTTCAGGGTTTTCTTAATTTTAATACATGTTAGGTTTTAGATTTTTTAATGGGTTGTTCTATTTTGTGATTTGTACAGAAGTGGAGCAAAGGTTAATAGCATGCTATATTAAGTGCATTGATCTCTCTAGAGACAAAGAACAAGAGATTTCGATTCTGTTTTTTTTTCTTATCATAAAACCCTAATCTATGTGTACTTCAGATTTTGATTTAGGGTTCTTTGTTAAATGTTTTTTTGGTTGATTTTTGTTTTCTTATTTTGGGTTGTAGATCTAATGAGTTTGTGTTTTTTTTTCTGTATGTAGACGTAGAAGGCTTATTTGAAGCAACTTAAGGTGTTCCAATGGTCAGAAGAACTAATAATTTCATTTTAAGTGATTTTTATGCTTTGATACCTTCATGTTAAAATGTTGATTCTGTGTTTTGGTTTTTGTAGCTCTAAAGAATCTGGAAAGGGAAAGCATCCTGGAAAGGGAGGAAACATTGGTTGATGGTGAACACCACGAAGATGTTGAAGTTTCACTGGGTGGTAAGTAAACTCTTGCAGCCAGGAATTTTACCGTAGTAGTTGTTTATGAACAAATGTAAATGCTATATGTTTTTCTTTGTCCAGGTAGGATTATGGATAAGAAATCTTCAAAGTTGTTCTTTTATGATTTGCAAAATGAGGGTTTAAAGGTTCATCTCATGGTTGACGCAAGGTATAAAACTGTGATTTAAGTGGGTCATTTCTTTGTTACTGTCATGTGTCTCACATTATTCTTAATGAGATAGTAGTTTTATGAAGACTTGGCAGCTTTTTATGTTAGGATTGGTATATTTTTTAGACCCTGTAATTTCTCTATTTGGGTTATCGAATTCATGGATATGCATTTACGAAATTTGGACTAATAAGCATTATTTATTGTGAGGTGGCTTTTATGTTCCTATTGAAGAACACTCCCTATACCCAATGCTATTGTAAAGTTGGTTTTACACAACAATTAGTTGTCTTCTAGCTCTTTCGATTGTCCATAAAACAAAGAACTCTTACAAATGCTGTTAGATATTCACGAAGATGGTATAGATGGCGGAATTGCTATTGACTCCCTGTCTGAAGTTTTGAGGAACAAAGAAATCTGACAACATTTGTGAGAGTTCGTTGTTCTTTGAAACTTGATACAGTATGGAAATTGTAATAAAATATACTAGGGTGACCTAGTGCATTATCATGTTAAAGAAAAATCCTCTTCTTCTTGATCATCTATGCATTACAACATTTTTTTAGATCTGTATATGGAGAGCAACAAGGGGATCTGTAATTAACCTATTTAGAGAGTGGTGGCAAAGAGTATTAGATAGTATCTGTTGAGTCACTATTACTAATTTATTTTCCTTTCTGTTGCAGTTATGAACTTATTATGTATTTTTTCTAGTGGATTATTTGCATATGTCTTATGAAATATTACCAAATATGAAATTTTGAAAATTCTTTCGGTGTAGGAAATCTGACATGGACGAAGCTGAATTTACACGCTTCCATTCTGGTGTCAAACTTGGTGACATTATTGGCGTTACTGGATTTCCAGGTATTATAACTTGCAATATTTTTGATGTTTTCAAAGAGATTGTATAGACATAGGGAAAATTTTATGCAATATATTATTGGGGTGAACTACTGATTAGTTCCAGTTGTCTCGCTTAAAATTAGCTGATTTATTAGTAGTACGTGAATAGTGTTACCACTTACCACATTTGAAATTGTGTATGAAGCATATTCTTACCCACATTTGAAATTGTGAATAGTGTTACCACTTACCCATACATTTGAAGTTGTATCTGCATTTATTAAAAGTCCAATGGTTAACATTACCTGCTCTGGTTTCAAAATGAACTTTGCTCGTGTATGGCAATATTTGTAATATTACTTTGCAGGAAAAAGCAAAAGAGGAGAACTAAGTCTTTTCCCCAAATATTTTGTTGTTTTTGCATCTCATTGTCTTCATATGATGCCAAGAAATAAAGCAGGTCCTGGCGGTGATAATGCAAATGCCAAGGAAAAAATACAATTTCTGTGAATGTACCTTTTCAACAAAGACGGATATGACATTATGCGGAAATATACAAACATAGCTTACGTAATAATGAGTCAGTTGATTGGCCCTTGGAGACTAAATGATTATAATTTAGAGACTAAATGATGTTGTAATTTGAATGTAAATTGAATTCATTAATAATAAAGTTGATCAATTATGATTTCAATTTAGTTCATAATTGTTTTCAGTATTAATATTAATTTAATTTTGTTATTTTTAATTATATAATCTTAATTAGTGATAATGCATAATATTAATTGTTAATTATAATTATAATTTCGGATTATCTAATCACAATTTGTTTTTAACGAGCAAAGAAATTTGGTAGTTTAAAACTTTAAGCAATCAATTTTAGACCAATCAAAATCAGAATCTTAAATAATTTGGTCGCTTAAAACTTTAAGTAATCAACTTGAGTAAAAACTTCGATAGCTTAAAATTTTAAGCAACCAACTTCAGGACAATCAAAAGTAAAAATCACTTGTAGCGAGCAAAATCATTTGATCGCTTAAAATTTTAACCAAGTAAAATCAGGTTAAGTTGTTCCATGTATCTTCCAACTAGGTAGTTTAATAGCTCCTAAGTCACAAGTTGCTTCTAGAGAGTAAAAAATTTTGTACCTCAAAAGCTTGAGCAACCAACTTCAGACCAATCAAAATCAGAAATCACTTTTAGCGAGCAAAATCATTTGATCGCTTAAAATTTTAACCAAGCAATTTCAGAAAGAGTTGCTCCATGTATATATCAACTAAATAGTTTACTTGCTTTAGAATGATTGGTATATCTGAAGCGATTGATATTTTACTTGTTATATTGGTTGGTCTAGATGTTAAGCGATCACAATTTTACTTGCTCCATGTTAGTTGGTCTAAATGTTAAGCAATGAGAAAAGTACTCGCTTTAGGTTAGTTGGTTTATTACTAGAGCGATTGCATGGTCGCTCAAGGCTTTGACATACATGGCTTTTGGCAACCAACGGAGCGAGTGCCACTTTTAGTCGCTATAAGGTTATAGCGACTTAAAAGGGGCTTTATGCGACTTAAAAGGAGTAGTCGCTTAAACCCATTTTTTTTGTAGTGAATATAGATAAGACTTGGAGTGGCATAAGCAAGTCAAGGAACAAAGCGTCAGCAAGACTTAAGAAGGACAAAGTGTCAGCAAGACCTATATTGCGCCAACATAATTGGGGGGTTCGAAATATACCGAGGAATTCGTCGAGAAATACTGTCTGATGTGCTAGTTGTAGAAGGGAACTTTGGGAACTGCTTCAAGTAAAGTTGTTGCGGAAGAAGACTTACATGGATATGTAAGAAATATGTAAAGGAGTTGAGTCTGATTATGAATAAGAAGCATAACCAGGAGGCAGTCAGCGGAGATAAACAAACAAGCAGAAGTTAAGTTGCAATCAGGCAGAGCTATGTATAACTATTAGTGGGAGCAAATGCAAAAGTGTATACATATGAGAATTGAACAAAAATAGATGAGAAAATTACAATCAAAGTGAAGCAAGATGATAGAAAGAAGGATATAGTTCTATAAAAACCTTAAGAAGACTAAGAGCCTAATTGCAGTAGGTTATTAAGCTACAACAAAACATGCAGAACTACGAGCTTGTATTATATAAGCAAAGAAGATATGGAAAACAACCAAAGATATACATATAGAATTACTAATTAACATCCAAAACAGCCACAGTAGAAAATTTTATACTAAGTTCCCAATACAACTATGATAACTTATAGTAATGCAATTCTAAACAGACAATAACTTATAACTAAGTTCCTAATACAACCACAACAAAATATAAAAAATAATATGGTATGAAAACAGAGATACTATAAGAACATGGACTTAGCTAATGCAAATAAGAAAAGCCGAATACAAGTTGTTAAGACTAAATGGCTGATGTTAGATAGGTCTATCGAACCATAAAAACTAGATTAACGCTCTAGTGTTAGATTTTGTGATACGTTTGGGAAGAACAAGAACAGTACTGGTTTTCAATGAACATTGTTGATGGGGATGCTGAGGTAGATGCTTCATTCTGCTTTGAAGAGGATTTCTTAAGGCTCAAAGTAGTTCCTTAAAGGTCTATGCAGTCAATACTGCAGTTCAATTAACATGTTTTTTTTTTCTTTTTTTAATGTTCAATTAACATGTCGATACATGTTAGTCTTTGCATGTTTTGGGGAAGCTAAGAAGGTATAATAAAAGTCTTGATATTGTATTGATGGTTCACAACTTCAAGTTATGAATCTCTAGTCAGGAAATCTGTTCTGGAATTATATATTTATATTCTTAGATTTGATCTTTAAAAATATTCTCACAAACTATAAGTGGATTTTTTTTAGGGTCATGATTCCTTAGTAAAAAAGCTTCACCCTCTAGGTTGGATTAAGTTATCCAAACCAATCTCTGATGGAGGATAGTGATTTAGAAAAAGCAGTGTACACAATAAAGCTTTGCTTCTGAAAAAGGTTTGGAATCTACATGACCAACCTGACTCCATCTGGGCCAACATATGTCATGAGAAATATCTCAAACAACAACCAATTTCCAAATCTCCATTACCATCACCTCATTAGCTAGTGCATATTGGAAACAATTGGCATCCTCATAACCATCCTCCAAAATCTTATTTTCCACTGTGTTGGAAATGGATTAACAACTCCTATCCAAGCTAACTGGATTCCATATTTCTCAAACCTTGATCCGGTCCAGTGTTCCCCTATCCAAATGGTAGCAGATATTATCATTGTTCTAATCACTCACAATTGGATATATGACAAGCTAGATAACCTACTGCCTGGTGCAGCCCAAAAAATTATAAACATTAATCTTCCCCAAGACGGTCCCCCAGATAGGATTATCTGGCCGCACTCAAAATCTGGTAAATACACTACTGCATCCGGATACAAATGTCTAACCCAGGAAATAAATCATACATATCAGAACCCCTTCCAACCTCCAACTTTATGTGGACCTTACCATGTCCACCAAAAATTCAGCTTTTCTTGTGGAAAGCAATCAATGAAGGTATACCCACCTTCTCCATCTTATCTCGCATCCGACTCACTAATTCCAATTTATATCCTCAATGCAAATTGGACCAGAAACAACCGACCATTTGCTCTTACGTTTCCCAACAACAATATTAGCATGAAACACCCTCCTCACTCAACTCTCGAGTAACCAACACACTATTAATCCTTTTCCAAACTCGATAACCCTTCAAACAACCATTTCTCAACTCTTAAAACATCCAAACACATCCACAACCATAACCTCATTTTGTTTTCTCTTATGGTCTCTTTGGCTATCTAGAAATGAATACATATTCCGTCATACCCAAGCAACACCGAATAATATAGTGACGATGGCAATTAAATAACAACAAGAGTTTTCATGGGAAAAGAATGCCCTTCCTCCAGTAATACCTGACGAACCACCAGATACTATCCCAAATGTTATAAGAAGAACTACGACCATCTAAGTAGGATAGACCAGTCCTAACTTGGAATAGATTAAAATCAATACAAATGAAGCTTCCAGGGGCCACCCAGAGATAGTAGCTGCAAGGTTCATTTGCAGAAATTCGTAAACAAGAATAATTTTGGCGATGGCGCAACCATTCGGAATAACAACCGCTTTATCGGAAAAAACTTGGGTCATGCTAGTGGCTCAAGAACCACAATCGAAAGAAAATGACCAAAATTAATTTTCGAGACGGACTTAGAAAACCTACCAAGTTTTGTCCACAGCCTTGGAACCACCTTGGTATATCTCGGGCATGATCGCGGAGATTAAGTTAAGAATTCGCCTAATATCCCACTACACTATTCAGCATAATTACAGGGAAGGAAACCAGGCAACCGATGGACTTGCGAACCATGATGTTGATGGGAGCCAGATAGGGAATCTATCAACAAAAATTTGGGACCAGGCAATCCCAATTTTTCTTAACCAAATTATTATAAATGATTTTATAGGTACCAATTACCCACGTGTAATTTATATCTAGCCTTTCTTAATAAAATTTCATGCTTCAAAAAAAAAGAGTGAGTTTTTCTTTTTAGAGGTCCTGCAACAATTTGAAATCATTATCACTTTTTTGTTAATTTTTTTTTGATTCATTGCATAAGCCCAGACCTACCGCTGCGCTGCTCTTCTTGAGCAGATCCAACCCAACCATTTTCATTATCTTCATCCTAATGGTTTTTTTTTATGAATCGTATTTATCTGTATTAAATTGTTGTTGTTTTCATCTTTTATTTTAGCTATTATTTACTATACTTATACCTTTGAGAACTTGCATGCGACCAATACTCATGTTCTATGTTTTTTTTTTTGTTTTTTTACAAATTATGATAACATGCAAAAATAGAAAAGAAATGAGAGGAAGCTAAGTTGTGTTGGTTGCTCCTCTCATAACATAATAAACTAATGGTATACTAACCTGATGTAAGGAACAACTTCAGGCGAATTCTGCAGTACATAGAAATGTGCTTTCTCCCACAGATCATCACTGATAACCGTCAATTTACAAGATAATATTCCTTTTCCCTCGAAAAGACCTAAATCTTCACCAGTGTCAGATGAGTTATAATGTCAGGTGAAATTCTAACTGTCTTCATATTTCTTTGGTACTCACTGAACATCTATACTGTCTCTTATGCAATATTCCCTTCAGCAATTCCTCATCCGGGTCTGTTTCTGTTTTGCACATGCCCTTTAATAATCTTCATGCACCTTTCGAAATAATACATTCATCGAAAGCATACATGACCACATAATTTAACTTCCCCGGTAAGATGTACAGTTAAATGAACCATGATATCGACAAAGGATGGAGGAAAATATTTCTCTAGTAAGAACAACATCACGCAAACATCATCCTGCAATTTATTTAGATCTTCCACCTTGATTTCTTTGCTTGATATTGCTATGAAAAAGTAACAAAACCTGATAATAGCGTATCTTGTTGGCGACGACATAATTGATTTAATCGCAATGGGCAAAAATTGCTACATTAGCATGTGATAGTCATGTGATTTTAATCCGATAAGATTTCGATCTTTTTGACTCACCAGGGTTGAAAAGTTTGAACAATACCCTTGCGAAACCTTTAACTCAAATAATGTTAGACAAAACTTAATTTTTTCCTTACGGGGTTAATGTGTAATATGTTGCGGATAGTACAAATACTCATTTGCCATCTTGCTGAGGATGCAATATAGAGCAATACTGTCCTCAGGGTTGTTGATGGTGGAGTTTTGACAAATGCGAAAATTGTGATATCGCCTCTGCTCAGCTACATAGACACATTCTGACCTGAAATCAGAATTATGGATACATATTCTTGTCTTATATTCTACAAGAGAATTGGAAATTCGTACTCAGCTCATGGCTACACTAATCCTGTAGCTCTTTTATATATGTATGCGCCCGCAAAATTTCAAGGTTTTACTCGAGTAAACCCTCGTTATTTCATGTGCGTCTATGCAAACCATCCGCATTAATCAGAGCGTGCTGATTATGCAGAATTATGAACATTCAGAGTGAACTTCTATGTTATTCCTGAATGAAAACACTAATTAGATGTATACCATCTAAATACAGAGTCAAATTGAACATCGTCTCAAGTCGTAAACTTCCACGTCTAAATTCCTTGAATATGTTTTATATGCACTACATAAAATCCAAGCATAATGTCAACACTAGATCTCATGCGATTGAGAAGCCCAAAGCATGCCATGGCCATAGCCACGACACTGGCAAGTGCTACCGCTAGGAGCATATAGTCCATGGCCACAACACTGGCAAGTGCTAGCGCTAGCAGCGTATAGTCCATGGCCCCAACACTGGCAAGTGCCAGTGTTCGCAGGCTATGGCCACGCTTCCAGCGCCATCACCTCCCCAACGCCAACATCACTCACTTTGCCAGCGCCAGCGCCATCACTTCGCCGCTATCACGTTGCCATCTCCAGCGCTATCACTTCGCCAACGCTATCACCTCGTTAGCATGCCCGAGCATCAGTGCTTGCAGTATCTAGGCCGTGTCCATAACACTGATACGTGCTGGCACCAACTGTCAAAGGCCTTGGACGTGACATCAATCCAAGCCTGTGCTAGCAGCACTCAAGCCATGCCCGTTCCTAGGGCTGCACAGGAACCGAACAGAACCGAAGGACCGAACCGGAATCGACGAAACCGGACCGGAACCGAGGAGCTAGAAACAGGTACAAGTACAAAAACATGGAACCGATTATATCCATGTACCAGGTACCGGTTCTACCTAAGAACCGACCGGAAGCGAACCGAGTGTACCGATTATTTTGAGACGTTGATCTGAAATTGATTATTAATCCTAGCCGTCTATTTCTAGGTCAAAGTTACCTTAATCACGATTCACTTTCACGACTTGAGTTCAGAACCACTTCTTCAGTTCTTCTTCTTCTACACCTTTCTCGTCTCTCTCTTTCGTATCTTCTATGCTTGCCTGTAAATCACGTATTAATTAGTTAGCAAATTAGTTAGATCCTAAATCAGTTAGTTTGTGAGGATTACACATATCAGTTTTCAGTTTCACTCCAAAAACATCAGGTATATAACGTATGTTGAGTTGAGATGTTCTTCATTCTGATAATTATTTTATTAGGGATTTAGACTAGTTTTCAAAGTAACTGTGTAACCCTTCGTAATTTCTTCATTTTGATTTCAATTTCAGATTCCAATCTCTTCTAATGCTTCAGTTAAAGTGACCAAGTAATAAACTTACCTTTTTTTATTTTGGGGTTTTGTTTAATTAGGTTTTTTCTTCAACTGATTTATGCTTCTTAACTTTGGGGGTCTTTAAATTTGGGGTTTTATTTTGGAGATGCTTGTTTTCAGTTTTCAGTACTTTCTTTGATGTTTGTTTTCAGTTTAAGTTAGAGATTTTCTTTATGCTACAGATAGGGTTGCTAAAGAAGCTAGATCTTTAGGTCTTGGAAATTTCTCTTTTTAAAACTTGTTATGTAATAAAAAATCTTCCTTTTTTTTCCACAGAACTAGGGTATGCAACACTAACCTCTGTTCTTGCTTAATGATAGTCTTCTTTATTAAAAAAAATTTAGTTCTAACATTTTCACTGTGCACTTCTTTTGCTTCAAGTATTCTCTTGAATTCCAAATTCTTCACAGCTCAAAACCACAAGAAAAGAGGTTTGTTTTACAAACTGTTGCTATCCAGAAAAGGCTCAGGACCTGCCAGTCACATATATTTGTTACTCATTAGGTCTCAGATCTTGCTCATAGATAATCTTGTCATGATCTTATGGTGGTGCATCTCAGATCATTGGGTAACTCATCAGTTGAAGTTCATTTCAAGAAATCTTTGGATACATAATGATCATTTGATCATTTAATTGTTATGTGTTTACAGTTTTGTGGATTGTAATCAGGAAAAACAGATACAAGAACTTTGAGCAGGTATAGGAAAAACAGAAAAAAAAAAACAAGTACATGACCGGAACCGACCAAAACCAAACCGAACAGACAGGTACGGTTCCAAAATCGAACCGAGAATATAGGGTACATGGTACAGGTACACAGGTAGAGAACCGGCCATAGGAAGGTACAGGTACTCGGTTTTGCCAATAACCGAGCTGAACCGACCTTTGTGCACCCCTACCCGTGGCACCAACGTGCGCCAGCACTCAAGCCATGCTCGTGGCACCAACGTGCGCCAACACCAGTATTATCCAAATTACGGCCATGACACCAAATATGCCAACGCTAATATTGGCCAGGCCATGGACATGACACTTGCATGTGCTAGCAACACCTCGACCATGCCTATAATATTCGCATGCGCCATTGTTACTAACGCAACTTGCATGCATGTTGCAACCGTGCCAAGACATGCCACAACCATACTGCGTTGGCATAAACCTATTGGTAGTGATATCTTATGACAAACTCCTTAATACTCACACGTGCTTTGAATCTGAGTTATCTCTTCAAGCCTGAGTCTTGAATATCACTACGACAAGATCTGGCCAGACTCTTGAGAGCTGAACAACTCATTCAAAGCACATCATGACTATAACCTAGTCAAGACAAGAGGTAGTCCATGACTCCACTAATTCATACGAGAAATCAAAACATGTTACATGGGGGGATTCTTCATGGGGTAATGGTCTGGTGGTTTACAACAACATGCAGCATGGAAATACCACATGGTGAGAAAGTAACGAGTAGTGGTGACAGTTTAAAGCAGTTGAAGAGATGATGAAGTAATGGTCTATAAGTTTCCATAAACTTCCCAAGTATAGCGGGCGTGGCTATACCATTACCTCCACAATCTCCATCTCTTCATGGCTTCACTACCTCCACTACTTACGAGGGAAGTTGTGTGTATCCTTAACTATTATAAATAGACTACTTCGTCTATTCAGAAAGGACAGAACAAGCTTCCCATTCTCACAAGCTATGTTGCTCTTTATAGGTCAACACCTTTACACACAATTCAATACCACTGCAATTTCTTCAACTTTCTTTACTTTCCTCCCCTAAGATCAACCCATCTTCTCTCCTTGTGACCGAAGCAGGACGGAACAACTACTTTCGTGGTTTAGGCTTGTCTTATATGATTTTGATTTTCGAACCTAAAGAAAGTACCACAACGGTGTATTTATTTTACCTAGGAATAATTTTTAGGTACTAACAATTGGCAACCACAGACGGAGATCAACCTCTCGGTCACGAAATCAGATTCTTCAACCATCTAAAAATTAATTCTTTAACCGTTTGAAAATATGATGGATCTTATATCTAGTTCAGTCATTAAAATCAATTCAGGTCCGACAACCAATCTCAATATTGGTGTTCCATTCCTTAAAATGCTTTCATAAAAAAAAAACACCGACACTCCTCTTTCAAGCAGTACTACTGGAAACGCCATGGATATCCAAGTATCACCAAGTCTCTTAGATTTGATAAAAGGCAAGAAACCTTGGGTTAAATACAAATAGATAGGGCTACTACTCAGAAGGAAATACTTGCTCATCTCAAGAATCGGATGGAGAAACCGCCTCTAAAGTTACACACGTATCATATGGAGCAAGCCAGAAACGCCTCCAAAGTTATTGCTATTAGCACCCAACAGAGATGTTCCTCTCAGAATTAGGCTATTTGTTTGATTTAAAGTAGGAATACTAATAGCATCTAGTGGATTTTCATCCTTCGTGTCTAAGTGCACTCTATCTAAGAAAAGAAACTTCAAAATAAACGGAGTCATAGAGGTAGTATATGTCCATTGATGTGCTTGACCACTTTTTCCTGTGTCTTTTGCTAACATGTCTGCTACTCTATTTCCTTTCCTATTTACATACTGGAATCCCAAAAAAGTGGAGTATGATGTATTTATTAATTAGTCTTTAGTGTCCCTGATTAGTTTTTCATTATGCCATTTGATGTTGCTTAGTTTTCCTTAGGCATAAATGATGAGTTTGTTACAGTCACATTCGATCTATAACTGCTTCAAATGAAGTTGATTATCCCACTCACCTGCCTTCTCCATAGCTAAAGCTTCTTTTGCGCTGGATGTTGTGAAAAATCCAGAGCAAGCTTCGAGAGTTGTACCTAAAGAGTTACGAAGAATTATACCATAACCATATGTTGTATTACTGTTAATTCATGAAGAATCAATAATAATTTTCAGAGTATCTAGTGAAGGTACAATCCAATTATGTAGAATTTTAAGTGTTCGAGGCTCAATACAACCAACATTAGAAAGGGGAACATTTGGTTTCCAGAAATCAACATTATTTAAACCAACTAGGAAATACTTAAATTGTTGTTTGTTTAATTTTGGAATATACGAATACATCGTTTTTCCAGATCAACCAACATTTGGTTGATATTACTTTGACCCCAATATTGAGTTTCATTACATGCAATCCAATTAAAATAGTAATCCACAAAAGATAAATCATCATTAAGAATTAATTTAGTACATAAATCTGGAGGTAACATCCATACAGATAAAGAAATGAACATTTAAAGAAAATATATCCTAAAGTTTCTGTATGATTATTGAAGAAAACACAAGTATCCATAAATGGCATAAATCTGCCAAGTTTATGTTTGACCAGGGGTGCATCATGAATGTATTTCCAGAGAAAAATATTGATCCTTTGAGAGACTCCTATATTCCAAAATTTCTTCCGGAATAAGACAGTTTCCTAATCTCCTGAATCGTAATTTTGGAGTTTAATATATAAAGTCTTAGTTGAGAAATCTCCATTAGGGTTAAGCAACCATCTTAGTTTATCATAATTTAGAGTTTTTTTCTTGAGTTTTCCTAATCCTAGTGTTAAGGATTTTTTCTGCTATTAATGTAGGGAAATTATTTCTTACCCTTTGCGTGTGTTTTAAATTACTGTTTTTGTTATAGCCTAAACTTTCTAGACTATCATTTATTCCTGTTATCCATTTATCGACCCAAATGTTTATGTTTGTGCCCTCCCCCACCTCCCATCTACTACTAAATCAATTCCTTGTAAAAATGCATTTCCAAACCCAAGTGGCGTTATAGTTCTTCTTAGCATACGTGGTTGTACTATTTCTAAATTATTTAGCTTTAGGAATTGCTACCCACAGAGTGTTAAAATTATTTAAGAGCTTCCAAGCTAATTTTGAATTCATAGCTTTGATCATTTTCCCATCATTCCTAATCCCCCTCTGTCTAAGGGCTTACACAAAAAAAGCATATGATTTTGGATAAAAGCCCTTAGAATTTGCACTCTTACCCACCAAAAGTCACGTTGAATATCATTTAGTTTCGACATGATTTTCTTTGGTAAGAAAAAAAAAGCCCATCTAAAAGATGTGAAGACTAGATAAAACAATTTTATTTATTACTAGGCGACTTGCTTGTGCTAAGACTTGCCTTTTCCATCCTTGTATTTTTTGTTCCATTTTAATAACAATGTTGTCAAAGGTTTTTAATTTTGATTTGTCTATGAACGTGGGTGCTCTCAAATATGAGTCTTTAATACAAATTTTCTTTGTTTTTAATAACTTAGACATCATTTTTTTGGTGTTTGTGATGCACTTTTTTACTAAAAAAAAGACCCGATTTTTGAAAATTTATTAATTGTTCTGAAGCAGAACTGAATTGTTCTATGGTATTAAGCCATCCCTTGTAAAGAGAAGGTAGTCATCAACAAAAAATAAATGCGAGATTGGTTGACTAGTTCTAAATATTTTTATTTCATGAACTAATTTTAGTTTTTCTTTTTCCAATAAGACTCTTGAAAAAACCTCTATACAAATGAGAAATAGATAAGGGGATAGTGGATCCCCTTGTCTAAGTTCCCTTGTTGGAAAACAAAGCATCCCCTGAGATACTATTTAGAAGGACATAAATAGAGGAAATGGAGATACAGTGATCAATCAATACACACTAATCCTTGTTAAATCCAAATCTTTCCATAGTTTTTAGTAGAAAATTCCAATTTATTTTGTCGAAACCTTTCGACATATCTATTTTAACCCATAAACATTTGATTTAATTAGTTTTCTTTTTTTCAAGGTATAAATTATTTTATGAACCACAACAATATTATTTTCAATTTGTCTAGAAGGAAAAAACACAGGAGAAACAATTTTATGAAGAGCTTTTTTCATTCTATTAGCTAATAGTTATTTTAAGATTTTATAAGGTGTGTTACATAGGTCAATTGGCCTATAATGGGCTGGAGATTCAGGATGAGCTCCTTTAGGGATTAAAAAAAGAAAAGTTACATTTAGGGTTTTAAGTTTTAGTTTTAAAGAAATTTTTGGATGAATAAGATAACTTGATCCCTTAGTAATTCCCAATTAAATTTATAGATACTCATCGGGAATCCATATGGACCCAGAGATTTGTTGGGTTTTATGGATTTTACTACATCCCATATTTCCTCAGCCTCAGGGATCTATACCAATTCCAAGTTATCTTGCATATAAATGATATTAAGAATTAGATTAAAGATATCTTTGTCCTCCTGGGTTGATGTTGCTGAGAAAATTTCCTGGAAATGCTCTCTCAGAGTTTTAGCTATTTGTTTTTTATTTGTTATGGCTTCACCATTTTTGTTTAAAATACAACTTACAGTGTTTCTCTTTTTTCTTTTAAGAGTTTTTAAATGAAGATATTTCGTTTTTTTCCTCTCCTAGTTTTATGATGTTATCTTTAGAGGTCTGTTTTGCCATTTCTTCATATATGTCATATAGTCAATCTAGATCTTTTAAGTTATTGTTTATGTGAAGCTTTTTATTTTGGTAGTATTTTAAATTTGTTAGACCCTCTAACTTTTTAAGCAATTTGGCTTTTTTTTTTCGGGAATACAAAACTTTTTTTTTTCCAAATAGACAATTTCCCAGCCAAAGAGGTTAAATTTCTCAACAGGGATTACCATCACCTAATTAGAGACCCAAGATTCTTGGATTAGATTCTTTTAACCAAGAATCAAAGAATTTAAAAGAAAAAAAAATGAAATCAACAGAATCTAATTTTAGAAGAAAGGGGTTATGATCTAAGCCTACCCTAACTAAGATGGAAAGGTTTGCATTAGGATATTATAATTGCCATTATGTATTTACAACAACCCTGTCAATCCTTTCCAAAATGTTTTTATTTCCCTTTCCCATGTTATCCCAGTAAAAGGAGATCTTGTATAACCTAGATAAAAAGTACCACTACTATTTAAGATTTTTTTAAAGGGCTCTGCATCTGATTCGACAAAAGGTAATCCCCCTCTCTTCTCATGTTGAGAAAAAATATTGTTAAAATCCCTAATGACTATCCAAGCCATCTTAGATTGGATAATTCTTTGGATATTTCTTCTAAATATTTCCAGGCATTCATTTTGTTATGCTTATATAGATCGCCATAGAAACCTGTTAGGAGCCATTCTTTCTCATTAAAATTTGTTTTAATTAAAACATTTATCATATTTAGGTTAGAGTGAGCTACTTCAGAGTTAAACCCATCCACCCATGCTATAGCCAATCCACCAGCTATACCCATTGGCTTATCTAGATGGAAATTAAGGAAATCTGAAAGTAATTCCCTAATTAGGGGTGTTTGAGATTTTGTCTCCGAAAGAAAAACCACATTTGACTTTTCAGTCCTTATGAGATGTTTAAAATGGTTTTTGGTTCTTTTTTCCCACATCCTTGAGTATTCCAGGTAAGTATTTTCAGTTAAAAAAAACCAGAGGTGATAAATTTAAAGCTAGGCTAAGAGCTTGGAAATTAGACTACTATAGCAATAAGACAAACAGATGATAAAGACTAGATGGACAATTCCTATTAGGAAGGAAAGATCTAACAAGAGTATACTACTTAATCAATTCGATTAGCAATATTAAAACTATCAGGTCTAGCATGACAGGGAGGCAACGAATAAGGAACCAAATGAAATAAACTAAGCAAAGATTTAATTAAGATTTAATCCGGATAAATATAAAGCTAAAGCAGTTAATTTAATCAAAGCATGAACCAAATGGCATATTAATAGAAATATCATATGAAACAAGGTATGGGCTGATTACAATGACCAATATATCAAATTAAGTTATAACAAAAGTTTAAAGTTCAAATTTAGCTACTCGAACTAAAGTTCAATGAATAAAACAGAAATGTTAGGAAGATAAACAGATGTTAAGCTACTAATCAATTTTACCCAAACAATCAAATTAACAGGAATTGAATCAAATTAACCTAATAAACAGGATTGAAACATATTAAAAAGGAAGGCAGAAAACAGAAAGAAGATTTTAAGAAGAGTACCTGAGCCCCTTCATTTCTTTTGACAGTCGCGTCCGTCAAAGCAGAGATTTTATCATCGAAATGGATTGATCTATAAGAAAAGGAAGTTAAGACCCAGGTTTGCCTTAAGAGGGGGTGCCTCTATTCTGGAGCTGCCAATATCATGAGAAGGGGTGCTCGCCTGAAGAGTTGTTTTATCCAGTTCAGTTTGTACAAGTGGCGAATTACTATTAGTGTTTGCTTAATCAATAGTTAACCGTTAGTTAGTCGTTAAGCGTGTTTAGTTAGTTTGTATTTCTGTTAATTGTGAGAGCTAAACAGGTATAATTACCTGAGCCTCAACACCATTAAAGGGGACGATTAGAAATAAATAAAATCCACTGTTCTTGTTCTTTTCCAATTTTGTTTCCAATTCATTTTCCTTCACCACCATTTCTACACCTGAGTACTAACTCATGGCTTAACATTTGGTATCAGAGCCTCTCATTTTGAGAGATCAGTTGATTTCAGTTCTAAAATTCGAACAATACAGCCTGAGATGACAACTCACGCAACTCGTATATTAAATCTTGAAGATCGTTGTGGCGAATTCACTAATGAAGTTTCCAGTATTAATGATCGAATGGCAGGACTCTCTGTAGGTCTTAATGTTGTCACCAGTAGATTCGATGGACTCACTCATAGAGTGGATGGCATTTCCAGCCAAATCAGTAACATGAATGTTCATGTGAAAGATCAATTCATCACTATGAGTGCTCAGATCAATAATTTCATACAAGAAATTAGAGCTAATAACAGCCACAAATCAAAATCGTAATGAGAACAACTTCCAACCAGAGGGAGTTGAAAGCTCAGATGTAGCTGAAAATCGAAATCAAAGAAGAGAAAACCACAATGTATCTGGTAGAATCCTTCCTCAACTAAGAGTATACCTCCCTCGATTCAGCAAAGGAGAGGATCCAGTGTTGTGGATCTATAAGGTAGATCAATACTTCAGATTTTATGAAGTTCCAGTAACTCAAAAAGTGACTACAGCCTCTTTCCAATTGGAAGGAGATGTTCTTCAGTGGTTTTATTGGCAGGGATATGATCAATCTATGCCTTCTTGGGAAGTTTTTGTAAGAGAACTGTGTAGAGAGTTTGGTCCTGCAGATTATGAGGATTTTACATCTTCTCTATTCAAGCTTAGGCAGACAGGTAATTATCAAGATTATGTCTCTACTTTTAGGAAATTTGCTATTAGAATTACTTGAATCTCTCAAGAAGCTCTTAAGAGTTGCTTCATTGGAGGACTCAAGGATGAATTGAAATTTGATGTCAACTACTTAAACCAGTCACAGTGCATGATGCAATAACCATAGGTGCACAATTAGATACTAAGCTCAGAGCATTAAGCTCTTATGTATCCAGGCCAACACATAAGGTGTTAAATCAGGCTTCAAATTCAGTGAATGTAGAGCCACAAAAGAATTTCCCTAGACTTGAGTACAAGAAAATCTCTCCATCTGCAGTTACTGATAGAACACTTAATAATTTGTGCTATCACTGCAAAGGTGGTTTAGAGGTCATACTTGTAAAGAAAGAGCTTCTAAAACTGGTGGAACACAAGCCTTAGTTCTAGATCTAGAGGAAGAAGGAGCTGAAAAGATTAGTAAATATATTGAATCTTCCATCTTAGCAACATCATTATCATCAATCCAACTCAATGAATGTGCTATGTTTGGTGCTGAGCAGCTACCAACTTCTAAAACAATGAAGGTCAGAGGTAGGCTTAAGGGAATAGAAGTTAAGGTGTTATTGGACTCTGGTAGTACACATAATTTTGTGGACTCTAGACTTATCAAGAAGCTTAATTGGGTGCCACATTGTGAGAGTGCAGTAAGAGTCATGATAGCAGATGGTAGTACTATCAAGGGAGGAGGGTTATTTAAAGAAATGCCTCTGGAAATGGATAGTTACAAGGGAAATATTAATCTGCAGGCTCTTCCATTGGGAGGTTGTGATATAGTTCTGGGAGTTCAATGGCTCTCTACACTGGGAAAACTCATTTGGGATTTTTCCAATCTAACTCTTGAGTTCAAAGTGGAAGGGAAACCTTACACCTTACAGCAAATGGAGACTCCAACACCTTTTGCTGATGTGGTTTAAGTAAGACAAATGGAGAAAATGATAGATACCTCAAGACTAGTTTATATCATTTATAGCTTGAAAGAAAGAAATATTGACAACTATTCGCATTTGTCTTCTCATGAGCTTAAGGAACTCCAGCAACTACTGCAAGAGTATGAGAAATTGTTTTCTGTTCCTAGAGAATTACCTCCTCCAAGGATTTGTGATCATCACATTCCACTGTTGCCTAATTCCCATCCTGTTAACAAAAAACCTTATAAGTATGGTCCCCTCCAGAAATCTGAGATTGAAGCAGCAGTAAAAGAGTTGTTGGATTCAGGTTTTATCAAACCAAGTCAGAGTCCTTTTGCTTCTCCAGTACTGTTGGTTAAGAAAAAAGATGGCTCCTGGGGAATGTGTATGGACTATAGAGATTTGAATAGTATGACAGTTAGAAATAATTATCCAATACCTCTCATTGATGACTTGTTGGATGAACTTTCTGGAGCTAGAGTATACTCAAAATTGGATTTAAGGTCAGGGTATCATCAGTTGAGAATGGCACCTTCTGATGTACACAAGACAACTTTCAGGACTCATGAGGGCTTATATGAGTTTCTAGTGATGCCATTTGGCCTTACCAATGCCCTTGCTACTTTACAAAGCTTGATGAATGAGGTATTCAAGCCTTTCTTGAGGAAATTTCTCCTTGTTTTCTTTGATGATATCCTGGTATATATCAAGAATTGGCAGGAGCATATGTCACATCTCAGGCTCACTTTTGATGTGCTGCTTACTCATCAACTATTCCTGAAGGAATCAAAGTTTGAATTCGGTGCTAGTGAGATTCAGTATTTGGGACATATAGTCTCCAACAATGGGGTTGCTCCAGATCCTGATAAGCTAAGAGTTGTGCAAGAATGGCCTCAGCCCACTACCCTCAGGCAGTTGAGAGGATTCTTGGGGCTTACTAGGTATTACAGAAAGTATATCCCCAGCTATGGCAAGATATGCCAACCCCTCTTTGATCTCACTAAGAAGAATAATTTCACTTGGACTACAGCAGAAAAAGAGGCATTTTGTGCAACTGAAGGAGGTTATGGTTAGTCCTCAAGTTCTGGCTTTACCTGATTTTGCTAAACCATTTACCATTGAGAGTGATGCCTCAGATACAGGAATTGGTGCAGTGCTCCAACAAAACAATAGGCCAGTAGCCTTCTTTATCCAGTCATTGGGAGCAAAAAATGCAGCTCTATCAGTGTATGAGAAGGAGTTGATAGCAATTGTGCATGCTATCAAGAAATGGGAGCACTATCTACAAGGAAGACATTTTGTCATCGAGACTGATCACAATAGCTTGAAATATTTTTTAGATCAAAAAGCTAATACCTCCTTTCAGAGAAAATGGGTTAGTAAGTTGATGGGATATGACTATGAGATACAATATAAAAAAGGAGTTGAGAACAATGCTGCTGATGCACTGTCCGAATCCATGCAAGTGCAACTGCTCTGGAAACTAGCTATTTCATATCCATATTCCAATTGGATGGATGACTTGCGCAAGCATCTGGAGAAGGAGCCATACATTACTGATATGATCAAATAATACCACTCAACAGGTAAATTTCCTTCACCACATTATAGTTATGAGAATGGACTTATAAGGTATAAGGGAAGAATTGTACTTAGCTCATCTTCTGAGTGAAAGAAGAAATTTTGGAGGAGTTGCATGCTAGTCCAGTTGCAGGGCATAATGGTGTTCTAAAGACTTACCAGAGAGTCAAGAGAACATTTTACTGGACTGGAATGAAGAAAGACATCAAAAATTTGTGTCAGAATATGTCACCTATCAACAGCATAAATATGAAACTTGTGCCCCTCCTGGAAAGTTGCTTCCATTACCCATTCCTGATCAAGTCTGGACTTCAATTAGCATGGATTTCATTGGGGGTCTTCCAAGATCTAGGAATAAAACAGTTATTTTTGTGGTGGTTGACAGACTTTCCAAATATGCACATTTCATAGCTTTAGCTCAACCTTATACAACCACTAAGGTAGCTCAGGCATTCATAGATAATGTGTTCAAAATACATGGGATGCCCTCTTCAATAGTTAGTGATAGGGATCCACTCTTTTTGAGCCTGTTCTGGAAGGAGTTTTTTTCGCATAAATGGATCAAAATTGAACATGAGTTCAGGTTATCATCCACAAACTGATGGGCAGACTGAAGTGGTGAACAGATGCATTGAAACTTATCTCAGATGCTTTACCTCATATGCTCCACATGATTGGACTAAGTGGATAGCATGGGCTGAGTGGAGTTACAATACTTCTTATCACTCAGCATAAAAATTTACTCCATTTGAAATTGTGTATGGGTATCCTCCTCCACTTATTTCTGCACATGAAGTGGGCACTGCCAGATTGGAGGCTGTGGAAGAAGAACTGAATTCTAGGGATCAGATGTTGCATATTTTGCGTGTTAATCTGCAACTATACCAACAAAGAATGAAGTCCCAGGAAGATAAGCATCGTAGTGAGAGAGAATTCCAAATTGGGGATATGGTTTACTTGCGCCTGGTGCCATATCAGATGCGTTCTTTGGCTGGCCATTCATTCCACAAGTTGTTGCCCAGGTACTTTGGCCCTTTCCAAGTCATATAAAGAGTGGGTCAAGTGGCTTACAAGTTGCTGCTCCCTCCAACTAGCAAAATTCATCCAGTTTTTCATGTAAGCTGTCTTAAGAAGCATTTGGGAGCAACAGTGCAGCCAATTCAGGCTCCTCCAGAGTCGGGATATCAACATGGTGACCAGCAACAACTGGAACCAATGAAGGTGCTGGGTAAAAAATTGGTGTTCCAGAGGGATGAGGAAGGACAGAGAACTGTGCGCAAGAAACTCTTAATCCATTGGAAGGGACAGGGGGAGGAAACTGCAACCTGGGAGGACTTGAAAAATGTGCAACAGCAGTTTCCAGATTTCAACTTTGAGCAAAAAGTCTGACATTCTTGAAGACAAGAATGGATTTAGCAGAGGGGAATGTTAAGACCCAGGTTTGCCTTAAGAGGGGGTGCCTCTATTCTGGAGCTGACAATATCATGAGAATGGATGCTCGCGTGAAGAGTTGTTTTATCCAGTTCATTTTGTACAAGTGGCGCATTACTATTAGTGGTTTCTTAATCAATAGTTAGCCGTTAGTTAGTCGTTAAACGTGTTTAGTTAGTTTGTATTTTTGTTAATTGTGAGAGGTAAACAGGTATAAATACCTGAGCCTCAACACCATTAAAGGGACCGATTAGAAATAAATAAATCCATTGTTCTTGCTCTTTTCCAAATTTGTTTCAAATTCATTTTTCTTCACCACCATTTCTACACCTGAGTACTAACTCAGGGATTAACATTGGATTCATCTATGAAAGACCCATATTGATTTACCCCTTTATCAGTTAGATCTAACGATTTCTCAGAAGACACAAGCATCCAGGATGAAGTTTTGATAGATTTTTCTGAGCTAGAAGCCTTTATTGAGGTAGATGCAGTAGACGGAGTGAAGGAGATAATGAAATAAGGCTTCGGAGAAGCCAGAAATCTCTTCACCGGAGTGTGAAAGTCCTCTCATGCATCATTAACCTCAAATTGAACTGATCCTTCATCTTGAACCAACTCAGAAACCTTCTCTTAGCCTGACTTAGCCGAAAACCCTTGACTGAATATGTCCTCTAACAATCCATCATTTCTAGTTTGATAATCTCAGATGGATATATCGCGATAATCGGGTAGGGAGATAAATATGGGTAGACTTGACCTAAATCCAAAAAAGTGCGCTTACCCAGGATAGATGAAGCATTTTCCAATGAGTCATATCCCGAGTTAACAATCTGAACGATTTACTAGTGAACCTAATTCCCATAGAACCAGTTTGATCCGAATCAGAAGAGGCAGGTCTAAAAAGCAAGTCGAGGAACTGGTCTTGGTCAAGAAGAAGGTCCTGAGCAACAGGGGCTCACTAACGCTATAAAAGACCGAAGTTGGTGATTCACAGAATTCAGGTGATACCATCGAAGCATCAGATGAGGCTGTAAAGTCAATCTCCTCATCTAATAATACATTAAACTCAGATTCCCAACTCTGAGATTCAGGGTTCAGGGTTCAGGGTTCAGGGTTCGAATCCTACTGAGAGGATGCAATCATATCGCATCTCAACTGGGCATGTATATTTCTATAAACTTTTGTAGAGACTGTATCCTCAATTCGCATGCGGAATATAAGTGGGAATTATAATATTTTGTATTTTGATATGAAGTCAGAAGTATGCGCACAAGTATTACAGATACTTCTATGTTCCTGCAACTAGGCAGAAGGACGATTTTACAATTCTAACCCTTGTCAAAAACTCACCATCTACAACAGGAAATACTTCTTTGTATCTGAACAAGTCATATTATTAGACTTGGGAAGGATGTTTCAGAGAACTAATGAACATTCCAATGATTATGTGAAGCGGTTCAGAGTCCCGCACTAGACTATTATGACCCAAACATGACTGAACTTTAATTGGTAGAACTCTGCATCAACAGCATGATACCAGTCTATCGCTCTTTACTGGAAAATTTACGATTTCAGACATTCTATGAATTACATGAAACTGCCAAGCGGTCAGCCACTACTGCACCTGTGAACTATGGATATCTGTTTCAGGATGACAATGTATGTTCATAAGGTTGTACAGCTATAGTTTAACCATGCCTCTAGTTATGTAGCTAGTTTCTTTCTTTTATCCTCTGATTTTATGAGCTAAATTCCTTTAGTATTAAATATATTAAGGCTAAAATTCGATTAAAGTTTATGCTTATTTCTTTATTCTTCTTAGCCTTTATCTTACCTGCTTTGTTTTTATTTTCTGCTGCTTTTGCGTTTTGAGTTGTGCTTCATTTTACATGATTTAGTAATCTGCCGGGTCTTTGTTTAGTTTTTTTTCCCTTCTTCTTTCTATTTTGCTTTCAACCTCGTGTTTTTTTTTCGTGTTTTCTTTTGAGTCTCGTATTGAATCTAGCCTTTTTTCAGTCTTAGGTTTACCCTGCAAATCTACATGTTGTTTCAATCACGGATAGAGCTTCTACACATGAACCTGTGATACCTTTACCTTTTTCCGAGGCTTTAGCCAGAGCAAACTATGATTTTTCCATTATTGGAAGAATTTTTTCAACAACTACTTATGACAAAACCCACATGGCTAAATCTTTAAGGTAAAGATGGGGCTTAAAAACTAGGTTTAAAATTGAAAAAATTGGAGTCAATTTGTTTTTGATTAAAATCAAGTCCAAGAAGTACAAATCTAATGTCTTTGGAATGGACCTTGGTACGTGTATGGGAATGATTTCTCTACCAGTCCTTGGTTCCCTGGCATGTTCTGTGAGTGCCAAAAATCTTACATTATCTCTTCCTCATTCTCTCTCATTTCTCTCATGTGCGCACTTCCCCTCCTCCTCCTCTTTTATTCCAACTCTTGTACGCTTGGATAACCCCTAGCAGCACGCACCTCCTTATTTGCTTCTCCTCCTACCCTTTCTACTTCTTCCCTTTTTATGTTCACCTTGGTCTTGGATAAAATCAATATGGCCACGTGGCAGACTTCATCAACACAAAGCAAAATGAGGTGTATCTTCTTCAACACGTGGCGAATCTCTCGACACGTGGCAGACAATATTGACACGTGGCGAGTCAAATGATGAAGCACACACCTTACTAATAGGGACAACTATGTAATCCAATCGTTTTTCTTTCCTTTATAAACAGAAAACTAGGAAAGAGAAAGGGACTTTTGGGCTTCTTCCCAAATTCTACTTTCTGGATCTTCTCTCTCCTCTTCTTCTTCTTCTCCAGAAAATATTCTTGAGAGAGGATGATCTTCAATCCACTGTAACCCCATAATTAATAAGAACCAACAACTCTCATTACCCGTGGATGTAGGCATTTCGTTGCCGAACCACGTTAAATCTCTTGTGTGTGATTGATTTAAATCCCGTTTTAATCGTATTACATCGTGTTTGGATCTTTGGTTGTGGGTGATCGTGAATTTGGTGACCACAATAGCACCTCAATCCATCACCTTGGCTGTAGCTGCTGAAATCAGATTTTCGGTAACTACATGTTCATTGAGAAAATTTCTTTAGAAACAATTCATGTTTGGGTTCAGCTTCTTAATTTGAATGATTTTCATATTCATGAGAGCGTCGTTGCTCAAATATGACGAGTCTTAAGAAGGTTTAGGGAGATCTTTCCATTTGATGCTAAACCTATTAATGATGGTCCTATCTTAGTCATGGTGGACTTAAATATTCAAAAGCAACTGAAGTTTTCAGTTAGAGCACAAATGGGTTCAAATCATGAATCAATAATATTTTTTATGTACATGGATCTTCCTCTCAAGGTATGCTTTCATTTAATAGACTAGGATATGTAACGAAGAACTGTGCGGTGTATCTAGGTCTTCCTATTAAAGATATTTATGATTTGGTTCATGATCCTTCTCTAAATAGCTACAGGCATCTGAACTGATCATGTATTCAGAATATTTATGCCATATCGAATCTGTCTCAAGTCACACAAATTCCACGACTGAATTCCTTGAACTCGACTCGAATGCGTATCAATGTTTCAATAACATCTATCAAATATGGGAATAAATAATACTTAATCCCCAAAATATACTCCAGCTTAACGCCTTGTTCATAAAGAATACTCCCCAAATTGCTCTCCTGAGCTTAAAGCACGCTACTTTAGCAGTTTGCTTAAAAATAAGCCACGAATTATGCGTCACTCCTCTAGGACGTTCCAAAAACAAGAAGCAATGCCTTAAAAGACGCATTAAGCCTATGAGCTAGTCTAACCCTAGCCTTTCCTCATATTAGAGCTAGGCTAGCACCTGCCGTTTGGCTTAGCACCATATTGGAGATAGTTTTCAACATAACGCTAAAAGCGCTAACCCTAGCGCTAAAAGCGTTAACTACTCTTGGCCAAGCATATCTTAGCTTGGCGCATTCTCAATCAAGCCTCCATGGTGCTAGCATCCCAGCTAGCACACTCCCCAGCTAATACCTCCCTAGCCTGATGTGTTTCCCAGCTGATGCGTCCCATGCTTGGCGCGTCCCTTAAATGATGTGTCCCTCTCAAGCACGTCCCATACCTGGTGCTTCTCCAGCCTAACGTCCCATGCGTGCAGCGCTCCTACCTTATATTTCCCTGACTTAGCTCACATGCCTTACGCGTCCCTAGCTTTACCACGTCCCTAGTGATGTAATTATAGACAAGTGGTAAATAGGGGTTCAAACACTAAGACTTGTGAAAATTTATTTTAGACTTAAATTTAATTTAAACTAGCAAATAAGTAAAAGATTATAATAATATTGAGAGAAACTGGAACTCAGGATTCCACAATTAATCATATTCAAGTGATATTTATATTGATTCTAATAAATATAGCTATTTTATTGACTATATTTCTTTTTCAAAGGTAGATTTCTAAAACATTAATTGTAAATCATAAACATGGTGCATCAAAAGCTCTAAGTCTCAGCATACACCATCAAACAAGATAACAACTAATTTTTGAAAACCATAAATCAATTAAAATTAATGCAAAAAGTTATGAAGAATCAAATATAGTTACCAATTAATTGTGAAATATGGCTTCCTCCATTGTCCCAGTGATGAGGTTTAGCTCATCATGATCAAAACACTCTCAAAAGATAAATACATAGCTCAAAAGTTCTTGAGAAAAAGAAAAATATAAGAAGGAACTGACTAATTGAGTCGCAGAATGATTAAAATGATTAAATGAATAAACGACTCCTTTTGTTAGCAGTGAAAGAAGCATTGACTTAATGTGTATTAAAACCCTAAACTGTTGCAAAAACTATTCACTCAACCGTTACAAAAGGTGTTGAAATTTAAAAGAAAAGGCAACAAAAATAATGACAGTTTTGAGGAACCTTATGTTCTTCCTTTTCTTATTCCTTCTTCACGGGCAAAATTTTTGTGGATTTTTTTTCCTCTCAACCCTGGCCTCTGCCAGCCTCCGTAATGCTTCTATTCGACCCCATATTTATACTAAATCAATCTCATCTTATCAAATCTTCAAAAATCTCTTTTAATGATCAAATCTTGGCAGATGGAGGAAAAATTATTCGGTTTAATTTCTTTCTCATTATCAAATCTCGGACTGATTTGCTTCGTTATATGATTTCATGTTTCCTGAATTACCTTCTTTGTTGTTTGTATTGTCTTAAGAGATATTGAACAAGATTAAGAAAGAATCTCGATATTATTTCCTCCCTTATTTGTATCGTGAGAAAATATCTCACACGATTCTGACTTTCACGTGAAAGTATTTTTTCTTGCCTAGTTCAAGTCTTTAAATCAAGTACAAATTCTTTCCAAAAGGCGAAAAGTTATTCTTGTCTTAAAAACTCTCAAAGTCTTCTCCGAATCTTACCAACGAATTTACGATGTTGAGATGAGAAAAATTTCCCGCCTAAATTGAATTTCAAATAAAGAAGGTGGGTGCCTTTAGTAAAAACCAGGGTGCCTTTATCAAATCCAGGGGTACCTTTAACACATTTTAGCCAATTTTTCCACGATTGTTTATTCTTCCAAAAATACCTACAAACACATTAAAAACAAAACATAAGTACGCAATTGAGTTCTAACAATATACAAATTAGGAACAAATCAGACACATAAATGTGTCTATCAAATACCCCCAAACTTACTATTTGCTAGTCCTTGAGCAAATCTAATCTAGAAATTAATATCTAACTCACTTTCGTAAGAATCACGATTACACTTAGTACGTGCAGCTAGCCGTTAAACTATTAAGTGACCCTAGAAGACGAGTGTTGTCTCGTGAGGGTTTACAAGAGATATACCTACAAAACCTTTTACTCCAAATTAACCCTAGCTATTTGTGAACGATTGAGGGTAGACACAAAACATGCTATTTAGTTGGCTACTAAATTCTTTGGCTATGTGAATCATTACCTTATATGACTCCAATTGTTGTACATGAGTTTGCAATCAAGCATACTAAAATTCATATAAAAAAATAAAGCTCTACTCAGATAGTCGTACAATGGACCATGAAACTCGGAATCTAAAAAACCACAATCATATGAATAGATTAAGAAGATGGATATGGAGATATAAGTGTGCGCATGTTGACTATGGTGAACGATGTTTCCCTGAATATTTGTATGATTGTCAGCGCCAAGATGAACCCTAATAGAATGAGATATGCACACTGGTCTTAATCCTAATTTTAGTATCAACTCATCTGGTATATACAAGGGCCCCAACGATCGATTTATTTATTATTATTATTATTATTATTATTATTATTATTATTATTATGAAGAGAAATTTTATTGGATGAAAAAAGGTATTTACACTGAACCAGGAGGAAGCCTAGCCACAAGCTGGGCTCCCACTCCTTTTTGGATAGCTAACCCTAGTTTGAAGAAAAGAGAGTTGTTGATTTTGTGGTTGTAATCAAAGCTAGCTATACAGTTCTGCAACCTCTTTATTATTATTATTATTATTTTTTATTATTTATTTATTTTTCCAACAACATAATTAGATCTTTTGAATCTAAGTGCATGCTCCTTGTCAGCATGTTACATGATAGTTCCCATGGATCCTGCGTTCCACGCTTGCTTAGGTGACGGAGACAGGGAGAACACTCACATATTGCTATCCAAGTGTCAATACTCGAGTGTTTTTTTGTTTTGTTGTGTCAAGTTCAATTAAAATAATGGGGCTTGATCTCAATCACTCTACTTTATCCTAGCGGCGACAACAAGGCGATACTAATGGCCCTCCAAATCACTTAGAGAAATACATAAAGTTGTAAAAATAAAAATAAAACGTGATATAGTGACGACTTTGAGATATAGTGACGACTATCATATTATTTTTAACACCTGAGCTTTGTCATTTTATGAATAGACCATTTAACTGGGCACACCAACTCATATAGACAAGAATTGTGTTTCCATCTACATAGAATGGTTAGTATCACCCTGAATTGTTCACAAGTCTCTAATTTATGGAGTTTTATTATTGGACTAACATTTTCTCCTTACCCCCAAACTTAAATCTAAAATTATCCTCAATGTTCTAAAGATAAATGATTAAAAGCATGAACAAGGATAAACTGTTACCAATTGAAGAAAAGAGTTAAAGAAGGATATTACCTTGTCGAATGAGAATAGGTTACCTCCCAACGAGTGCTAAGTTTAAAGTCTTCATCCAGACTTCAAATACCACAAAATGGCTAGTCACCTTTTAAAACCATATACCAATATCCGAAACAACTGTGGGTCAACAATACCAAATAAAACTGACACAAACATAAGACACATGTACTGGATCAGACAAATAAACAAACTGAGCACAACCTTATCTATGTTTTTTTCAAGACAACTGGGTTTATCTAGGGTGCCATTTAGGTTCCATATAAGTGTCTAGATAAACAGGTCCATCCGAACGATGGGTCTCTAATAACAGGAATCCTCATGGACAGTATCAGAAGGATCGGGTTATGGAGTCTGAAGAAACTTAAGTAACACCTTAGAAGCATAAAGCTCGGGTCCCAAGTTAGGGACTTCAAATAAGGATATTGATCACAAGAATCATCACTACCCCCAAACTTAGGGCAATCGTTACTCTTATATAGTTGTAAAACTATTGCTTGAATTTCAAGGTCCTAAGAGTCCGAAAATTACTCGAGAGATTCTTCTAGAGACTAATCACACATCTGATTTAAAAGAATGTTATCATCAAATTCATCTGAGGAATTACCAAACAAAGTGTCGTGCAAATGATCCTGAACGAAAGTGCTAATCATATTCACTTCTTCTAAATCATCGATCTCAGAAGGTTGTGATACGGACTTAATTCATATATTTTTACCACCTAATTTATATTTGCTAGTACTTAATTTTATATTAATATTATTATTTTCGTGCTTTTATAGGTAGTATACCGAAAACCCGATGCAACAAGAAAACTGGGCTAAATGAACATAATTATTGATGCCACCGTATTACACTATCACAAGTTCACTCGTCAGCTTATTCGTGCATGGTGTTACAAAGAAGAAAAGTTTTAATGGGTTAATAGTCAAGAGATTTACCCAAATTTAGCTTATAAAAGGCTAGAGTTGGGAGAAAAATGGTAGGCGTCTTTTATTGAAACTATGGCTTGGCAAGCGAAAATAGTGTTGGCGCTGGGCATAAAGGAGGTGCAGGTTAATTAAGAGAGTGGAATATTTTATGTTATTGTTAGCATGTGAAAAATAATATAAAAGTGAGTGAGAGGATGTGGCTAGGTACTAAAGAAGGAAAGTGGAGAGAAGTTTGGAAAGTATAAAAAGAGAAGAGGGATTTTATTCTAGTGGAGTCCGGTTCTCGGTTGGGAGTCTGCGCTGCAGAAGAGAGAAGGGAAGCAGACAAAATATTACGGAGGTCAGAAGTGCACAAAAAAAAGAGGGAGACAATGGAGGTTGGGTCTCCAGGCAGAATATAACATGGAGTTTTGTTAGTACCTAAACATTGCTCCTAAGGAAAACAGTATAATATAAAATTACTTTCTTTAGGTTCGAGGATCAAAATCGTACAAAACGAGCCCAAACCAGAAAGATGGTTGTCCACATTTTGCTTCGGTTATAAAGAGACAAGATGGGTTGATCTTAGGGGAAGGAAGAAGAGAAAGTTGAAGGAATCAGTATGATGAATTGTGTGCAGAGGTGTTGGACTATAGAAAATGACAGAATTTGTGAGAATGATCAGCTTGTTCTATTTTCCGAATAGGCTTAAGTAGCCTAATTATAGAGGTTGAGAATACAAACTTCTCTTTTGTAATTAGTGGAGGTAGTGAGGAAGTGGAGAGATGGAGATTGTGGGGATAATGGCATAACCGCCATTATGTTTGGGAAGTTTGTGGAAACCATTACTCCACCATCTCTTCAACTGTCGTAACCGTCACCACTACTTGTAACTTTCCTATCATGGGGTGTTGCCACGCCGGATGATGCTATAAACCACAAGACCAATACTCCATGCAAAATACCCCCATGTAATATGATTTAATTTCTCATAGGAGTTAGTGGATTCATGGACTCAAAGCACGTGAGTAATGTGAAAGTTTGCCGTAAGATAATGCTGCCAATAAGTTTTGTGTCAATTTAGTATGGCAGCGACATATTTGTGGCATATTTGCGACATGCAATTTGTGTTAGCAACAATGGCAAATACAAGTGTTATAGGCGTGATTGAAATGTTGCTAGCATATGATAGTGTCGTGGATATGGCCTAGGTGATGGCGCTAGAAGCAAGGGATGACGCTGGAACAAGCAGGCAAGGCGAGGACTGCGCGACACAAGCATCAGCGAAGGTAAGCAAAAAAAAGAAGTAAGGATGCAGCGTTAGCGATGTTAGTGCCGCTATCATTGCTAAGAGCATGGTTTTGGCGTGTGGGGATGACACTTGATGGCATTGTGACCATTGCTTATGTGTTACTAGTATTGGTACTTGCTAATATCGTGGCCATATCCATGGCCTGTTTAGGGCTTCTCAGTCGCATGAGATTTGATGCTAGCATTATGCTTGGCTTTTATGCAGTGCATAATGAACATATTCAAGGAATTCAGCCATGGAAGTTTGCAACTTTAGATAATGCTCGATGCAGTCTTTACTTAGACGGTATGCATCTAGTCAGGGTTTTTATTCATAAATGGGATAACATCCATTCTGAATGTTCGTAGTTCTGTATAATCAGAATTTTCTGATTAATGTAGATAGTTTGCATGGACGCACATGAAATAATGAAGGTTTAGCCGAGTAAAGCCCTGAAATTTTGGAGGCGCATATATATATATATAAGATGTAGGGATAATGTAGCTATGAGCTGAATACGTATTCTCAATGCTCTTGCGGAATGTAAGACATAAGTTCGTATCCATAATTCTGATGCCGGGTCAGAAATTTATACATATTTATTTTATGTTTTAACATTAAGTCCCATGCTTAGCGCGGAACAATAATGAGTCGTAGTAAGCACTAGATGGTGACAGTGACACTATATAACTTTGGAAATTCAAATTTAGAGAATAAGGAGATAATTACTTAGCCTTGCTTCCATGTTTTCGTTGAAGACTTGTTTTGCTGGTGTAAGCTTAGAATAAAAATTGTGATCCAATGGGCAATACCGGAAGCTCCGTGTAGTAACTATAAGAAAGATTGGCTAGCCTAGGCATGCCTGTTTGTGTAAGGAAAGAGGGGTCTACGTCCCCAACTCTTAGCGTGGAGGCGTGAGCTTCATCCGGCCACCTGATGGGGGTCCACCATCCCTTCTTATTCCAACTTGTTGACAACGGTCGGTCTTGGAATCTTAGTAAGTGGTCATGCTCAGATCCACTCTCCTTGGAATAATCTTCAGTATGAAACAAAAAATTATGCGTATTTGAATTCTTAGGGTTTCGTCCTTTTTACTATTTAAATAAGTGAATAACTTCTAGCCATTTTAATTTTCTTCCTTCTTTAGAGTTCAGAATAACTTCGTCTTGTCACCGCAGCATGTCTGATAACAACAGTGATTCGAACCAGAATAACTTTTGTTTCAAGCGTGTCGCTTGGATCGTAAGTCCGGTGAGTTTATTTTCATTCCCAAGATTCTTAGATGTGTATGATGATTATGATTAAAGATTGAAGACAATCTAATTATTTTTATTTTTCTAGGTTTCTCGGATCAAGAAGATACCACAGCGGCATGTAAAAACTAGGAGTCTCAGAGCTATGGTAGGCGTCTTCTTCCTATCTGAAACCGTCTTCTTCCCTTTCTCTTCTCTTTGCATGCTTGTTTGGTTGTAACAGGAGATCGAGATTGGACATTTTGGAATTATGGAAAAAGAAGAATTCTTACCAGCGATAGTGGAGCAAACATTGATGCTGACCCTAAGACTCATCTTGATTCCATGGCTTATCTTGCAAGTGATGGATTGAGTCTTCATGTTCATGATTACACCAGCGTGGGGCACTTCTTTGAATTGGAGATGAAATCTTTATCTCGGAAGTTTGAAGTAGTGAGAGGATTTTTCATGTCGAAGTGTCATGTAGATCACTACACGAAAATATAGGAGAAGTACATGCATATTGCTACAACAGAGATGGTGAAGATTTATACCCCTATACTCGTGACAGTCGCCAAGGACTCTTATCTTTTATTGTCGTGATGGATAACACAACTCTGTATAATATCACGGACTCAAAGATCCAAAAATAAGACGAGATGTCGAATACTTATGAGGGTCTCCGTTTCAACATAAGCTGGCTGCATCAGTATTTTGAGAATGTCAGAGAGGATCATCTAAAAAATATGGCAGAGGAAAAGGCCTTTAAGGAAGAATCGTTCAAGATTGAGGAAATGACCTGAGATCTGTAGGCTCGTTTGGAAAGATATGGGGAGAGATTGGATAAATTGTACAGCCTAATTTCCCTCTACTTAGAGATTTGTTCTAGGCCATAGGATGGGTAGTAAAACATTCATGTTATTTATTTTATTTTTTATTTTTATTTTTTTGTTTCAGGTGGTTTGAATAAAGAATATTTCGGATGATTTGAGTGGTTGTAGTGGGTTTTGAATTTGAAAGCTCATATATATATATATATTTTGAAGTTATATTGAACTTGTGAAAAGAAGAGGTAAAGTTGTTTTAGGCATAATATGCCTTGAGTTATTCACGTTGATGACTGTCCTTATGGTTCCTTCATTCATGTTAACAATCTTGTAATACCCACTTGGCATAGCCTTGGAGACTTCATATGGCCCTTCCCATTTTGGGGAAAACTTCGGAGAAGACATATCTTGTTGAATATGCTTAGGTGTTTTAAGTACCAAATCTCCCACCTGAAACACCCGGGGTTATACTGATTTGTCGTATGCCCTGGAGATTCTGCGTATAAGTCTCTGCGTACTTTTATACTTTGGCTCGTCTGGATTCGATCACATCTATAATCTGCTACTCGGGAGTTGGGTATTTCAGACTCGTCCCAATAGACCCCACTTGCTGATACGATCCTGGATAATATGGCGAGGTCCCTGTAGAACTCCTTGGAGAAGTTATGTATGCGCATAGGGCCATAGGCAATTCCGCGTGCCATGTTCTTGGATTGTAAACAGTACGACTGAGAATTCTGATAAGGGCTTGTTGATTCTCTCAGCTTTCCCATTCCCTTAGGGGTAATATGGTGTGGTGAATACTTACTTGATGCCATATCCTTCAAGTAACTCTCAGACGTGTTTATCTGCAAACAGAGTACCATTATTTATTACAATGTGCTTCGGTATCCCGAATCTGCATATAATATGATCTTTGATGAAAGTTGTTATGGTTGTTCCGGTCGTGCTTCTGAGAGGTACAGCTTCGACCCACTTGGTGAAATATTCTGTGGCAGTTAGTATGTACTCGTGTTGCTTTGACGAGGATGAATTGATTTTACCAATGAGATCCAGTCCCCGGCTATAGAATGGCCAAGGGCTGCTTACTGGGTGAAGAGGAATACAAGGTGTATGAATGACGTTGTTTATAACTGGGTTGTCTGACATGGATATCTCCGTCTCAATCGGGGATGGTATCAGGAACGTGTTCACGGCTATACGGTTGAGAGAAGCAAAGGTGTCGGCACGTTGATCCTTAGAAAAGTGGAGAAGCTCACACAAGTTCTCAATTAAAAATGTGGCTTCCTGGTCTACCAGATTTTCGGTAGTGATGAAACTTCCGATATTGTGATGCGGGGAAGTGCTAGTCGGGAATTATACCCTTGGTCCGGTGAAATATGGGCCTCGTTCAAAAGCACTACGACATCCTACTTCTTCTATTAACTTGACAAGGGAAGAGAATAAAACGCTTACCGCATCTTCAATTCTTGCTAGAATTCTTGTTTGAGATTCTTGTCTTCGCATTAACTCATCCAAGGTGATTGGGGTTTTGACTTCTTCAGTGGTACCGTTGGTGAGGATCAGGTTGGTGGTTCCATTGACTTTCGGAGAGGGGCTACGCGTATCACCATTGATATTGACAGGGAAAATGTTGGGATTGGTAGTTGTTGAATCCGATCTAAGGATAACCATCTTGATCAGTGAGAGTACTAAATTTTTTGACCGAGAGGTTGATCTCCCACTGTGGTCGCCAATTGTTAGTACCTAAAAATTTCTCCTAGGAAAAATAATGTACTATAGAAGTACTTTATTTAGGTTCGAGGATCAAAATCGTATAAAACGAGCCCAAACCAAAAAAATGGTTGTTCACGTTTTGTTTCGGTTATAAAGAAAGAATAAGGGTTGATCTTAGGGGAGGGAAGCAGAGAAATTTGAAGGAATCACTATGATGAATTGTGTATTGAGGTGTTGGACTATAGAGAATAACAGAGCTTGTGAGAATGATCAACTTGTTCTGTTTCCTGAATAGGCTAAGTAGCCTATTTATAGAGGTTGAAAATACACACTTTTCTTTTATAAGTAGTGGAGATAGTGAGGGAGTGGAGAGATGCAGTGCATACGGAACATATTCAAGGAATTCAGACGTACAATTTTGCGACCTTAGATGATGCTCGATGCGACTCTGCACTTAGATGGTATGCATCTAGTCAACGTTTTTATTCAGAAATGGCATAGTATCCTTTCTGAATGTTCACAATTCTGTATAATCAACATTTTATGATTAATGTAAATAGTTTGCATAGACGCACATGAAATAACGAAGGTTTAGCCAGGTAAATCCCTGAAATTTTCGAGGCGCATATATATATAAGAATTGTAGGGCTAATGTAGCCATGAGCTGAATACGCATTCTCAATTCGCTTGATGAATGTAAGAAAGAAGTTTGTATCCATAATTCTGATGTCGGGTCAGAAATTTATACATATTTATTTTATGCTTCTACATCTGAGCAACGACAATATTACCATTTTCTCTTTTGTAAAAGATCCACCATCAACACAATTATAACTCTTTTATTGACTCTATTTCTTTACCAAAGGTAGATTTCTAAAACAATCATTGTAAATCATAAGCATGGTGCATAAAAAGCTCCAAGTCTCAGCATACACATCAAACAAGATCACAACATTTAATAAAAACCATAAATTAATTAAAATTAATGCAAAAAGACATAAAGAATCAATTATAGTTACCAATTAATTGTGAAGTATGGCTTCCTCCAATGTCCCAGTGAGGGGGTTTACCTCATCATGCTCAAAACATTCTCAAAAGATAAATACATAGCTCAAAAGTGCTTGAGAAGAAGAAAAATACAAGAAAGAACTGAGTAACTGAGTCGCAAAATGATTAAAATGATGCAATGAATAAACGACTCCTTTTGTTACCAGTGAAACAAGCGCATACTTAATGTGTATAAAAACCCTAAATTGTTACAAGAACTATTCACTCAACTGTTACAAAAGGTGTTGAAATTCAAAAGAAAAGGCAACGGAAATAATGACAGTTTTGAGGAGCTTTATGTTCTTCCTCTTCTTCTTCCTTCTTCACGAGCATAATTTTTGTGGATTTTTTTTCTCTCAATCCTGGCCTCTGCCAGCCTCCCCAATGCATCTATTCGAACCCCTATTTATACTAAAGCAATCTCATCTTATCAAATCTTCAAAAATCTCTTTTAATGATCAAATCTTGGCAGATGGAAAAAAAATTATTCTCGGTTTAATTTCTTTCTCATTATCAAATCTCGGACTTATTTATTTCCCGATATGATTTCATATTTCCTGAATTACCTTCTTTATTGCTTGTATTGTCTTAAGAAATAATAAACAAGATTAGGAAAGAATCTCGATATTATTTCCTCCCTGATTTGTATCGTGAGAAAATATCTCACACGATTCTAACTTTCACGTGAAAGTATCTTTTCTTGCCTAGTTCGAGTCTTTAAATCAAATGCAAATTCTATCCAAAAGGAAAGAAGTTATTCTTATCTTAAAAACTCTCAAAATCTTCTCCGAATCTTACCAACTAATTCATGCTGTTGAGATGAGAAAAAGTACCAACCTAAATTTAATTTCAAACAAAGAAGGTGTGTTCCTTTAGTAAGAACCTGGGTGCCTTTAGTAATTTTTCAGGTGTCTTTAACACATTTTAGCCAAATTTTCCATGATTTTTTATTCTTCCAAAAATACCTACAAACACAATAAAAAACATATTATAAGTACACAATTGAGTTCTAACAATATACAAATTAGGAAAAAAATTAGACACATAAATGTGTCTATCTCCTAGCTCCAGCACGTCCCTAGCTAACCCGTCCCGAGTTGATGCGGCCATGGCCTTAATGCGTCTATGGATTAGCGCGTCCTTGGGGATAAGCGCATTGGCTGTAGCACTTTAGTGCTAACTATACTTGACCTGGTAAAAGTGCAAACTTCAAACGTCCTGGACACTAGATTTCTAACCCTAGTATAATGGACACTCACTAGAAGCTATGCATATTGGCATTGCTCTTGAGACGCTAGCACATTTGCCTTTTATACTTAAAGAGCTAGCATATTACTATTTCTGCTAAGCATCTAGTACTAGCTTTGCTAGCTACTTCCTTCATAAATACGCCCTTCTCTCCAATATTGGTTTAATACCAAATCTTATACGGTTTTATAACAAGTCTTCTTGCTTAAGAAGCTCTCTACAATATTTAGCCTCAAATTCTTTTCAACTTATGTTAAGTCACTTCTGGGATAATACTTAGCTATTAAATATGCCATGTTACTCCTAAGATAGTACATGACCACTGAACTTACCATACTCGACACTAATCAGTCTGATTATCAATTCACTGAGTTCCACAACTTTTCTCACTGACTTACCAAGTCAGTTTACTTGACTTGACTTAATCAAAACAGCAGTGGCTCATGACTCCATTATTTCCACGAGATATCAAATACAATACATGGGGGGATTCTCATTGGGGTTGGCTTGGCGGTCTATAAAAATCGTGCATTGTGGCAACACATCCATGAACAAGAAGGTAATAAGTAGTGGGACGGTTATAAAGCAGTTCAGAGGATGTGGAGTAGTGGTCAGATATGTCTTCCTTACTTTCCGGACACGACCCCACTACAATCTCCACAATCATTACTTCTCAACCTTTTCCTAACTTCCACCACTTACGAGAAATCAATGTATCATTTTGAACTATAAATAGATGGTTCTCATCTATTCGAAACAAGACAACAAGACAGAAGAAACTAAGATATACAGAGTTAGCGATTCATCTCAGAGATAATCATTTCTTCTTCACATACTATTTATCACACTGATATTTCTCAACTTTCTTTGCTTCACTTCGTTAAAACCTACCCAATCTTCTTCCACCTTTGTAGTTGAAGAAGGACTTGAACGACCATATCTTTGGTTTAGGCTCATCATGTTCGATTTTGATCTCTCGAACCTTATGAAAGTACTCATTTGCAGTACATTTTTTTTTACTCTAAAACAATTGGCGACCACAATGGGAGATCAACCTCTCAATTACAAAAGCCAATTTTCAGTTATTCAAGATGGTGGATCTTAGGTCTGGAGCAGTTACAACTAATATAGTCGGTAGCACTGGTGGTAGTGATTTTGAAAACACCCCTATTATTATTGAACCTCCTCGTACCAATGCTACTACCAATACTACTACTACACCTTCTCTCGGTGACAAGACTGTTGAAATCACCGAGAATACTCAAACTCCATCCAGCATGGCTGATCTGATGAAGAGGCGAGAAGTTCTTGCCATAACACAGGTGGACATGGCCATTACTCAGAAGGAGGTACTTGATTGCCTCAAAACTTTGACGGAGCAACTCTCCCTGGAACAACGCTATCGCCTGACGAAGCGAACTAGGACCAACCTTACAGCGGCCACTCATGCTGAGACTTCCAAGCCTCGAAAAGATAAATAAATTCATCTCATTACCGAATCGTCCAGCGGCAAGGAATCAACTATCCGACTGTATCACCCGCGAAGATCTGGAGAGACTCCTCCGAAATCATGGCAAGGAAGACTCATCCTTGATACATAAACATTGGCCTCCTTAACCGCAGAAATTAAAAGGATTCCTTTTCCAAGAGGTTACTCATCTCCAAATTTCTCATTGTACGACGGTTGAAAAGACCAGGAACACCCAAACGTCGCTCGACATTGTTAATCTGATGCGGAGATAGTATGTTCCTGCCAGAACACAGAAAGACATGTTACAACTCAAGAGAGGTACTCACTTTCCTCAAGACTCTAACACAACAATTCTTCCCAGAATAGATCCGCCACCTGTTACGGCAAGTAATGATTCCAAGCCTACCAAAGTCAAGAATACCAGAATCAATATTCAAGATGATAACGAGACCTGCATTCAAAGAGGACAATCAAGGAGCCAACGATCCAACCTTGTCACCCATGAAGACGTGGAAAGACCTTTATAGTTTCAAGGCAAAAAGGGGTCAGTCTCACTTCATCAACACCAACCTTTTACCCTTTTGTTATCAAAAAGATCATTTCACCAGGGGATATATCCCTCCTTATTTTCCTTTTATGATGGGGATAAAATGTTCAGATCTGAAAAGATTGCTTCAGAGATAGATGACAAACATTATGATGACTATATACGTCGATTCATAGCCCAAGAGTCGTAGAGATACATGTTGGAGCAGCCGTCTGGTCAGTAATCAGTACAACATCTAATCATCCATGAAGCGTTGTCAAGACGAAAGGGTCAGGAGGAAGGCTTCATCTCAGCAAACGTCACGAATTGAACACTCACCCTCAGCCTCAACCCCAGATCCAACCTTAGCTTCAACACCATCCCAAAATCAAGTTCTGCTCCACGTCCCAAACAAAACTCTACAACAACAACAACAAAAGCCAAAACTACTTATGACATTATCAAATTTTCCCTTTCATGAGGAAACATCTTCACTCTGGTACGAGTCACTTCACTCAGGTACCAGTTCCTTTCAATCTGGTATGAGTCCCCTCACTCAGGTACTAACTCCTTTCACTCTGGTACGAGTCACTTTACTCAGGTACCAGTTCATTTCATCTGGTATGAGTCCCTTTATTCAGGTACGAGTCTCTTCACTGGTGCCAGTCTCTTAAGCAAGACGCTACCTACTCCACGCTCCCGTGCAGCTCATATATAACGACAAATCCATGCTATGTCAAAATCAGAATTCTCATCTTCATCTACAACTTCTTCCCATTTTAAGGACGATTCAGATTTCACTATGAGGGAGATGGATCATTACGAATCAGCATAAACCGATAGAATGATGAAACCTCCAACACACGAGTACTCGGGATAAATTCTAACGAAGTAGAAATCAACATTAATGCCCATATTAGGGTACTCAACTGACACATCCCGTTCTACACTACCATTCTGCATATCAATGTCAGTAGGAGCATCATCCTCAACAAGTACGCGAAGGGGAGCTCGCATATGGTTTTCAGTATGGAGAGGTACACTATCCACATCAAAATCAACGGTAACTATTATTCATTCTCTAACAAGTCCAGCTCTCTGATTTTGGTTATTCCGCCTCTAAAAGTAGAGAGGTTACAGGCATATTAGGTCAGAACATCTCAAACATGAAATTTCACAAAAACTGCGTTAGAAACCGTTTACATTACCCCCTGGAAAATCTGAAGCTGGAGACAATTGGTAACGAATCTTGGCATGATTCTTATGTAAAAAGTTTTGTATGGATGTCTACTAAACCATACTAAAAGGGCGCATTAATCAGATAAACGAACTAAGAGTTATAGCAAAAACGGTTGTCGGTGTTGAGTCTGAAAACTGTCAGAATTTTGCTGGATACTTCCTGAATTCTACTGTTGGGTCTTTTTGACGCCCCAAAAAAGCTCAAAACTGTTTTTTTTTTTTTTACATGGGCATAGGAAATTCTTTTCTAATAAGGATAGATAGGTCAATCATCAAAAACGGAGGTCGTGTGGAGATTCTATAGCATTTTTCCCGAGCACTATACTTCTGAAATTTTCTGATGACGAAAATCCAAAAAGTTTTAGCAAATTCGAATACGACTATGCTTACATGAGAAGTTTGAAGAATTCACATGTTCTGCCGTGGTCATAAAGATAAGAAGCTTACTTGAGATGGATCCAAGCTAACAGATGAGCCTCGAGTTACTTGCCTCACTCTCGTACCTGTCCCCCAAGGACGCATCAACAATCAGGCCAGAGCCAGCCTCTCTTAAATTTGTTCCTAGGGACACGTCACTGTGTCTCAACTTCAATTCATATGTTCGCCCAGTCCCAGCACTTTAAAGACAACAAATGACGACTCCAACTTTCATGGTTTCCCATGTCCTCTCAAATTCCTGGAAACATGGACCTATGACGACACCAATAAATTATCTTCTGCCAGGTAGTGGATCCAAGAGAGTTACACTTGGGGACTAACGACTCTCTCACTTTTGAAAGCTTAACACAGTAACATCCTTCGAATTGAAGAATTGATCAGCAAAGGTACTAGCAACAAAACCGTATATATCAAAACTCATACACTCACGGCAAGGTAATACCCACACCCTCATCCTCTTATTTTTTGCCTCTTCTACAATAGAACCTCATTAATTGAGGAAGGATAAATGCCAGGGATGACTCGTTACACCAACCAAGAGAGCGTGAAACTTCAATACCCTTTTAGTAGACACCTGAAGTATATGCAACATAATTCACCCGTGGATGTAACCCTTCTACATGTATCTCCTTTTCCAGTAAATAAACAGTCTTTGACTATTCTGCAATTGGGGACTTGATTCGTTGAAAAATCAATCCAAATCTTTTCAACCTAAGTTACCCCCAAAACCAAGCCAGTAAAATATGAGAGCCGTCGAAAAAACCTCTCTACATCAATACCCATGAAGTATCTGTGTCTTACCTGATCACATCCAGAATGGTAACCCCATCCTTGTTGCTTCTACTTACTTCAACCATATGATTCTAATGTTGGACACGTTCCCCGGACTTGGAATCCACAGTCATCTCCATCTCAGAACTATAAAGACACAGTAACCTCAGATTCAGGCTTCTCCTCTCAACTTCCAAAATATTGGTTTACGAGTTGCTAGTCAGAGATCCAGTAATATGTTCACCATGGAGAAAATCGCACACCTTGTCCTCTGGTGCATGTCATGTCTTCTGGTACCTGTCTTGTTTTTTGGTACTTGTCATGTCTTCTAGTACTTGCCCTGCACCTCTAGCATACGTCACCTTTAGGCACCATCTCGGTCCACTCCTCTATTCTTTGATGCTCCAGTCAGTACCTCTTCAATTTACAAATTCAGAAATCGACAACAACCGGTAAGGAACGGGTCAAAGCATCATTTACAACAAGTGTTTGTCTGTGTCTCTATTATAACATACCATAAGGGAACATCAATCGGAGAAATAAACTAGGAGATATGAATCTTATATTAAAGTCTACAGGATCTGAAAATTCACACGAGATTACTAATCACAAATGTTTACACATGGTTGCCTGAACTAGCAATCTCCAAGTCGAGTGATTCTTTAACGTCAAAATCCGACATCGTATGAAACTTCAACAACTTATGAAGTGAATGTTGTGCAAACTAGGGTTTCCAAACGGGATTCAGAAGACTCAACTTTATAAAAACCTCGTCCGCTCGTGGACTTTCATCTTCTCAAACGTACTATCATCTCAGGTCACACTACATCTCCTAAGAAGATCTCACAATACTAGAATACCCCATCAACTTTTCTACGATAAGAGCACCAGAGTCCACCGCCAATCTCACCTGCAGTTTTGGTCTACCATTAGTGTGAGACCCCAAATATTTTTCCCGGGTTTAACTAAACCCGTTAGTCAAATTATAGACTAAGAGTGCCTAGAACTCTGATAATCAAGGTTTTATAACACTTTAAGTTTGCCTTAATAATAAATTTTAGTGCCTAAATAGGTTTATATGCATGATGCACATGTGTGACATTTGGAGATATTCAAGGAAAACTTGGACAATTGACCAAAACCAAAAATAAAAGGAGAAAATTCGTTTTTGGCCTTCACAACTTAACTTCTCTTCTCATCTTACTCTTCCTCTTATCTTCTTATTCAAATTCCAAGGAAGAACAATAGTGAAAATTCGTTTAAGGAATTAGAAGAGTTATGTTTGGGATTGATTTGGTGTTTAAATGATTGACAAAGAGAAATTAGAAGTATGAACTATTTTCTTTTGATTTTTTTTGGGATGATTTATACTCTAATGATATCCTTCAATTTTTGAAGAAATTGAGTACTGATTTTGGTGTTTTACATGATTTAGAATTATGGGTAGTAAGTAAAGAACAACGATTTCATGTTTCGATGTTTGATTTGGGAATTTTAAAATTAGGGTTCTTCATTAAATTTGAGAGTTTTAATAAAATCATGTTCTTTCTATGAAAATATGAATTGGGTATGTTGTTCTCTTACTTGATTTAAGTCCTGAAAGATTTTGGAAAGAAACTTGCATGATTCGATTTTAATTCAATCTTATAAACCTTAGAATGGTTGTTTGGGTTTAGCTAATGTTTTGAGATCCGATGGTTGGATCGTGATGAAATTTTTATGTGTAACACTTAATTGTATTATAAAAGTAAGGCTAAAATTTCAAGAAGATCAGGTAATATTTACTACTGCAAATATGGAATAAACTGAAACGCTATGTGCTGAATTCAGACTCTGGACACTCAACTGTTTGTAATGTTTCTCAGCATCCACTTATCAGATAAAGCGAAAATTTTAATATGATCGTTATATCCATGTAGGTGAATTACTATAAAATTTTCATAAAATTCTGATTAATTTAGGCACCCCAAAGTGTGGAACAATCGGGACTGAATTCAGTATGTTGATAGTGAAAGCAGTCACCTTGTAATGTCTATAACCCTTTGATGAACCATTGGAATGTGGTGAATTTTGATTATGTTGTTCTAAACTGATTGGCAATATCGCTATATAAATCTCATAAGAATCTGACCATGTTTGGTGGTTTTAAGCAGTGTCTTATGTATGCGTAAGCATGAAAGCATTTGAGAGGTTGCATTCTAAATTGATGCAAGGAAGCCTTATATAAAGGGGTTTCATCTACATATGAAATGATTATACTGAAAGGGGCTAAAGCTTACTGTCATAGCCTCTCGGTGTTGCGCCAAGAGTTGTTGTCAGAAGTGGTAAAAAGGTATGAATGTGTTGTGTTCTTACTTCCTTCAAATCTATATGCTTATACATAGCTTTGGATTGAACAAATGGTTAAATGGTTAATTACTTCTTAAGTGACAACTTTCTATGATGGCATATATGTGTTGAGTATAGGCCATGTATTCCTTGCTTGGGTATTAAAGATGGCTATACATTTCCTTTGATAGTTGACAATGTGTTACTTTCTTCATGTATCAGTAGCTATTGTATTGTGATATATGGATGGGTGAAGCATCATAGAAGACAAGCTATTTTTCTCTATAATTTAGTATTTTTGGTACTTAAGTGTCAATGTTAGAACTACTTGTAAACTTAGTTAGATGATGAAGCTTTAGCTTGAATTGTGAATCTGTTTTCTGAAATCTAAACGTTAGAACTTAGTGAATTTTGGATATGTTATGTGATGTGATTTTGTATAGTGGTAAAAAGAGGTTCGATTCTCGAACTTGTGAAGGTAATGATTTTAGAAAATATTAGACTTAACCTAAACTAATAAAAATCAGGAAAATACACTAGAGATGATTTTTAGAAAATATGGAGAAAACTAGGAATCAGGATTCAGTTATTTCTAACAATTCATGTGATTAATCATGTAATTCTTTTTAACAATTTAATTCAAGTTTGCCAAAAATATGTTTCCTAAAAGAATAATTGTAAATCCTAAGCATGGGACATCAAGAGTAATTAACTAAGCATGACCCATCAAAAGAGAACACAACTATTTAATAAAAACCATTTTTTCTAATTTAAATCCATGCAAATAATAATAAAAGAATTATAAATAATTATTAGAAAATAATTAAATCACATAAAATTGAGAAAAATACCTTATCCATCATCCCAGTAAATAAACTTACCCCATGGAGAAGAAAACTTGCTCAAAAGATCTTTTCATTGCTCAAAAAGTTGATTACAAGGTGAAATAATAGTGCAACAGCTGAACAGATACGTTTATAAGTGTTACAGAATAGGGTTCAGCCGTTACAGAAGTGTTTCTAAGCAACAAAGGTTTAAAAGGATAGGCAACAGAAGCAGTTTGAATCAGCAACAGTTATAAGTGTGGCTGAGTCGTCTTCTCAGACGGTGGTAGATGAAGAACACGCCGGCCGGAGCAGCAGCAGGTGGCCGGCGATGACCGGAAATGGCCGGAAACTTACTGTTTCGATCTCTAGGGTTTTCTGCTTGATTTCTTCGGCTTCTCTTCATATATATAGGGTGTAGGAACCCTAGGGAGAGTTTTAAACCTAATAGAACTCCTTAAAATCTATCCAAATCTTCACAAATCCGATTCCAAGCCGGAATCCATTTTTCCGTCCAAATTCATGATTGTGCAATATTCTCCGGCGTAAATCACTCTAACTTGATGTGTTTGAGTTGTTCTTGGACTCTTGTAGCTTTTGTATCAATTTGGAAGCAAAATAACTCGAAAATCACGTTGATTTTGAGTGTACAGTTGTTGCCGATGAGTTGAATCGGTGATTGACTCGGTCAACTCGGGTTGACCGATTTGACTCGGGTTTGACCCGATTTTGACCGAGTTGACTCGAGGGTGCCCCTTATCCATTTCTAGGGTGCCAATAACACTTGTCCTTGGGTGCCTTTATCACTTTTTGAGCCAATTTTTCCACAAATCTTTATTCTTCTAATGTACCTGCAAAAGCAATAAAACACGTAATAGACACAAAATCGAATACTAACTCACTAGAAATTAAGGTGTAATTTAGACACTAAAATGTGTCTATCATTATGCTAAGAGATGTCAGGAACATTCAGATAAAATATGGGGATGATCAGACACGGTTAGGTACCAACATCATTAGATGAATTATGGATGTGTTCAGCAAAAACGAAATTCTGAACAGCCCACTTACAATGGTGTTCCTCATTACTCGTTTATTGGATCAATATGAATTTTTAGTATGATGTTTATTACTATATGAGTAACTTTCTGTAAATGCTTCATAGAATTCCAAGCATTGTAGGTGCTTGAAACCATGAGAGAATTGTGACTGAATTTTGCAGGTTGGCAGTGCGAGCAGTCAGCTTCAAATGATTATATATCATTATTGAACCGTTAGAATTTGCTGATTTTTGAATATGTTGTTTTACTTTTAGATATAAGGCCACTGTAAGAATTTCAATGCGATCAGCCAACTTTATCTACTGAAAATCATGAAAAAAAAACCTGTACTGCATACTGTGAAACGAAAACCCGTTACATGCTAACTCATCCTTTGTTATCTCATTAGGTGGTCATTGGATTGCGATGAAATTTTCATAGTTTGTTCTGTGTGTTTATATGAATTTATAATAGTGTGGTTTTCAATGGATTTATATGGTGGTAAATTTATGTTATAATGTTGAAATGGTATGTCTACAGAAGTACTCTTGTGTATGATCTATATTGTAGTATATTGTTGACTTTAAGTTGCAGGTACAGGTACAAATATAGATGATGGTATCTTGTTCATCAATGGATAGTTTCCAAGGTGATTGTTGGTGATGGGATGTGCTAGGGATAATTGTTGTTATGCAACTCATACTATCCATATTATCTAACTTACTGCTACATCTAGAGATAATTACTGCTACATCTAGAGATAGTTACTGCCTTGGGTAAGCAGTTCATACTATCTTAGAGATTGTTGCTGCTACGACAAGCAGTTCATAAAATCTATATAAGAGATGATTTCTATCAAAATAGGATAGTTCTGATCATCTAATAAGAGATAGTTACTACCATAGAGGGTAGTTCATACTATCTAAACCAAAAAAGGATGAACTACGGTCGTGCTTGATCCCTTCGAGCAACAGAGAGGGTACGTAGGCAGCCGCTATGCGGTTCAGCACAACTGCTTAAGGTTGTTCATATCGTCGGGAAAGGTTTGGTTGTTGCTTGGCAGTTTATACCATCCATTCGGAGATGATTGTAACCTTGACAGTAAGAGGTAGTTATAATACTGGCTTTTCATACTACCTTGAGAGATGATTACAACTTCTTCGAGGATGTTCATATCATCTAATGAGAAATGAAGGGTGATTGTTGGATGCCAATTCATATCATCTGTCTGATATATGTGATAGAGATGATTATTACCATTCCAGGTAATTCATATCATATGAGAAGGGATGGTTATTACCTACAGTGGCAGTTCATATCATCCATCTAGAAATGATTACTAACTCTTTGATTAGTTCATATCATTTGAAAAAGATAGTCGTTTGAGCTTTACCTAGTACTATGAGTTGTCAGGCCCAACTGGGGATCCCATCTACGGATGGATACGGATGGAAACTGGCCATTCTTCAGGCCCAACTGGGGCTCCCATCTATGGATGGCAACTGGCCATTCCTCAAGCCCAACTGGGGCTCCCATCTACGGATGACTACCCTGACATTGGCAACTAGCCATTCCTCACCCATTTAAAAGCAATGCTTGCTAGCTTATAAAGCAATTTGAGTTAAATCGATGAAAATTTGCTTAGTAAGATCGAATTGGTTCGAAAAATTTTAAAGTACGGTTTCTCGAGTGGCGCATTGGGAAGTTGGAGCTGGCCTAATGGTCCGAAACCCGACCCATTGGAAGCAAAAATTTTACAGTCCGTCACAATTAGCTTCTTCTGCCGGTTTCCAATATTTCCAACTTTGGTGTTACTAACTACAACTCATGGCATCGTCTCCGTGTGTCCTGTCTCTCATCTAATGCCGCATTGCTGAAGCTATCACTAGCACTTGATTGCTGCATACTCAAAACCTAAGCAAGCACCGGAACCAACTACTTGCTTACAAGAAAGTTTAAATCTAAGTCCTAACTCTGCATCAAATACATTGCCCAGAAGAAACAAAGCCAACAACATTTCTTGATGGAAGCATACATGAAGAATCGGTCCAGCTGACTTGATCCTCTATTTGAGATGGAGCGGACCTGTTTCAAAAGAAAGAGAGAAATTGCATACCATATCCCCTCTCTACTCATGGGCAAGCTAGCATTCCTGAAAAAAACATGGACATCTATCAATCCCAACTAGGGTTAATGCTAAGGGGTACATATCTCAATCTCAGAGGCTGGTGTCTCCTCAACCAACTTGACCGGATCAGAATTTCAACCCAGCTACGCTTCTTTTGGCTAACGAATTAGAAATTCCGGGCAAGAACGTGGACATCCACTAATCCCAGTCAGGGTTAACGCTAAGGGGCGTATATCGCAACCTCAGAGAAATATGAGATAAGTATATCTCCTTATATTCTTTAATTTTTACTATGCATATAATTACTATAAGCATAGTGTCTAGGGCTGTACAGGGACGGATCGAGCCGACAAAATCGTGCCGGAACCGATCAAAACCGAGCCAAAACTGAGTCGAGCTGATAATTCAACGGTCGGCTTCTGGTGTTAAGAATCATAACCGAGGGGTAGCTCGGCTCGACGCACGGTATTAGCTATAAAACCGGTCGAGCCGTACCGAGTAAAGCCGGGATAAATTACATCCATTGATTTAAAGTATAATCTAATCCTAGCCTTGAATATATGATATATATATACATATAACATTAACAAAACCCTAAAACAAAATACGCTTCTTTCTCATTCTCTTCTCTTATCCTTCTCACTCTCTTCTCTTATCCTTCTCACTCTTTTCTCTTCTCCACAACAAAACCACCATCATCCAAAACACAACCACAACATGTCAACATAGCCACCACCATCTACCACAATCACCACCTATTTCTTCTTCTTCTTCTTCTTCTTCTTCTTCTTCTTCTTCTCAAGCTATACCAACAGAACCTGTAACCCTACCATCACCTGCTACACCATCAATTCATCATCACAACCACCACCACCTGCTACACGGCCATCACCAACAACACAGTTTTCGTTTGGTGAAATATTGAAGATTAGTGAAATACTAAGGATTGATGACCATATTATGAATTTAGGGTTCTTAAAAAGAGTTGGGTTTTTATTTTTTATTTTTAATTTCTAATATATGGTTATATACTTATATTTGACTTGTATTAATCGTGGGTTTCACTGACTGTTATATGATTATGAATTTTTGAAGGTTTAATTTGAAACCCTAATCTGTGTGTCCTTATTTATTTATTTTCAATTCATTGATGCTATATGGTTAATACATGATTCCCTGTAATCTTTTTTGTTTCAATTGTTTTATACATGTATATATATATGTAACATATCTATAAAAATGAGAAATAGATGCAATGAAATGAGAACAACTATTTTGATTTATGCTTGAGGAATTGAATCGGTAAAAACCGTATTAAACCGGTACTTATCCGGGACGAGTCAGACTGGTTCTAAAACCGAACCTAGGGTAGGTCAGCTCGGTACTGGTTGTGTTTCTGTGAAACGAGGGGTAGGTCGGCTCGGTGGACGGTTTTACCAAGAAACCGAGCCGACCGACCTATGTAAATCCCTAATAGTGTCACCATCTAGTGCTTACTGCGTAACATTATTGTTCCTCACTAAGAAGGGGACTTAATGTAGATGGTGAGTTTTTGACTAGGGTCAGAATTGTAAAATCGCCCTTCTTCCTAGTTGCAGGAACATAGAAATATCCGCATATACTAGTGCACATACTTCTGACTTAACATCAAAACATAACATATTATATTCCTCCTTATATTTCGAAGGCGAATTGAGGATACAGTCTTTACAAAAGGCTAGAGGCGTTCTATGATAATCATGTAGTCTACAATATCTACATAATGAGTCTCAAGCTCCTAGATAGTTTTCCCACTAGTATAGAACAACTTGAGTCTTCTCTAAATATATATATGCATTCTGAACTGATCTTGTATTAACAATATCTATGCTATATTGAATCAGTCTCAAGTCGCACAAATTCCACAGTTGAATTCCTTGAACTCGACTCGAATGCGCATCAATGTTTCAATAACATCTATCAAATCTGAGAATAACTAGTACTTAATCCCCAAAATACACACTAGCTTAACGCCTTGTTCGCAATGAATACTCCCCAAATTGCTCTCCTGAGCTTAAAGTACGCTACTTTAGCACTTTGCTTAAAGATAAGCCATGAATTATGCGCCACTTCTTTTGGACGAGCCAAAAACAAGAAGCAATGCCTCAAAAGACACATTGAGCCTCTGAGCTAGGCTAACCCTGGCACTTCCTCCTATTAGCGCCAGGCTAGCACTTTCTGTTTGGCTTAGCACCACATGGCGCTAAAAGCGCTAACTCCTCTTGGCCAAGCATATCTTAGATTGGCACGTTCTTAAGCAAGCCTTCATGGTGCTAGCATCCCAGCTAGAACACTCCCCAGCTAACACTTCCCTAGCCTGATGCGCTCCCCAGCTGATGTGTCCCATGTTTGGTGCGTCTCTTAGCCGATGTATCCCTAGCAAGCACGTCCCATACCTGGCGCGCATCTAGCCTAACATCCCATGCTTGTAGCTCTCTTATATGATGCGTCCCTGTCTTAGCTCACATGCCTGACGCGTCCCTAGCTTCAATACGTCCCTAGCTAACGCGTCTCTAGTCGATGTGGCCTTGGTTAGAGCGCCCTTGACTGATGCGCTCCCATGCCTGGCGCGTCCCTATATTGTCCCTATCGCATCCATACTTAGCGTTCTCCATGACTTAGCGTCCATGGACTTAGTGCGTCTATGGATTAGCGCGTCCTTGGGCATAAGCGCATTGGCGCTAGCACTTTAGTGCTAACTATACTTGACCTGGTTGAAGTGCTAACTATACTTGACCTGGTTGAAGTGCTAACTTCAAGCATCCTTGACACTAGCTTTCTATCCCTAGCATAATTGAAAATCACTGGAAGCTATGCATGTTGGCCTTGATCTTAAGACGTTAGCACATTAGCCTTTTATACTAAAAGAGCTAGCACATTACTATTTGTGCTAAGCGGCTAGTACTAGCTTTGCTAGCTACTTCCTTCACAAATACCCCCTTCTCTCCAATATTGGTATAGTACCAATTCTTGTGCGGTTTTCTAACAAGTCTTCTTGCTTAAGAAGTTATCTACAGTATTTGGCCTCAAATGCCTTTCAGACTTATGATAAGTCACTTCTGGGATAATACTTAGCCATTAAATATTCCATGTTAATCCTAAGCTAGTACATGACCACGGAACTTACCAGACTCAATGCTAGTCGGTCTGATTATCAATTCACTGAGTTGTGCAATTGCCTCACTGACTTAGCAAGTCAGTTGACTTGACTTGACTTAATCAAAACAGTAGTGGTTCATGACTCCACTATTTCCACGAGATATCAAATACAACATATGAGGGGATTCTCATTGGGGTATTGGTCTGGCGGTCTACGGAAATTATGCGTTGTGGAAACACATCCACGAACAAGAAGGTAATAAGTAGTGGGACGGTTACAGATCAGTTGAGACGATGAGTAGTATTGGTCAGACAGGTCTTCCTTACTTTCCGGACATGACCCCACTATAATCTCCACAATCGTCACTTCTTTACCTCTCTCTAACTTCCACCACTTAAGAGAAATCAGTGTGTCTACTTTAAACTACAAATACACGGTTCTCATCTATTCGAAAACAAGACAACAAGACAGAAGAAATTAAGATATATAGAATTAGCGATTCATCTCAGAGATAATCTTTTCTTCTTCACACACTATTTATCACACTAATATTTCTCAACTTTCTTTGTTTCCTTCCGCTAAGACCTACCCAATATTCTCCACCTTTGTAGTTGAAGCAGGACTTGAACGACCATATCTTTGGTTTAGGCTCATCCTGTTCGATTTTGATCTCCCGAACCTTCTGAAAGTACTCATGCGCAGTACATTTGTTTCACCCAAAAACACATGTAAAATGCATTAACCATTTCACACCAGTTAGAAATATTGTTGGGTGCAAGATTATTGTACCATGTGTACGCTCTTCCAGTGAGAGACTTAGAAAATTCTCTCATACGCAATACTTGGTTGTACCCATGCTTCCTAATGATTCCAGGAATCATGAAATATGTTCACAAGAGAATGATGTTGATGAATAACATATGAATTCTCATTTTTGCAACTTTAGAGAAGCTGCTCCAAATCTTCACGAGTAACAAAGTTAGGTTGATGGCTCATTTCTAGCACTGGGTTAGGAAGAATGTGAATTTCATCCTCGTCCTAAGCGTGACCCCTTGATGCATTGGCTTCAGCAGTTTCCCTAGAAGTATTTCTAGTCTGTTCTGTCGGTGTTAGTTTCTATGTAAGGGTCTTGAGGAAGGTGAGGACCTCCTTCTGAGTTATAGCCATCTTTGCTTGAGTCCTAACAAGGGTTTCTTGCGTCTCTATTAAATCTACAATGGTAACAAGAGTATGTTCATCCCTTGCTTATACAGTGTGTTACTCAAATGGAGGAGGAATGATATTTTTGACATTGGTAACCTAAGGAGTGTTACCCGGAGTACCAGTGCTTGTACTAGCAGAATTCACGTTGGGAGTAGTCTCTGAGCCTGATCTAAGACCAACCATTTTGAAACTGATTAAATTTGAGAAATTGCAACTGAGAGAATGATATCCCACTATGGTCTCCAAAATATTTGAGGGGAAAACGAATTAAGAGGGTAAATATAGAAAAATGGGGTGAGCATGTGATAATTCGTCTAATCCTTAAATATTTGTATTGTTGAAGTACTTTCTTTAGATTCAAGAGATCAATTTGTACAATCTGGTCTAAACTAAGCAATAGCAATTCCAGTCTTGCTTCAGTCAAAAAGGAGAAGGAGAAGGGTTGGTCTTAGGGAGGGAAGCGAGAGAAAAATTAAGGTCAGAGTATCAGACTTTATAGGATGTAATAGGTGTGAATAACTATGAAAAATTCTATATATATATGAGAATATTGAGTGATTGAGTTGCTCGACTTATGTTATTCTGTGTTAGACTTGTCTCTTTATCTGTACCTAAAAATTTCTCTAGGAAAAACAATGTATTGCAGAGGTACTACTTTAGGTTCGAGGATCAAAATCGTACAAAACAAATCCAAATAAGTAGGATATTTGTATTTGTTCCGCTTCGATTACAAAAAAAAAATAGATGGGTTGATCTTTGGGGAGGGAAGCAAAGGAAATTGAAGGAACTGTGTGTAGAATTGTGCATTGTGGTAGAAAAATAGCAGAGCTTGAGAATGATTTTCTATCTCTTCTTCGTGTGTGGCTTGTTTTTCTGTTGTTTTGTTTTGAAATTGGCTAAACATCCTATTATAATGTTTTGAGACCACACACTTTCCTTGTAAAGTAGTGGTAGTTGTGGGGAGATAGAGAAGTGTAGGTTGTGGGAATAACCGTCCACTTTGTCTCTGGGAAGTTTCTGGAAACTTCTTAGACCATGACTCCAGTATCTCTTCAACCGCTCCAACTTACCACTTACTCTATAACTTCCTTGTAATGGGGTAGTGCTACACCCATGTTGTTATAAACCGCCAGACCAAACCCCATGTTTTATCCTCCCCATTGTAGTAGGATTGATGTCTCATTAGAGTTAGTGGGACATGGCTTCAAAGTCATGAGCCTTGTTGTAAAATAATGCTTCTAGTGGATTTATGCCAATTTTTTCGTAGTAATGGCTTAAGTAATAGTGCTAGATAGGGAGACTAATGCTAGCATAAATAGAAGAATGACGATGCAGCAGAAGAGCGTGGAGCGGTAACAAAGGAGCTTGGGGCCCAGTATTGGCACTTGGGGGCGCAGCATTGGCGCTCGGGTGCACAGTGAAGCTTGGGACCCAGCATTGGTGCTCGGGTGCGCAGAGTTAGCGCTCGGATACACATTGGATCTTGGGACCCAGCATTGGTGCTCGGGTGTACAGCGGAGCTTTAACGCACAGAGCATTAGCGTTGCACAGAGCGTTGGAGTTGCACGGAACGTTGGAGCAGTATAGGGCTTGGCGCAACACGAAGTGTGGGATATGGAGCTTGGGGATGTGGTAATGGCGCAGCAGCAGCGCTGCTTCCAGCCTTCTTCCCTTTAGCACCTGTAGCCTTGTCCCCTTTTAGCGTTTCGGCCAACTCGCGGTTCCATGGATTTGGTAGCTTCGTTTCTTTGGTTGAATTTATTGTTTCGACACGTTTGTGCTAGAAGTGTGTCTTAGGCTTCTAAAGCCTGTACTTTGTTGTTTTCAGGGCTATAACCTATATGTTATTATTATTTAAATTGACTAATGCCATGACCATGATTATGGTCTATTCAGAGTTCCCCAATCTTGTGAGATTTAATTTTGGCATTTATGCCAGATTTATATACAATTCATACAGAACACCTTCAAGAGATTCAGTCGTGGAAGTTTACAATCTTAAAATTATGCTCGATGCGACTCTGATTTTAGATAGTATGTATCTGTTTAGCGTTTTTATTTGAATATGGTGTTTCCTTTATTATGAATATTCGTGATTTTGTATAACCAACATGTTCTGTTTTATACAAGTAGTTTGTATGGATGCACATGAAATAATGAGGTTTTGTTGCATAAATCTCTAAAATTTTACAGGTGCGCGTAAAAGGGGCTGCAAGGCGATCTGCATCCATAAAATGAATATATATTCTCAATTCTCTTGTGGAATGTAAGACAATATTTCATATTCATAATTCTGATCTCGGTCCAGAATATATATATATATTCATGTTTCTGCAGTTGCGCAGAGATAATATTATAATTTTCTCCTTTGTCAAAAACCCACCATTAACACTCTTCTTAGCCTCCTTCTTTTCTGTTTAATAAATTGAGAAATCTATTTATATCATAGTTATTGTAACCGTTAACCTGACCTCCTCTCTTATAGAAAGTGTTGTTGGTTGAGTAGTAGTGGAGTGGAGAAGGTGGAGAAAGTGTTAGTAATTGTTCCCACTTCGATTGAGGTTGAAAAAGACGGTTTCTCAGCCCATTACTCCTCTACTCAACTGCTGATCGAACTTTGCAGAGTTTTCTCTTTTGTGGATGCACTGTTGCACCACATGATGTAGACCACCAGACCAATACCCTAATGAACATCCCCTCATTTGTGACATCTTTGATGTCTCGTGTAATTTTATAGCATTTAAGCATTATTAGTGTTAAGTCGAATGAGATTTGTTTAATTAGTCTTTTGACTAAAGACTTGTCTTGCTTGACTAGCCTGATGAGTCTAACAAACTAAACTTTAAAATAAAATATATATTTATTTTATTTTATTATATTTATGAGGAACAGTGTATGTTCAACTAGGTTAATTTGCATTGACATGCTAGCTTTGTAGAAATAAGTGTAGTATGTTGAGCATAAATGAGTGAGGCTTAGTATGGCCTTTGATAAGCAAATTGGGGTTTGGAAACTTGCATATGTGAATTTGTACAGATAGATGAGCATTAGGTTCTAATGCTAAGGTGGATTAGCTTAGGATCTAATGCCTAAGATGGATTAGCTTAAGAGTTAATGCCTAAGCCGGACATGCTTAAGAGTTAAGCCTAAGTCAGATTAGTATTAGGAGCTAATCCTAAGATGGATTAGCATTGGAGCTAATACCTAAGGCAAATTAGCATTAGAGTTAATACCTAAGACGGACAAGCTTAGGAGTTAAGCTCAAGTCGGGCATGCTTTGCACCAAGGGTAAGACGGACAAGGTATGTATTTTACCTAACCCGGACAAGGATTGTATTAAAGCGAAGACGGATATGCTTTGTATTTAATCCCTAAGTCGGACAAGTAATTTGCTTAGACTAAGACGAACAAGGTCCATATCTTGACTAAGATGGACAAGGTCCGTATCTCAAGCTAAGACAGACAAGGTTCGTATCTCAAGCTAAGATGGACAAGGTCCTCATCCAAGATAAGACAGACAAGGATCGTGGCTAAACATTTAAGCGTTGCAAATCCAGTTTTGAGTCGTTTTCTTTGTCAATTAGGGTTGGAAAGTTTTGAGACATTTATAAGTGTTGCGAACTTATTTTTTAGTGTTTACAAAACCCTAAATTGAATTTTTTTTACGCCAATCACATTAGCTGCCTCCTTAAGAATGGATTAATGTGACCATGGCTAGATTTAGCTAGTAAAAGCTATGAAATTGTATTTAGCATAATTTTGACTTGGTATCTGAGCACAGTTCTGGTGCTTTAGTCAAGTAAATTCGTATGTAACCTCTACAGAAAGGATATATAGGTATTTTAGTCAGTCAATATTGTTCAGTTGAGCATGGTAATTTTGGGGATTCAGCTGTGAAATATAGCACCCAAATAATACTCAAATTGCTCTACACTAGGGGGCAATCCATCTAGGAGCTTGAGATTTTATATAAAAATTAATCATAGAATATATGGGAAAGTCGTAGTAAGCACCAGTGTCATTCTGATTTTTTCGTACAGTAATGAATGTTGATTTATTCAGTAATTTTTGATCGTATATGTAGCTGGCCATACATATAGAGAGAGGACAGGGATGAGCACCTGAGAGAGGACATGGATGAGCACCTGAGAAAGGACAAGGATGAGCACCTTCCTAAAAACTCTTTGCATAATTTCTGAGGTTTAATATTACATTGTGTTGAAGTTTCATTTATTCATGAAATATTCACTGATATTGCCAACACATGAAACTATGCTTGTCTTGCAAAAAGCCCATGATCCTTGTGTGGTCTCATTCTGTCTAGAGGAGCTAAAAGTTTCTGCATTGATTGAATATCTTTTGATTGTCGAATTTGGAATATCTTGTTTCCAAACAATCCTTGGTCCGGAACACTATAAATAATGGAGCTCTGTATTCTTACAAACTCATTCCAGAATACACATCGAAGACAAGTATGAGGTTATTGTCAGTAACAATTAGTTACATTCATTTTGGACCAAAGCATGATCAACTAATTTAAAACCTTCTTTGGGATCAAGGAACACTAGTACATAGGAACACTAGTACGTACCAGTGGTGGGAAACTAGATTATTATTTAGTTTTTGTTGTTTATTACTTGCTATTGAAGTAACACATAGTTATCTTCTAGATAAGTTCTTGTTTATTACATGGTCCTTCTTATTATATAAGGTCATTCAAGATTTTGAAGATCTGACTATACAGATTCTAGTGATTCAGAATATGTTGATAGAACTATTTTTTTTCCAACGTTAAAAAAATCCATTCTGTGCGACAAATCATATAATGGAATCATGTGCAGGTTGTTACTTTTGGATTTTAAGAAGATTGAAGACTTTGAAGATTTGAATACTTTGATATATTAATTAATCTTGGTGTGCTTATCTGCTTGACTTGATTTTCTGGAAAAAACAACTTGTTTATTTTAATAAACATAATTCTTGTATATCGACAAGTTGTTAGCTTTGCAAACATAAAGTAACCTTGTAATCGAGTGGTTTACTTAGGTAATCATAAATCTTAATTGATATAGATCAAGGAGTTTCGAATATGATCTTTATATGGTATCTTGGGTCAAAACGGAAGAACCTTGACTCTGATCAAATAAATCTTATATATCTCGATATTGTGATTGGCAGAGAGTGGTTAGAAAAAACTTTGATTTCTTGCTGTTTGTAATACTTCCTAAAGGAATTGGGTTGCAGAAGTCTTCACAGTGGTGAAACAACTCTTGAAAGTGGACTATGTTGAGGTATTTATGTGCGTTGGACAGATTAGTTGTAGGCGCAAGAAAAATAAAAAAATATGAGTAACTAGTGGTAGTTTGTTAGGATTCAACTACACGAGGTTGGGGGTAGGCATTTTTGTAACGCCTTAATTATGAGAGTATTAAAAACTGGACTAGGTCCCTGGTTGTTTTCTTCCAACCAGTTTTCCTCATTAACAAAAATCTTGTGTTTGTGTTATTACTTTACTTCCGCGATATAATTGTTTTATAATTAAAGTAATTGCAATTGTGCGTTGATCAACATCTTGGAAGATCATGCAATATGTTCTTTACAGAACTTAGATTATTACCAATATCCCCTTGCCGATTAATCTTTAATCTTCATAAGATCGAAAGGATTATATAAGGTGTGTCTATATAGGTTAAACAAATAAGAATTAGTAGTATACTCGGTACCCCCTTCTTTTTAATGGTATAATAGCAGGAAAACACGAACAAATCTAACAATATTTATTTGGTACGATCCAACCTATAAGACATGAATTCAGGCCCGTCGGAATAGAGTTCAATTAACGTACCACCAAGATTTGATGGTAAAAAGTATCTGCGGTGGAAGTATGTTATGAAACCTTTTTATTCAATCCCATGACTTTAATACTTAGGTATTAGTTGGTAATGGTTATGTACGTTTGGAGGTTGAAATCTCAAATATTGAGTAGAAGAAGTTGGAATTGTACAAGGAAGATGAAAGATTTTTCGCTAAGCAGAATTCAGATGGTTTGAATGCTATTATACATGCAGTAATCCGGGATATTCAGCATCATGTGTCCACATACGATATATCCAAAAAATCTTGGGATAATCTTGAGACTGTATTTGAATGTAACACATCAGAAAATCAAGCTAGACTTCAAACCCCCACTTCTGATTGGGAAAACCTTCGTATGGTGACGAGGACACATTTGAAGAATTTTACCTTAAACTTTTTGAGATAGTAAATGCTTTTTTCTCTCTTGGAAAAACTAATTCAGAAAAGGAAATTGTGTGTGAAATTCTCATATTTTTATCATCTAGATATAAGTCTGAGAAGCATGCCATCAAAGAAGCAAACGATTGTCCAAAACTATCTAAAAGTTCTCTAGTAGGTAAACTTAAAATCTCATGAGTTCTAATCAAACCAAGGAAAGAATAAAGGAATTTCTTTCAAATTCGAAAAGAACTTGAGAAATCCCGATAAATAAAAGAATATTCTAATGATTAAAGAAAATATTGATATTATGGTAGAAGGTTCAGATTAAGAACTAGACTCAACCATGTTCCATATTACTGTACAGTAGGGATCACTTAAGAAACAAAAACATGAGATTATTAAAGAATACTCTTCCATCTAACCGACCTCATGATTGTATTCCTTGTAAACACAAAAATGATCAAGAGGAAGAAGATGAGTATTAGCCGCAATGTTTCAAGTGTAAGGGTTTTAGTCACTTGGGCCAAAGATTGCCATAATATGAGAAAACACACTGGAAACAAACATTTGTTGTAACTCTAGATGAGTCTTCTTACTCATATAACTTAGAAGAAGAAGAAACAACTAACATTATTTTAACTACTAACACCTTGATCGGTTCATCTGATATTGTCTTTAATTCTTCCATTAAGGTTATAGATATATCTTTCGATGTATGGATTCCCAAGTATAATCATATATAATGGACCCACAACCCATCCCTTGTGATCAAAGAAAAAAACAAGGTGGAAAAAGTAAAAACAATAAGCATAACTATCAAAAAACAAGAGAAAACAAATACCCAGTTTTACAATTCCAGTGATAAGTATGGACATGATTTCAGTCATTGTTACATATTTAAAAGAAAATTCAACATGATTAAAACAAAGGAAAAAAGACTCATGGATATGTTGAAATATTTGGTGAACTTAATCATCATATATGGTCGTCTTATAAGTAGGGGTGCACAAAGGTCGGTTCGGCTCGGTTATTGGCAGAACCGTGTACCTGTACCTCCCTATGGTCGGTTCTCTACCCGTGTACATGTACCATGTACCCTATACTCTCGGTTTGGTTCTGGAACCATACCCGTCTTCGCGGTTCGGTTCCGGTCATGTACCTTTTTTTTAAAAAAAAAAACAAATTCATTGTTAAATTTATCATAAACTTGTTAAAAAAATTTGGTCCTCTACATGCATTAATTATATGTCACCTAGACCATACATAAGTGTGAACACGTTGGAGGTAATCCAATAACAAAATATTGCATGTAAAGAAGAATTTTAATACTTCAAAATTTATCGCAATCCTCAATTAAATTAGTCACACGGCAATACATATTATCCTTTCCTTGATAAAAGAAATAATAAGAATGGCATACTTGCGTCATACAAATATAGATTCAGTGAAATGAGAAATGTATTGCTTAATCAATGATTGAAATATTAAAAGTTCCATGTAGTCATCAATTCGACTAACAAATAACTCGAAGACAACTAAGAAAGCACAGTATGTTCTCAATATGCACACAAGATATCTAAGAGTACAAGGAGTGATAAGCAATAAAGCCAGCTTACAGTAAGTTTTGAGGTGGATTTAAGTTGCTCTATCAGGAGAGGAACCGTGGCAGTTCGAATGAAGAGAGTAGACAAAACTATTGCAAGCCACCTGCACGAAAGATCAAACCATGAAACAAAACTTAGAAAGCAAAACAACGGTATGGATGGGAGACTATCTCACATATCAAAAGAAGCCCTTTTACCAATTATGATGGTCTGGCAGAGGCACACCCATTGGCAACAAATTGTGAAAGCCATCAATTAAGTACTGCAAGGCTGCCATAGGAAGAAATGATTCGGCATCTGCAACTGACACTTCATTCACAACATGAGCTGCTGATGTTACAATTTCACTCACAACAGGAGCTGCCGATGTTACAACTTCCATAGTTTCATCCGAGAGAACTTCAACAACATCTTTTACGTATTCAAACTTGTCTGAGCCTTCTCCAAATGTACTTGGACCTCCTAGACTATTCACATTGTCACGTCCACCACTCGAGGAGGAGGTATATCTATGGAATAAGGATCCAATTGATGCAGGCGAACCAAAGGACAACAAAAATCTTCTCTCTTGAAATATAGAGCCAAACCCAGCATACCCATTGTTAAGGTTGCCGTTGTGGTATCCCCGTCGCAAGAAATTATCATCCGCCGACCTACACTTATCAACAACATGATGTTGTTGGTGTTTTCTATCATCATCACTATGAGCAATATAGCTAAAGGACGGGTGGAAACGATCCCTTAATAGACTAACTCTAGATGTGAGGCTGCGCCTATATGCCATCTATAATGAACACTAAAACATCACAAGCAATCATGATTGAACAACAAATGAATGATTTTTATCACAGGTATGATGTAAACAAACAAAGGGTTCCTCAATTTAAAATCACAAATCCAAAACCCCTAATTAGCTAATTTTTTTCATCATAATTTGACCCAATACATATCAAATTCAAGTTAAAGGAAGCTAATTTCAAGTTCAAAATGAAAAAACTAAGAACATATCTCAAAGAATTTCAAATCCTAGTGTTTAGTTGTGTATAAGAAATAGAAAGATACGTAAGAAACAGAGTTTAGCGTACAAAATAGAAGCTAATTAAGAGATCTAAAAGGGAGAGACTGGGGTTGTGGAATATTACCTTTGTGAATTCCTTCTTCTTCTTCTTCCTCTGTGGAGAGGATGGAGAGAGAATACAGTGGTTGGTAATGGATTCTTTCTTCCCTAGGGGTTAAGTTTACAGAGAGCAGAGAGCTCGATCGAGTAACCTTTACCTAACACAGACGTCTGGGATTAAAACTCAAAAATCTAATCAACGGCTAAAGAAATTCGGTACACTCGGTTCGATTCTAGTCGGTTCCTTAGTAGAACCGAGTACCTGTACCTCCCTATGATCGGTTCTCTACTCGTGTATCTGTACCCTGAACCCTATAATCTCGTTTTGGTTCGGTTCCGGTTCGATTCCGTCGGTTCCGGTTCTGGTTCGGTCCTTTGGTTTCGGTAGGTTCCTGTGCAACCCTACTTATAAGTTTTCTAAACAAAAAGCATCTCGTGATCATACTTCCAATGGAGGAAATTTCCCTACGTAGTCTCTTTTATAGGAGATTTTCCAAAAGTGTTAAGAGTTACCCAATATAGTCGGAATAGTGTTTGTCTTAACAAAGTACCATGGTTAACGACCTAATTACTATAATGCCACTAAAGTGCTATTATTGTCCATACAATTAAAAAAAAATTGACATCTCATCTGTTGAGTAGGATAATAGAAACACATAGGAAAAACATTATTCATTCACCTCATTTATAATCACTCACTCGTCTTTCCTTCCTCACTCGGTTTGTTCTTCATTTTTAGAGAAACTAAACAGAGGGGAGGAGCAGAAGCCAAAATCACGAGCAACTTAGAAATACTGAAGCTACCTTCTTCTTCCTCTTCTCCTTTTCTTTTTCGTCTTATTTTCTTATTTATCAAGATTTACAAGTACTAAGAAGTCGGAAGCTTCAACAGCAATACCTAGAAGCTTAAATCGAAGAAATTAATGAATATTATTGACTAAATAGGTATGATGTTTGACATTGTGTCTTTATTAATCTTCATTGGTTATGATGAGACCTTGAATCTCAAGAACAAATGTTAATGGAGTTGAAGGAAAAAATGACTGGAAATGTGCTGGAGAAGATTGGAAACAGAAATAATTTTTATTGATTGAAAAAAGTGTGTTTACAAATTGTTGTAGCTTCATCCCTTTATACCTGTGAAGCTCACATTTTCCATATGAACCCACACAAAATACTGACTAAGACAACAGCTAACTAACAACTAATCAACGGCTAATCTACCACTAATTAACGGCTAATTAGGACCATTAATGTTTACCCAACCTAAACTCGACAGGTGTCGCTATTAACTTGAATATTACTAACTGCACCCATCTCTTATTTCTTCGGCCACACTGGCACTTGAAGCACCCCTCTGCATTAATGTCAAACCTGACCTCATACAACAAGGCCTGGGAACTGTTGCTTTATAGTTTCCGAATCTTCCCAAGTTGCCTCATCTTCAGACTGCCCAACCCACTGCACTAATATCTTTTTGTGCACATTCCTCATTCCTGCATCATTTTTGTGAAATACCAATTTACTTCCCAACACCTTGAATGGTTCTAGTTGATGCTGATCTTCCAACATTGGAAGAGCTTGAGTAGGATGTGTTGATACTCCCAACTTCTTCTTTTAACAACTCACATGAAACACAGGATGTAGTTTACTGTGTGATGGGAGAAGCAATCTATAATCCACTGGTCCAACTCTTTCTAATATTTGAAAAAGACCAAAAAACCTTGGTAGCAGCTTGTGGAAAGCATGCCCAGCTAGAGAACGCATTTGGTAAGGCACCAAGCGCAGATAGACCATATCTCCAACTAAAAATTCCCTCTCAGTCCTCTTCTTATCTGCCTGAGATTTCATCCTTTGTTGGGCTAATTACAAGTTAGCACGCAACAACTGCAGTATGCTATCTCTGGAGTTCAACTCCTCCTTCACAGCTTCCATTTTGGCAGAACCAACTTCATGTGCAGAGATTAAAGGAGGAGGATAACCATACACAATCTAAAATGGGGTTAACCTTGTGGCTGTGTGATATGAAGTATTATAACTCCATTCTGCCCATGACAACCACTTAACCCAATCCTGAGGTGTACATGATTCAAAACACCTGAGATAGGTCTCAATGCACCTATGCACCACCTCAGTTTGCCCATCAGTCTGTGGATGATAACCAGAACTCATATTCAACTTGGACCATTGATCCTAAAGAACTCATATCCATGTCACTTACTATTGATGTGGGCATCCCATGTAATTTAAACACATTATCAATGAACACTTGAGCTACCTTAGTGGCTGTGTAAGGGTGAGCCAAAGCAACAAAATGTGCATACTTGGATAATCTGTCAACCACCACAAAAATCACTGACTTTCCTTTAGATTTTGGCAATCCTACAATGAAATCCATGCTGATAGAAGTCCATACTTGTTCTGGAATTTGAAGTGGCTGTAGCAGGCCAGGAGGAGAACAAGTCTCATACTTGTGTTGTTGGCACACCTCACATTCTCCTACAAAATCTTTAATATCTTTTTTCATTCCAGCCCAGTAGAATGTTCTTTTAACTCTCTGAGTAGTCTTAAGAACCCCATTGTGCCCAGAAACTGGACTAGCATGCATTTCCCCCAACACTTTTGATCTCCACACAGAAGTGGGACTCAATAAAATTCTTCCCTTGTACTTGACAAGTCCATTATCATAACTATAATGCTGAGAAGGAAATGTACCTGTAGAATGATAAGCTTTGATCAGATTAGTGATATATTCCTCTTTTTCTAAGTGCTGGCGCAGCTCATGCATCAGCAGCATTGTTTTCACTTCCCCTCTTGTATTGTATCTCATAGTCATACCCCATTAGCTTACTCACTCATTTCCTTTGAAAAGTAGTATCAGCCTTCTGATTCAAAAAATATTTCAGATTATTGTGATCTGTCTGAATAATGAAATGTTTTCCTTGTAAATAATGCTCCCATTTTTTAGTGGCATGCACAATTCCCATGAGTTCTTTCTCATAAACAGAAAGGGCAGCATTTTTTGTTCCTAGAGCCTGACTAAAAAATGATATTGGCCTATGATTCTGCTATAGCACTGCTCCAATGCATGTGTCAGAAGCATCACATTCTATGACAAATGGCAGGGAGAAGTTAGGTAGAGATAGCATCTGTGGACTGATCTTAATCCTCTTAAGCTTGGCAAAGGCTTCTACTGCTTCTGGAGTCCATGCAAAATTATTCTTCTTAGTCAACTCAAAAAGAGGTTGACATATTCTACCATACCCTGGGATGTACTTTCTGTAGTACCCAGTTAGACCCAGAAACCCCCTCAATTGCTTCAAAGTGGTGAGTTGTGGCCATTCTTGCACTACTTTGAGCTTCTCTGGGTCAGGTGCCACTCCAGCATTACTGACAATATGTCCCAGATACTGAATTTGTCTTGCACCAAATTCACATTTGGATTCCTTTAACAGCAAATGATGAGACTGCAGCTTGTCAAAAGTAAGTTGGAGATGAGATAGATGTTCCTCCCAATTCTTACTATACACCAAGATATCATCAAAGAAGACTAGGATGAATTTCCTCATAAAAGGCTTAAATATCTCATTCATTAGACTCTGGAATGTAGCAGGGGTATTAGTGAGCCCAAAAGGCATCACCAAGAACCCATACAAGCCTTCATGAGTTCTAAAGGCTGTCTTATGCACATCAGATAAAGCCATTCTGACTTGGTGATATCCAGACCTCAGATCCAATTTAGAAAATACTTGGGCACCAAATAGTTCATCTAGTAAATCATCTATCAGAGGGATAGGATAGTTATACCTCACTGTCATACTATTTAGGTCCCTGTAATCCATGCACATTCTCCAAGCACCATCTTTCTTTTTTACTAACAAGACTGGAGAAGCAAAAGGACTCTGACTGGGTCTAATAAATCCTGAGCTTAGTAGATCTCTCACTGCTTCCTCAATTTCATTCTTCTGCAATGCCCATATCTATAAGGCTTTTTATTAACAGGCTGTGAATTGGGTATTAGAGGAATGTGGTGATCACAATTTCTTGAAGGAGGAAGTGAGTCAGGAATAAGAAATAAATCCTTATACTCTTGTAATAGTTGTTGGAGACCTTCATTCTCTTGAGGTGACAGATGTGAGTTGCTTATTTCATCTCTTCCTTCCAAATTATACAGAATATAAGCAAATTTTGTTATATATAACATTTTCTCCACTTGCTTCACAGAAACAACATCTGAATAAGGTGGTGGAGTTACCAGTTATTCAATAATATGAGACTGACCCTGCACAGTGAATTCCAGAGTCAATTTAGAGAAATCCCAGATGAGCTTTCCCAATGTGGATAGCCATTATACTCATAGGACTATATCACAACCTCCTAGTGGCAACATCTGGAGATCAACCTTTCCTTTATAACTGCCCATTTCCAAGGGTAAATTCTTGAATAACCCACCTCCTTTAACTGTGCTACCATCAGCCACCATGACACTCACTACATTCTCACAATGTGGTGTCCAGTTCAGTTTCTTAATGAGTCTGGAATCTACAAAATTATGTGTGCTGCCAGAATCCAACAACACCTTCACTTCTATTCCCTTGAGTTTCCCAGTGTCTTTCATTGTATTAGAAGTAGGAACACTATTAGCTCCAAATAATGCACACTCACTTAGTTGAATGGATGCTAATGTTGTTGGTGTATGAGTAGAGTCCATGATTTTACTTGTATTGTCAGTATTTTCCTCCTCTGACATTTCCTCCACTATGTCTAACACTAAAGCTTGAGCACTCCCAGATTTAGATGCTCTTTCCTTACAGGTATGTCCTCTAAACCATTTACCATTGCAATAGTAACACAAGTTATTCAAGGTTCTATCAGTTACTGCTGAGGGAGAAATCTTCTTATACTCCAGTCTAGGGACACTCTTTGTTGGATCTGTATTTGGTATGTTTGTATTCTGATTATACACTGTGTATGTTGTTTTTGGTGCAAAAGAGTTTAAGGCTCTCAGTTTAGAGTCTAATTGAGCTCCTATAGTAATATCTTCATGAACAGTGACTGGTTTAAGTAATTGGAGATCATATTTAAGCTCATCTTTGAGTCCACCAATGAAACAGCTCTTTAGAGCTTCTTGAGGAATGCCTGTAGTTCTAATAGCAAATTTTCTAAAAGTAGAAACATAGTCTTGGTAAGTATCTGTCTGTCTTAGTTTGAAAAGGGAAGATGTGAAGTCCACATAATCAGATGGGCCAAATTCCTTGCAAAGTTATCTAACAAACTCATTCCATGAAGGATTAGAATGATCATGCCCTTTCCAATATAACCACTGTAGTACATCACCCTCCAATTGGAAAGAAGCTGTGGTTACCTTTTGATCTGTTGGAACTTCATAGAATCTGAAATACTGTTCTACTTTATGGATCCATAGCATTGGATCATCTCCCTTGCTGAATCTGGGAAGATCTACTCTTAGCTGTGGCAGATTTCTTCCAGGCACATTGTTAACATCTCTTCTTTGGTTCCTATGTTCATCTGGAGCATTTGTACTCTCAATTCCTTCTGGATGAGATTGATTCTCATTCCTAGCTTGAGTGTGGCTACAGTCAGCCCTAAATTCTTGCATGAAATTATTCATCTGAACACTCATAGTACTGATTTGGTTGGACACATCATCCATTCTGTGAGTAAGTCCATCAACTCTACTAGTGACTCCGTTGAGCCCTAGGGATAGACCTGCCATTCTATCATTGATACTCATCACTTCATTATTGAATCCAACACATCTTTCTTCCAGATTTGATATTCTAGATGTGTGATTTGTCATTGTTAAGAGTTAAGAATCAATTGAATTTCGTTAATCATTCACTCAAGATATGTTAGCTCTGATACCAATTGATGAGACCTTGAATCTCAAGAACAAATGTTAATGGAGTTGAAGGAAAAAATGACTGGAAATGTGCTGGAGAAGATTGAAAACAGAAACAATTTTTATTGATTGAAAAAGTGTGTTTACAATGGTTGTGGCTTCATCCCTTTATACCTGTGAAGCTCACGTTTTCCATATGAACCCACACAAAATACTGACTAAGACAACATCTAACTAACAACTAATCAACGGCTAATCTACCACTAACTAACGGCTAATTAGGACCATTAATGTTTACCCAACCTAAACTCGACAGGTGTCGCTATTAACTTGAATATTACTAACTGCACCCATCTCTTATTTCTTCGGCCACACTGGCACTTGAAGCACCCCTCTGCATTAGTTCTGGCACCCCTTGTATAGCTCTGATACATAACAGGTTATGATTGTATGTGTTAGATTGATTAAATTTTGAAAATTAGGATTTTATAAAATCAATAATATTTAGGGATTTTTCAAAATAAGGGTTAGTTTGGTTTATTTAGATATTACTGTAAAATGGGTTAAGGTTAATTTCTATTAATGTTGTTGATATCTATTGTTTTGATTTGAAGTTGAATTGTTTTTTTTTTCAATAATTGGAATGGTTCTTAGTTTGGGTGTTTGATAAAATGTTATAGGTATTGGTGATTATCTGCAACAGAGTTGTAGAATCTGATCACTATTGCTGCTAACCCACGTCGATTAAAATCCCTGCCTTGTTTTCGAAAAGAGAGAGAGATTAAAGGAAGGTCAGAGATGATTTGGAGCATTTAAAGCGGATCAGGTATCTTCTTATGCATTTAGGTAGTGTGTATACAAGTGTTATTATGTCATTGAACGATTTTGTTAGTATACGTTAGTAATGTGACGCTGGATAGCTTTATCTTCAAATATATTATGTACAATGATTGTTATAGAGTCCAAACTCTGTGATGTTGTTGTGATTGTCATTTAAGTCTCGTATGGAATATTTGAACATATGATATGTTCTATAGATTATAGAAAGGCTTTACAAAATTATTTAGATTTCTCTTATCATTTTGTGCCATAACTTGGAAGTCGCTTGCGATATTTGTTTCACAATAAGATATGTGAGTTTGAATAAATATTGGGCCAAATTATCTTGGCGTAGGTCAGACTAGATATGTGGTAAAACCTGATGACGAAACAAAGTTTTGTGATAAAATCTACCCTTAAATTTTCAACTCTCGTTACCAATTTTGATTTAGTGACCAGGTTTTGAATGGTTTTTTATAAGAAGATGAATAGCAGAGAGCATGCAGTTGGTTCGAGAAAATCCATATTTACTATTAATGTAAATTTAGGAATTCATATTAACAAGGATATAAATTTGACTCACTTGTAGAAGGATATAAATTTGTCCTTAATGTTTTTTCATATACATTAAGATAAATATAAATTCAGCTTCACATGTAATTGCAATCTATGATTATATATATATATATATATCCTCTTTTATGATTATGCATATACATTGTTAAAGGGAACTTCGTTTGGTGGATTCATCTCACATGTAGTTGTTTTGTTTGCTTAGAGTCTTTAGATGAATCAATGGCAACTGATAAAACATTGCTTTAGTGCAGCTGATGAAACATTGCTATAGATTATAGAAACCTTGAAATTGCAAAAATATACATTGTTTTGATTTGAACTTGAATTGGGTGTTTTTCCAATAATTGGAATGGTTCTTTTTACAATCTGGTTGTAAGAAAGGTACTCAGCATGAAGAAAAGATGTTTTTTCATGAATTATTGTTGTTTTATTTTTCCTAAACAAAATCTTGATTTATATATCTATAGAAAATAAGTCCTGGTTCTGTTTTTTTTTTTACTTGTTCATTCAAGTTTCTTGTTGACACTATATATCTCTCTGATGACTCTCTTACAGTAACTATGGGGTTTTTATATTTAGGGTTCAGAGAAGACCCGGGTTAACCATATCCGCGAGGAGAGTTCTTCAACTATGAGGACATTGGGGAGGTATTAAACTTTACCTATTAGAATGAATTTGAATCTGTCTTTGTTTTTTTGAGCAAAAATGGCCAGCTTATCTTTGTTGTACTAGTTCTGGATAGATATCAATTTTTTTGTTTGTATAATAGGCTGGTTTTTCATTATGGTCGGATCTCCATATTGATTTTATGTTGTTTATGAAAATAGTATCTATCTCCATTTTGTTCTGACTATGATATTTGCTTATGTGGTTGTGTAAATAGATGAGCTTATATTATGACTTGATGATGGGTAAGGTTGCATGAGCCATGAGCTATAACAGTATGTTGTTTTATCTTTTGGATCTGATAGTGCATAGATGATCTATCTCGTAATGGTTAGTGGAAAATTTAGAGTTTGCTAGACTAAGTATGAGAAACCTAGCTAATTTAATTAGCTGTGTGGTGTTTCCGTTAGGGACACGATTGATAAGTACTGGACTATGACAAAACTTAGCTAATTTAAGATGTAGGTATTGGTATCATCATGGACCATGAGCCACGAGATATAAAAGTTGTGTTGTTGCTTTCTGAAAACAGTTTTTAACCTTTTTTGAATGATTTAATGAAGCTACCGTATTTTTCGTATTGCAGACCTTCTGCATCGAAGCCTCTTTTTACAAATATGAGGGTGAAGAAGAAGGCACGTAAGACCCGGATAAGCACCCCGCCTATCATCAGTGTTCCTGGAAAATAAGTACCGGACAGGTGCCTGCAAAATAAGTACCTACTCCAGCTATGGTCTTCTAAAAAGATTGTGTAGTGAATTTTCTGTAGCTGAGCAAGCCCTATTCTGGTCTACTGCAATTGGTCATCTACTTGACATCGATGAAGACCAAAAGATGTCTGCACCAATATTTTCTTTCTTAATGTGTAGGAAGATATACGTGGAACCAGAAAGAATCCAAGACGATGAAATCTGGTTCCGAGTTGGTGGTAAGGAAATATGCTTTGGAAAGCGTGAGTTTGCCGCGATATCAGGCCTATAAGATTCCAAAAGGCCAAAGCAAACTGATGGCAAAAATATTTTCCACAGACAAAAAAGTAGATGGCAAAGATTTAAAAAAATTCCTTTTTGTTGATACGGTTGCACGTGATCCTAAACCCAAATGAGACGGTGGTTGCTGAAGAAAACCTGAAGTGTGATGTTGAAGAAAACCTGAAGTGTATTTCTAAAGAGGGCAAAAAGAGGGTATCTGTGGATGCAGTACACCGGGTAAAGGTGGCGTTACTATATGTTGTCCACCGGTTTGTATATGGGCAGCAAGACCGTGTTGGTATTGAGCCCGATACATGGCATTTGGTGGACAACCTTGTAGAGTTCAACGAGTACCCATGGGCTGAAGATAGTTGTCATCCAACCTTTAAAAAAACTGAGTCCGCCTTTGATTATCAAGTCAATAATCATGGTGATGGTCTACCGACCATCAAACCTCAAGGAATGCCAGCCGTGCTGGTGGTAAGTGTAGTTTTGTTGATATTTTATGCATATATAATAATTATTTTGTTATTTTAATAGTATTTTATTTGTTGTAGGTTTGGGCTGTTCAAGTCTTCCCAGGATTGTTTTTAAAATGTGGAAGAAAGAACCGTTGGGTCCCCCGTATGCTTTGTGCGTTATGCACCAATGCCCTGACCCATGACAAAGTTAGCGAAGTATTGGAACCGGTACGATAATTATGATAAATTTTAGTTGCTTGAATATTTATACCAAATTTTATTTTGAAGTATATGTGGTTGTTGTAGGAAAATGGTGATGTTGAAGTACGTGAAGATATTTTGTAATCTCTCGTGAGATAAAACTTATCCATTGATACCCTTTAATAGTTTAAAGGTTTGTTGCACGGACTAAATGCAACTGTATCTCCGGTAAAAACAAAATATCTAACGACTTATTAGTCGTGTTGTTTATTTATTTAATTTTTATTATTTTTTTGGTATTTGATGAGTGTAATAATTTCAAGAAATTAATAAAAATTAACCGTCTTATCAAATTTAGTCTTTTCCAATATATATGGTTTGGTCTTACACACAACAGTGATGTCCTACAATTAAAACAGAAATTAATTATCCCATATAAATAGATGACATCTCGAACATTGACCATACATTCAACTCTCAGTCTCCTCTTTATCTAAAAAACAAACTCATATCTTCTCTTTTCCTATTAGGTTTTTCTAGCAATCTTATATTTTTTAAGTTATATGGCTTAGGTTTACAGACCAAGAAGACTTAGCCATCATTAGTTCCTAGATATCTGTTATCCAAGAAAAAGACGTGCAAAGACGATTAGTAGGTGGATTGACCTTATGGGACCGAGTGATGGTTGAAATTTCAGACAATAATCCCAACCAAAGAACAAAACTTAATCTTCAAAGTATTATGAAAATATAAAAAGGAGTAACATATTATATAGCCTTACAAGTGGAAATATATCAAAACGAGTCCCCTAACTTGACGCCTGAGACCATCGTAAGTTATTCTCATTACTTACCAACATATATTGTATATTTAATTGTTCATGGTGAAAAGTAAATAAATATTTGATTTTCTATTGCAGGAGGATATGGCGAAACATATGTATTATGTTAGAGAAAAGAATCCGATTTCGTTTTTATTCTTACTACTTAATTTTCAAACGTAACTTCCCGGAGATAAACCTAGAACTTACACTGCGGGGTGAACCAGCTCCCCATAATTCCGACGAGGACTAAATTAGATAATAAAATTTTTTGTGGGCATATCTCTCTGTAAATCCTTACGAGACTAAACTCGTCCACTAGGGTCACCTGAGGGTTAAAAGGCTTGTTGCACATGCTAAGTGTAACTGTGATTCTTATAAAATTGAGTTAGGCTTATAATTAAGATTTTATTAATTTCCTTGTTACAATAGTAACGTAAAACATTTTCTGCATCAATAATAAAGATCGACACATTACAAGGTAAACGACATCACTTAAGCTTCCCATTCCATGAAATGGCATTTTGGTCATTCCCAGAATTGTTTTCCTCAGGATGTATGGATTTCCATATAAGCGTTACAAGAAGGGTTTGAGCATTCAACAAGACTTGAGCATTCAAATTGGGTTTTGGAAATCCACAGTTTGGTTGGACAATCTTTTTCCTTATGACCTTCTTCTCCACAATGGTTGCACTCTAACTTGATTAATTTTGCTTTCAGTTTGAATTTTCTGCAGAGTTTATCCACCTTTTCATCTTCCTTAGCTTTTACAACAGCCTCTAGCAACTGCGGTTCTCCACGGCAATTAGGAAATTGACATTACAAATACTTAATCTTTTCTGGTGTTGATCCAATGACCTTTCTAATTTCGAAACAATCTTGTTGTGGACACTGAGAATACATCCAATGACATGGTATCAAGCTATGACTATCCATTTAACATAATGGGCAAACCTCTTCAGCTTGTAAACACAAAACTTTTTCCCCTTATTATTCGAATACATATTGCTAGAGTTGGTTGAGAATGGTTTAGTAGGTTTTCCTCTGCAAAAACAAAAACAAATGCATGGTATTTATGGACAAAATATAACCGTTATAGAACCGTTCGGATAGCCGTTATCAAACTGTTGGTATAGCGGTTAATACAAATGTTATAATATTTTATTTTAAGATAACGAATATATTAATAGACTTTCATAAAATAAAATATTAAACAAAATATTTTTCATTTAATATATATTTACTGACATTATTAGAATCCATTAAGAATAACATTTTAATAAAAAATAATATTATGTACTAAACATTTTTAATTATCATTTGTACCATCGGTATCTGCAATCCGCGGACGTTGAAAAGGCAATCTTGGACGGATCATTGAAGTTGAGCATGCCGAGTTGTTGTTCACTCACCAGAGAGATGGTGAATCACTAAGTGGTTCCCATATTTGTGGTGGCATTGTTTCTGTAAATCTTCCATATCTAAGAGTATTCTGATATGACTGCGTTTATCCATACGCTAAATTTAATTACGTCTGTATCTTAGACGAACTATATATGTACGTCTCACTATAAACAAACATTTTACCTCCGTCCCGGTTTAAACGTAATTTATAATGCGTTTCAATCAAACGAAACTAATAATTCCGTCTGGTATCAGATGTTGATTTTAATAGCTTCTATTTTTACTTTGATGGTTAAGACCATGCCACAACTATAGTTAAAAGCCAAATTTGGCACAGCTTTTAGCTTTTATAGCACCTCATGTTTGTTGAAGCTTTTAGGGAACAATATTTTGGATCCGTATGACTTAAAAAAACCTAGCGAATTTGAGGGCTGACAAAAACCATTTAGGGGCTACTTTTTTAAAGCCATCCAATGGGAGAAGCTAAGGGGTGACTAGGGTATGTAAAAATACTAAAATATCCTTTTACTTATCAAATAATTACCACAAAACCGTCCACTAATAAAAGTTTGAAACCCTAAACCTAATATCTAAGATGTTATAATCGGTAGTTTCGTGTTTGTGTTAACTACCGATTATTGTGTTGTTCTTCATTGTCCATGAACTTCAAGCACAATCGATAGTTATGTTTAGTCATAAACAACCGATTAATTAACTTGACAAAAATTTAGTGGTAATCGGTAGTTTCGTATACGGTTAAACTTCCGACTATGCTAGTTAGTTATACTCAAAAACATCGAACACAATCGGTAGTTATATGTACACCTAAACTACCGATTATTCTACTGGATCCAAAATGACACATAATAGTAGCTACCGATTGTAGTGTGTCCATATGCTCAATCGGTTGATAATGTAGAGCCCGTGCTACCGATTATGCATAATCGGTAGTTTAGTTGATTTTTTAACCACCGATTATAGACAATTGGGTGAGTTTAACGTACTTTGTGAACAATATGATTAGATCAATTGATTGCTTTTGTAAAACAGTTGGACGTAAAATCATTTCATTGAATGGAAAAGGCATACATGTAACATTACAGGAAATGAAATACAATAAATCAATTAGCATATAGGTGGAAACTGAACAAGGTACTTCCTTCCATTATCCGATGGCAATCCTCATGCATAAAATTCTCCCCATACTTAACGAAATATTGGTGGAGAGCTATCACCCACTGAAAAAAAACAAATCAATTATAAGTTTCAATGCTTGAAAACTCTTTTTAATGAACGACTTATTAAAGTAAAACACTTACTCTAGCCACAGGCAATTCGGTGGGACGAGCTCGGCATCTCTGTTTCATATCCTCTTTCAAGTTGTCCAACCGTTCAGACAACACCTCATACCTTGTCCTTATGCCTCTGGGAGTTCTTTGATTTTCATTTCCGTTTAATGCCACATAAATCTGAAACATACGTTGCCACCAAGGATATGTGTTATGATCCGCCATCCAATTTTCATTAGTGGCTCGGTTATTGCTGTTCCAATATGCAGTTTCATACTCGTGCTCTATGATCGTTACCCACGATCTAATGATGGAGACATCTTCATCATTAGTGTATTGAAGATCCATTCAAAATCAAATGTGAGAATGAGAATGAGATTGAAAGGGATAGAGGAGATTGATGTTGAAAGGGATAGGTGAGAATGTGAATCACCTTGAAAGGGATAGTTTCCTTTTATAGTGTTCTGTTACCAACGACTATTTTTTTTTAAAAAGCCGTTGGGTTGGATATTCCAAGCACAATCGGTAGTTTAAGAATTTCATAAACTACCGATTGTGTACATTCAACAATAATCGTTAGTTTAAGAATTACTTAAACTACCGATTGTTAGTGTCCATGAGTTTTGAAAAAATTACGATTTCCAATTTGGGGCAACTTACATAATCGGTAGTTTGTACAGAAATTAACCTTCCGATTGTTAGTGTCCAGGAGTTTTGAAAACATTCCAATTTCCAATTTGGGGCAACTTACATAATCGGTAGTTTAGGGTATTTATTATCTACCGATTGTTGTTTTCTTTTATGACTAATGATATTTGAGCAATTATTTAGTAGGTTATTTAGAATGAAAGTACAATAAACGACTAGTTTTTGAAATTATCCTACAAATACATTTCTCTTTTCTCAACCAAATACCACACACACCTAGTTTCATACACTCTACAAATTTCATTTAAGCATCTCCTCTTTGTAACTCACTCCATAACTCTACTTACAAGAATGGCAACATTTGACTCCGCTGAAGATTTGGCTATAATTAAAACATGGTATAACGAAACCCTACGTGAAGATGTCATAGCTGGAAGGGTTACACCCGAAACCTTTTGGGGAGGATCTACATCAAATATGTGCGAGATTATGGAAATCCAAAGCAAAGATCTCTTGAACAAATTCACGATAGGTACCAACTTATTCGAATAGCGATAACTGATTATTTAGCTATACAACAACGGATCTTTAACCGTACCCATTTAGGCTTGTCGATCCAACAATTTGTAAGCATCTTTTACATAAGCTAATTTCTAAGATCTTTCAATAATAATAACATAGTAAACTTGATGAATTATGTTCTTTTTGTTATATATCTGTGTGAGAGGATGTCGCAAACACACACTACTATCAGGAAAAAGGAGAAGAATTCATATTTGTCGAAAGCTATGAGTTCATGAAGTCCAGAGTGCAATCACTAGTAAATGTTTAACTTTATGTACCGATTCTGAAAAATTTACAAATGTTTTGTCAGAGTTTGGTTGTAATCGGAAGTAATTGCTTAACTTTATCTACCGATTGTGAGAAATTTTCAATTATATTCTCATAGTTTGGTTGTAATTGGAAGTAAATAGTTATGTTAATATACCGATTCTGGGAATGTTACTTGTTTTTATCAGAATACTTATTATAATCGGTAGTTGTAGAATTTCTGAAACTACCGATCGTGCTTGTACAAATTGTTGAAATTTTACAAAAAATTTCGATTTCCAATTTGGGGCTACTTGTCATAATCGGTAGTTTAAGAAATCCTTAAACTACCGATTGAGATTGTACAAAATGTTGAAATTTTACAAAAAAAATCGATTTCCAATTTGGGGCTACTTATTATAATCGGTAGTTTTAGAATTTCTTAAACTATCGATTGTGATTGTACAAAATGTTAAAATCTTACAAAAAAAATCGATTTCCAATTTGGGGCTACTTATTATAATCGGTAGTTTTAGAATTTCTTAAACTACTTGTGATTGTACAAAATGTTAAAATGTTACAAAAAAATTCGATTTCCAATTTGGGGCTACTTATTATAATCGGTAGTTTAAGAAATTGTTAAACTACCGATTGTGATTGTACAAAATGTTAAAATTTTACAAAAAAAATCGATTTCCAATTTGGGGCTACTTATTATATCGGATGTTTGCATAAAATTTAAACAACCGATTGTTAGTATCCAGGAGTTTTGCAAAAAAATCGAATTCCAATTGGGACAACTTACATAATCGGTAGTTTGCACAAAATTAAGCTACCGATTATTAGTATCCAGGAGTTTTGAAAAAAATTCGAATTCCAATTTGGGGCAACTTACATAATCGGTAGTTTGCACAAAATTTAAACTACCGAATGTGGTGGAATCGGTAGATATATTACTCCTTTATCAACCGATTATCATTTGTTCATGGAATTAAATGCATGCAAAAAATGAATTAGTAGTTGTGAACAAAACATTGTATTAATATTTTTTTTGTATACATTCATATGTTCAAAAAATATATTCAAAATTAACTATTCATCATTCAATTACGTTCTGTACTGAACTTAAAAAAAAACGATCTCAACGTTTCATGTTCAGATCGTATTGCTTCAACCACTCCTTACAATGGTTAGTTGTGAAGTAATTCGACCACCTGGATAATGGAGGTAATGGACAATCTTCTTTTAAAGTTAAACCGATAAAATGATTGCCATTAATAAAAGCCATAATGATTCGTCTATCCTTGACCGAATCATCACACACCGTCCTTGTGGGTGTAAATGTGAGATTAACTCCTGTTCTTGGAGGCCAGAAAAAATGTGCCACGCAGTTCAATACATCCGCTAAAAGATACCCACATACCGGCATTACCATCCAAAACATGGATCCGACCACCTCCAAACTTTTACACTAGTATATAACTCGTTGAACCCTTTTTCTCCGCCATGTGTATCTCCTGTTTTCATAATTTCAATTTAAAAATCTTTATCCTCCAATAAATGCGCGACCATCTTATTTCTTAAATATTCCCATTGGGTAATATTCTCGGTAGCTGCCTCACTAAAGTTTCCCATTTGTTTCAAAGCAACGTGGAAACCACAATTTCCATCCCCATCTATATCGTCGGTGGACAAAAAAATGGTATAATGAGTAGAGGGAGTTGGTCCAAATACCTATCGTGTATATGTTGGGTTTGAATTTGTTGGGAAGGAATCGTAGACACCTTAGCTTTGACTTGTCGTGAGCTTGGTCCACCTTGATCCTTCCTTGGACGACCCCTTTTCGCTGAAGCCGGGAAATCTTCATACTCAGCTTCAGTATGTTCATGCCTAGAAAGGTCACGACGACTAGATAACAATTTCTTCAACTCTTACCTTTGAATTGACCTCGGTATATCCTATCCGTCTTCTTTACGTATTTAAAATTCTTTCCCACATGACTCTTTCGCTCGCCACCTCTCTAACAAATCATTTCAAATCGATCAACTTTCACGCAATTGTTCTGAACTACAACGCATATCTTCTCTTTTGCCTTGTTGAGAAGCCATTCCTTTGCCTCCGCCTTACTTCCAAATGTCTTAATGTGCATATAACAAAACAAATATCATAAGCCTAACCATGTAACATACATTACAAGTTAAGAGTGGGTATGTAGCGTACCAAATTATTTGCATAGTGTAGGGAAGTATCAGGACCCTGTATACAACAAGATTAACCCATTCAATAATCTACGTAAAATAGCAATGAGTTAAACAATGATAATCGGTAGTTAATTAGGTTCACATGCTACCGATTATGAACAATCGGTAGTTAATAAAACTCCCGTGCTACCGATTATTTATAATCGGTAGGTAAAATGTATTCATTAACTACCGATTGTAACGTGGAAATTAACTCAAGTCCTGTCCACAAAAACAAGTATAATCGGAGGTTTAATTTGTTAACAACTACCAATTATTCACAATCGGTAGGTAATATGTATTCAATAACTACCGATTGTAAAGTTTGTAAAATATTATCTTTGTAGGTTCGGAGAAATTCAGTTTTGGGGTGACTAGCACGGAAGAAATCAACTCAAGTCCTTTACACATATAATCGGAGGTTTAGTGTGTTACACAACTACCGATTATAATACAATCGGTAGGTAACTATTTGACATTAACTATCGATTGGAAAGTTTACAAAATAATAACTTTGGAGGTTTGGAGAAAAACTAATTTGGGGCGACTAACTCAATCGGAAGATAAAAAGTTCTCCTAAACTACCGATTGTGAAAATATACTCTAAAAAATTTAATTTGGGGCGACTACAATAATCGGTAGTCAATAAGTCTTCTCAAACTACGATTATGTTAAAAAAATTCAAAAAAAAAATACAATTTGGGGATTTCGTATAATCGGTAGTTAAAATCTTGACGAGACTACCGATTGTTCTATTTTTTCTGAACAGACGTATAATCAGTAGTTTATGGAGTACCATAAACTACCAATTATGGTACGTCCATGGCATTAAATGCATGCAAAACTGTATGTTTTTTGTTGCCGATCACATACAAACGTAAACAAATTGGGTTTTGAGCTTCTTAACACAATACCTGATTGTTTGATGCATTATTATCTTCATTTTGATGTGATTCATCGTCTAGATTTTCTTCCACACCAAAATTTGGATCATCCAACAAATAACCCAAATCGTCGTCTCTAAACGTGTTTGAACCTTCAATACTATGTTCTTCATGTTCAATCTCATCTTCTATGTCATACACATCCATGTTTATGATTGAATTTAGTCAAAATTTGATTTCCCAAAAGTTCTTCTTCTTCTTCTTCTTCTTCTTGCTCTTCCTCTCTAACACACTCTTTATTTCTATTCAAAAACTAAAACTCAAATTCATAATCTAACACTAACTTAAACCAACTTAATTAACTAATTAATTAAAATCAACACTAATTAAGCAAAGATAGATTAGCCATTATAGAAATTAGATAGATAAGGGATGTCTTGAGATTACTTTAAAATGACCTTATTTTGTCTTATTAGTCGCCCCTAACTAGTTTTTGGTAGCCCTCAAAAAAGTCAGGTTAAAAAAGAGTAAAATGAACGGTCAGGGAGAACGCAACCTAGACAATATAAGATAAAATTTTCCAGCAACACTAGATTTTTTTGTTTCAGCCACAACCGTCTCTCTCTTGGAGAAGTATTCTTCCAGCAAACCCTAGATCTTTAGTGTCTGTCCCTTGAGATGAGATGATGATAGTGGTTGTAATAGAGATCTGGTAAGTCGATTATCTCTCAGACCCCATATGTTTCTGCTTCATTGTTGAGTACTTTTAATTTGATTTTCAAGGAGATTTAGTGGTATGGAAAAGATTTACCAACACAAGCACAAGTATTGGGGTTTTTGCTAATTAGTACTATTTGGGTTTTTGCTAATTTCAGGGATTCACAACAGAACCACAGGTATTAAAAGATTAACCACCAGATTTATAATTTAATGGTTGGTTTCATGATAACTTGTATTTCGTTACTCTGATTTTGATATTAGTCGTTTCATTTTGTATTAATTTTTGAGTTTTTTCATTAATATGTAACTCTCTGTTTTTTAATTTTGATTTGTTAAAGCCTCGAGCTCGAGGACGTAGTTATCCGATCAAAAGACCCACCTGTCATATAACTATTGTATTGAAAGATATATCTAAAGATCAAGACTATTTCATATGGTTAAGAAAAACGGGATATGTATATATAGATAAATATACGGATGTTAGAGAGAGGTATCTATGTATGATAGAGCACGAAAGACTAAAATGGATCTATGTTTCAGATGGAGTTTGTTTTCTTAATGGGGTATTTCGAAATAGGGTCAGAAGACAAATGGAGTGGTTGCTGAGGTAATAATTGCTTTCTTGATTCAAGCTTTAGATAATTACTGTTGGTGTTTGTTTGCTTATCGGAACCTCAATTTGGCTTTGTAGTTACATCTTTATTTTTAGCATGAATTAAGTTGTACTATGAGTCTTAGATCCTGACTACTTTTATGGGAAATCTTATACTATGTTTTTTGGGTATTACTTCATTTTTATTTTTGGTAGTAAATACATGTATATTTTGGTAATTATATCATTGGTATGGATATATCCTCTCTTTAACCTAGTTTTCATGTTGTACCGGTAGAGTTTTAACACATGTGGTATGATGATGTAGGAGTTAGAATTTTGTACATGGAACATGGTCTTCTTCATATTTCTATCATATGTATTCTTAGTTGCACACTCGTCTATATTATTTACTTAGGATTCCTAGAGACCTCCAGCCACTAAAACATGACCAATTATAGTCCATGTGGTGATTTGTTGAGCTACTTGTCGGTATAAGCAAGGGCTTCGGCAACCCTACCCACCCCCAGGACTGCTTTGTTTCTTTATAGGCTAAAAAATTTCATGCATAGTTATTCCTTGTATTTTCTTCATTTGCTTTCATTAACCACCATAGAGTTTTTGGAGTGGAGATGTATTGGTCGTTAGGTTAGCTGTAAATGAAAGAGAAATTGATGCAGCTAGCCTGATGACCAATACATTCTCCTCTCTAATTCCATTGGTGGCTAAACTATTAAAATCATTACTTTCCGTTGTTATCATTAGTTTCTCTAGGTTGATACACTTACTTACCACCATTCTCTAATTGTTTTTTGAGGAATCAATGATGCAAAGTCCTGAAGATGGAGAATACCAACTGCGGACAAAGTTCTAATTGGATTGAAGATTTCAATATAGGAGGTGGTATTCACACATGTTCCGTATACTTGATTTTGTTCGTCTTAATAATGATATGTATTTTCGTTAGGTTTTAAACGTTTCATGTACATGTGGTATTCTAATAATTTTAATTGTTTGATGAAGGTGCCCTATCTGATATTAGAGTATGGAGAATATGATGAACCTATTTTGGTATGCACACATCCTAGTCTTAATTAAACTACATTGGAACTATCTAAGGCATTTCACAGGTTTTGTTGGATTTACCTTTTATCCATATAATGTTATTTAATTTTTGATGAGTATATGCTTATCTTGTATTCTAATGTTTTTTAATTCTTGGATGAAGGTACCACTACTGATATCGGAGGTGGTGTTCACACATGTTCCATCTCCTTCATTTTGTTGGTCTTATTTGATTATTGGTGGAACAATCCAAGGAAATTCACAGGTAGCAGGCTTAAAATAACACTCTACTAGAATATTTTATTGATTGTTTTATGTCTTGGAAGTTGTCAATTTATTTTAATATTTTATCTGCATATCTTTTTTAGTACATATGCTACAAGCGTCACCATTAATATATAATATACCTCTACAAACTTAGGTTGTAACGATTTTCTCTTACAAGTGGAGTGTTAGTTATAAATAGCTTTTTTTCACTATATATATATGCAAAAAGGAAGCAGTACATGAAAGTTCAAAATAATCAAAACACAATGTCAAATGTTCCATCTAATGTCTACATTTCTCATCTCGCCAGGATGTTAGAAGATCAAAGAAACATAATTTCTGGTTCAATAAGACTCTATGTGGATTTTCTTCTTACTACTGTTCTTCTTATTCAAAACGGTCGATATGCTAGGCTTATTGTCAAGCTGCTCAAAGAGATTAAGAATGGTTCTGATCGTACAGGTGTCAAAGTTCATGAAATAGATTTTGCTCTTAAAATGGCTTGGTCTCGGGTGGGTAGTATTACCATTGAGAAGACAGGTCACCCTCATTTGTTCATTATTGGATTCATGCAGTCTAGGGATTTATCCAAGGCAATCTTTTCTAATCCAAGTTCAGTTCATGGTAAACTGATGACAATGAGAATTTGGAGTACTGAAGAAGATAGTGAAGGTTTTGACTTTTCAGTTTATGACTTCTGGGTTTCATTTAATCTGACAAGTGATCTAGTAGCTAAAGGTTATATTGCTCAAAAAGTTTCTGAAGAAGTGGGTGTGGTTCTTAATGTTAGTGGTCCTCTCAATGAACAGGGTGAATTCAAAGCTCATGTTCTTGTTGACGTTACTAAGGCTTTAGTTCATGAAGTAAAAATCATAGTCATTAATGGAAAAAATAGAAAAATAGTAAGGCAGAAAATTTTCTTTGTTGGGCTCCCACATGGTACCTATACAGAATGTTGGTTCATTGATCACATTCAATCTAGTTGTGCTTCAAGAAGAAATGGTTAATGTAAGAATTTTTCTAAGATCATTATTGAAGATCAAGAAGAATATAATATGATTATCATGGGTAAATCTTCTGAAGTTAATAGGATGGTGGAGACTGTTGCAACAGATGCTAGTAGGCTAGGAATCTCTGATAGTGATCATGGTAGACAAAGAAGGGTTATTAGTCCTGAAGAACTTAACAAAGCTATTAAAGGTAAATCTGTTGTCTGTGATGATTCAAGGGTTGTTGATGGTGGTCCAGGTTGGGGAAGGAATAAAGGCATTGTTATAAATGAGCCAAGGGGTGGTGATAAAGTTGCTGAGGACAGGGCCTTGAGAAGAAAGAAGAAAGGGTTGCATTTGTTACAAAAACTGTTTTAAGTAACAAAGATATTGATGATTTAGCTTCTGCCGATGCTGACAAGGTTCCTGGCTGGTTTTCAAAAATCCTTGGGTAAGCTCTATAAAATCAATCAACCATATAATAATCCTCTTTATATGAATTGAAATTTCATGTTTTCATCATTTGATTGTTAACACTCTTTATAGAATATTTATCTTTTTGTTTTCTACTTGCCTTATCATGTCTTCAAAAAAATTTCACAGTTTTCAGATAGGCTTAGTAGTGTATATCTACTAATGTTGTCCTTGGGTACGAATCATTTAGAAATTAATATTATTGTTCCATTTATTATTTGTTGGCTCCTGTAATAGTAAATATTCATAGGATTTTAAGAAAAACAACTTCATTGCTGATATAAAATTTATTTTTTCAGGTAAAAGTACAAATGCAAAATAAACTTGAGTCGGAGTAAAGGAGCTTTAAAGTGGGTGATTGGAGAACAAAGTCTAAATTTGGAGATTTGAAGAATTATTTGATAAATATGAATGTAAGGATGTAAGGTAAAATATGTTATTGGAAAATATAATTAAGGGGAATCTCTTAAATTAGTTACATGGGTTGGATATTAATTAAAACTAATAAAGGTTTCTGAGTCTTACACTTCTTCTCTCCCTCCGAGGAGGATAGATTATACGTTTCAATAACATTCCAACTGTAGCTGTCATGCATCTCTAGTACCTATACGCTGGCTACGATATTCTCTTGAGTTATTTATGTGGGGGATAATTATGGATAAAAGATAAAGATAAGTGGATTAGTACAACTCATTGTGATGATGCTCATAAATTGTACTACTAGTTTACCACAGGGAAAGTTTGAACGCGTATGAGAACAAATACCTAGCTAACTGTGTATTTACTAGTATAACTATGAGGGAGTTTAGTTCTTATGAACCATTTGTTGCTTATTTCATGTTCTATTGATGAAAGCCTAATTAGTAAGAAACTAACCTCACTGTATGTAGTAATCAATTTATGTTGTGAAGAATTGAAATTTTAGGGTTCTCTTAACGATTATCCCAGTTGTTTTGGGGGTAAACCGCTATAAGCCAAAACAAATAATGGGACAAAAATCCATTTCAGAGTCTTCAACTTGGTTTCGTTGATGCTATAACACGATTTTAAGATGATTTTGGCTAATATGATGGTGAAAATTTAGTTTGGGAGAAGAAAGAAGAATCAAGCAAAATAAACTGTAAGAAAGAGGAACTTTAGACCCTAATTATCCGCCGTTAGATTATTGATTTGTATGATATGGTAAAGTAAATTTAAACCCTCGGATTCTCATTCTGTATGTCACACTTATGGTTATCCACCGTTGATTGGACATAAATCTAACGGATAGGGACTACCGTAGTGATATATTTACCCTAGATATGCGTTTGAATTACCGTCAGTACCCTCCTATATAAACATAAAATAACCCTAACTATCATTACTTTTACCAGCATCACCTCCCTCTAGAATATCATCACATCCTCTTCATATCACTAACCCCTTTTTATAAAACCCTAGATGTACATGGTTTGATCCTGAAATTACAAATTTCAATAGCGGAAAGATGAAATCAATCTAAGTGGGGTGTGTTAACAGTTGTGTAGTTTATCCTTAAAACACTTTATGTAGGTTGTTATGTTCACTGAAATCTCCATGTTGTTACATTTGCAGGTTACAAAAAATTCTATTTGACGTGAGTGACACAACAATAGGTCAGAAAATGGATATACCAAATGGTATGAGGAAAGATAATAGGTAAAACCCCATTTTTCCTAATGCGTCAACAATGGCGAATATATGCTTGTTTCGATTTATGCATCACATGATCTAATTCCATTGCTTTTGTGGTGCAGGCACTATGTAAAGTTTCCACAAAAAACATTTATGGTGAATATTTACCTTCTTGGTAGAAAATTATTATTTACTGATGTGGATGTAATGTGGGGTGGGTTATATTGACTGTGTGATGAGGTAGAGAAGGGTAACGGTTATGTAAGTCCAAAAAGGTTCAGTTATGGTGGTTTACCCCTGACTATGGACCAGAAATTATAGAAACTCCAGAAGAGTTCTTTAATATGTGGGACGTTGTTGTGCCTGATAAAAGTGGTTATGTACATCTTTATGTGAGTATTTGGAATAGGGACATAATGGGCGGTGACCAGTCTGCCTCAACTTCCGGGGTTGGAAGCCCAACTCGGTGTTCAACAAAAAACAATATGTTGAGCCATCCCTATTCAATTTCAACAACAACAACTAAGTTGGTGAATTATTTATACACAACAGCTGAAATCCCCCCATCAACAACAACAACAAAAAAAAAAGGTAAAGAGAAGCCAAATGACATATAAAAATGAACCTCATTTTGTATACTTTTTGTTAATGTTGTCAGGTTAAAGAAATGGTTCAAGAATGTGTTGCACCATTATTTTGTAACTATATGTTTACTCTTTATTTTTTTACATCTATATTTAGTATGGGAATGTATAATGTAATGTACTATAATATGTATTGTGGCTGGTCGTTTGATATATGGATTTAACTTATCATTTTTAAATCTTTGAATCTGGTATGTGGCTTTCACCTCAAATCCAAAAAACCTTGCATTTGGTTGTCTGCCTCAGCATCTACAAACAATTTTTAGGCCTTGGATTATTCCATGTTTTAATACGTATTGATCATTAGTAATTTTTTGGGTAGGTTGTATTGCATGGAGTGTTAATTGACTAGGATGGTTTGGACTGAAAACAACAACTGAGTAGAGTATTACATCTAACAGTTTTTTGTTGTTTGGGTATTTGATTGCAGGTATTTACAGGCTAGCATTGTACTTTATTAACCTTGTTAGATTTTTTTAAAAACTAGTGGAGGAACCTCCTCTGTGATAAACCCATTTGAATGCACTACAATGTTGACATGTTACAAATTTATCACCTGAACTCCATTCTTTTGTAGATGTATACAACCTCATTATGTTGTTGCAGCCACTAGTACCACATTTGATTGAATTCCATAGGCATCAATTAGCCAAATGATCACCTTTGCTGCAGTGGTAACATTTCATTACATTCACTTTTGTTTCAAAGTCATTGCATAGTTTTTCTTCTTCCTTATTTACACATTTAGCTTCACTGCCACGTATGTTATCAGCTCCATTGTATATTGTAATTGCATTGGCAGTCCATTCATAGCAATCACAGTTTCCACAATTTAAAATCTTCTTTGCACAGTCCTTGCACAGAATTTTGTGGACCTTTGAGCATTTATTAGCACAAGTTAAGGCCGAATGCCCATTTTGATTACAGATTTGGCAAACCTGTTGATAAAAAGATAATGGAATTACAGTCTACCTGATGTGAAAAAACTGCAGGTGAATATGATTATAACTTACCATAATATCGTCAGAATCATTGCTTGTGAAATTGTTTTTTATTCTGTCTATGTGGTAAACTTGAGCCTACTTGTCTACTTGTGCAGGTGCAACAATATTGATCCAGACATTATAGGGAATAAGCGTGTCCATAGTGGGACGACTATAACACGGACTAAAGATCAAATTAACTCTTTAGTCTGGAAATTCAAAGCACAACGGCGCGAGTAAATCTGGGATTTAGCCTGGATTTTCCACTGTAGCAGAGGGAATTTGGTATTTAATGCGGACTAAACTTGGTTTAGTCGGGCGGTTTCGTAGTCTTCCGCCTGATGGTAAGCGGGTGCGTAGTTAACCGTCTGGCATCAAGCGTCATTCTAAGACTCCGCTTAGAAACACGGGCGGTAACCTAGGACTTCGCCTGATTACGCGCTAACCTAGGACTACGCCTGGTGGAGCGAGTGTCTGGGATCACGCCTACTAACAAGCGTAACGCTAGAATACCTCCCAGTTGGAGCGTAATCTTCATGGGGACTTAGAAGCCAAGCGTTCGTCAGCAAAAACAATATAGTCTCTCCATTCGCCGTGACAAGTGGACAAGGTGCCGAAGGCCAGAAGTTCACGATCAACTACTTGTCGTTGGCCTAGGAACCTTATATTTGAATTGACGATCAGAGTCCTCTCTCTCTAAAAGAGCTTGTTTCATACTTTAAACTTCGCTTTTACCTCCCAAACCTCCGATTTTAGCTATAGCTCACACGATTCTAGCTTCGAAGTACTCTTCGCAAGTTTGATTCACTTTCTCTTGTCAATTTATTAGCGAGTCTGACCTTTAGCAATGGTACCCCCAACGTGGTCGTCAACGTCAGTTTCTGTATATCCAAAGTTACCTTAGAATCGCTTTCTGTTTAGATCCAATGTAGGGGCAGCATCGATAGATCAATAGATTGACTTAGTGCAGCTTGGGAAGCCTGAAGTGTCAGCCTAGGCCCTCCTTTCAAATCAGCTAGATCCTACTCGTGGGTTGATGATGGGAAAATATGATTTATAACTGGAGCCCCTAACTGTCTCCCTGGAAAAGATGAGCTGTAACTTGATGAGAAACCAAAGTTATACTAAAAAAGTGCCTTTAGGTCCCATTTCGACGAAAAGATGTATTCCCCTGGGCTCTGAAGGCCCAGTCCCTAAGGGGCCTCTCTCTATTATTTTAGAAACGTTTTTTCTATATACTTTGTAGCCTTAAAAAGGGCTCCCGATAGTAGCTAGAAATTATGCCACAACTGAAGTAGGATACCGCCTATACCTAAACGTTTTGCTAGGACACCGCTCAGTTAGTATTAGTGAAGTTACCATTGTGTGGAGCGGCATGCTAAGGCTAAGCTTGAATTTGTAATTACATTAAGCGTAAACCCATTAAACATTAGTTTGTAATTCTACATGCCATAAGTTACTAATTAAACATTTCAAACTAATTAAACTTTACTAAAACTAATTAAACTTTAATCAAACTAATTAAACTAATGAATAGATTAATTAAACTTTAATCTAAAGTTAATGAAATTAAACAAAGAAGTTAATCTAAACTTTAATCTAATTAAACAGACTAAGGCGGGATGCTAGGAGTTAACCAAGAAGTCAAACTAAATAAAGTTTAATCAAGCGGGATGCTTGGAGTTCGTTTGGATTTCTAGGAGGGATGCTAGGGCACCGTCCGTGTTTTTCCGCACACACTTCCCTCGCACATGTACACAATCGATCAGGCGTGATGCTGGCACACCATCCCATCAGGCGTTTCTCTAGTGCTTCGCCCGTCTCTTGGGCGTGATCCTTGGAGACCGTCCACCATCAGGCGTTATCTTTCTTTTTCGCCCACATCGAGCGTTCATCTAGGAGTCCGCCTCGCGCAGGCGATGTGCTAGGATCGCGCCCTTCTCAACAAGCGATACGCTAGGACACCGCATAACACCAGGCGTTATTTTAGAGCACCACCCGACCATATATCGTTGTTCTTGGGCCGGACCAAAGACTAAAAATTTTAGTCTTTGGTCGTTTGCGATACTCGTCCCACTGTGGACGCCCTAAGAGCGTCCACAGTCACGCGACTAAAACGCTGACTAAAGATCACTTATGATCTTTACTCCGAAAAATGCAAGCGCAATGGTGCGATTAAAAGAAGTCGATAATCAGTGAAATCAACTGTAGCTGATGAAAAGTAGTTTTCAATCGCGACTAAACATGTTATAGTCGAGCGAGCTCGTAGTGTACCGCTTGATGCTAAGCTGCGTCATAGGTATTAGCTGTACAAGACAACTGTCATCTTAGCTGTATTACTCATGCCATGTCAGCTGATCACATGGATATCACATGGGTCATACACGTATGATTATATGCCATGTATATAAGTGTGTTCTGTCTATTCTAGATGTAATGTAATTGATCCAATACAGAAGAGAGACTAATCAGTCTTCTCTCATTCATTATGGTATCACAGCGGTTCACCTTGGGAACATGCTAAATTTATTTTTCCTTCTCGCAGTTTTCAAAGAGATTCATCGGAGATTTCTAGTAAATCAATGCATTTATCTTCTCGATTCAATACAGTTCTTCTCGCTTATTGCAGCCATTAATGAGTATATTTCGAAATCAAGTTTTGTCAGTCTTGATTCATTGAACTTCATAAAGAAAAAATCAAGTCAGATCCTACTTTATTGATTCAACAGAAAATGGCCGACAAATTCTGAAATGCATTAAATACATGTAAGTTTCGAGGAGTCTTCGTCTCGTTTCTTTCTTTCCTCGATCAGAGAAATCATAAAGAACAACATTAAAACTCAATTTCATTTCAACTCTATAAAATGAAACTTAACATGAAAGGTTAGTTTTCTTTTTCTTCTCATCGCTGTTCTTCATCTCTGATCTTCATTACAAACAAGATTTCTGGTTTTCTAGTATTAAGAGGATGAGATCTACTCTTAATAGTTTTACACCAACAATTTTTTTGTTTATAGTTTTATTGATCACTCGAGTTTCTTCAAGTTCTCTGGTTTCATAATTTTTTTTGATCTTCATTGTTGTCTTCTTCTTCTGATACTTCAAGATTTCTAGCTTTACATCTTACAGCAAGAATCTGATCAAAGATTTTTCTACTGATTTTAAGTTTTCTTTGAACTTTCTAATCCAAGAATCTGATCCAAATCTTTAATGATCGAAACCTTTCCACCATCATCATTTTCTACTGTTTCACCTTCAATGGATAATCCAACCTCAACTTCTATTTCCAAGATTCCCCTGAATCAACTTACAAGCTCTGTTCAACTCAAACTTAAGGAAGAAAACTATATCACCTGGAAAAACCTGATGAATCCAGTCATTCAAAAATTCAAAATCAAGAAATTTCTTGATGGATCTTACCCATGTCCTCCTTAATTTACGAGTCCGAGAAATCAACAAAATGGAATCGATAATCCACTATATACGGACTGGTTAGATGAAGACTCAACCATTACCATGTGGATTCACTCAACGATTTCAGAATCTGTGATTGCTTATTTTTCAAGATCTCAATCTTCCGCTGAACTTTGGAAGAACATAGAAGAACGATTCGGTAGATCTTCTTCTACTCATTCCATTCAGTTGGGAACTAAACTTCTCTCAATTACATAAGGTAAAAAGTCTATCTCCTCTTTAATTAGTGAAATTAAAATTTTATCTGATCAACTTGCTTCTGCTGGAGAATTGATATCCGACAAGGAACTAGTAGTGATAACACTGAAAGCACTCAATGAAGAGTATATCTCTTTCGCAACTTCAATGCGACATATGAATCCACCGGTTTCTTGTATTGGGCTGCATAATAATCTTCTCAGCGAGGAGTCATTCATTCTTGACAGATAAAAATCACTACAGGAAGACCAATCTGCAAAAACATTTCTTGCGAGCAATGGAAGCGGATATGCAAGAAATAATTACTCATATTCAAGAGGATCTTTTAGGGGAAATCAGAGAGCTCCATACAGAGGATCATTTTCTTTCATTCCACGCTATCCTAATCCCTCTTACTTTCCGAGATCCAGTAATACTAGAGGATCCTCTTCTGGAGAAAGAATTATATGTCAAAAATGCAACTCACCAGGACATATAGCAACTACATGTGCTCAACGACTAAAATTCACATATCAAGGCAGAGCTCCTCCTTCTAACTTGACTGCAATGCTAGCCGGGACAGATATTTCTGATGACGAAGAGTGGATAGCAGACAGTGGAGCCAATAAGAACATCGCTTCTGACATTACAGTATTACAGGAACCAGCTTCATACGATGGGTCAGCCACCATCCAGACAGCGAATGGTGCAGGTATGACTATTACACATCAAGGTAGTTCAACTAAGATTGCAAATGAACATTCATTTGATATGAATGATATTTTAATAGTACCCGAGGCATCTCATAATTTTTTGTCCATTCATAAATTTACGACTGACAACAAATTCTCATTGATTTTTGATTCGGATGGCTTCGCTGTAAAGGACAAGAAATCTGGGATAATTTTTTTCAAAGGACCACATAGAAACGGTCTTTATCCGATCACGTTTGGTTCAACACATCCACCACAACTTGCTTTGCCTTCGACAACATCTGATCCTCTAATGCTTCATCGGAAATTTGGGCATCCTTCTTTTCAGACTATGCAGCGGATATGCTCAGTACTACAACTATCCAGTACTATCTCAAAACCCTTTTCATTGTGCTGACTGCCAACTTTGTAGATCTAAGAAATTAACCTTTCAACTGTCTAGTTCAATGGCTATTAGACCATTAGAGTTGCTTCACATAGATCTTTGGGGTCCCTGCCATGTATCTACTTTTTCTGGCAAACTCTATTATGCTAATATCATAGATGAATATACAAAGTTTTGTTGGCTGATTCCATTATCTACTAAAGCAGAATTCAAATTTGAATTTGTGTCACTTGTTAGTAAACTAGAAAATTTACTTTCTACTACTGTGATTACAATAAGAACGGATAATGGTGGGGAGTTTATAAATACATTCTTAAAGAGTTTCTGTTCACAAAAAGGGATTTCGCATCAACTTACTTGTCCTCATTCTCCGGAACAGAATGGAGTTGCTGAGATTGAATACAAACATCTGCTCGAAATTACCAGAACCTTTTTGTGTCAATCCAAATTACCTACACCGTTTTGGGTAGATGCTTTACTTACAACAAACTTCATCATTAATAGACTGCCAACAAAGTCAATTCATTTTTTATCTCCATATGAATGTCTGTTTGGCAAGAAACCAGCATATGAGTCCTTCCGAGTTTTCGGATGCTCTTGTTTTCCATGGCTAAAGCCATATACAACCAACAAATTAGAACAGAGAAGTCGGCGTTGTATTTTCATTGGATACAACCTAAATCACAAGGGTTATAGGTGCCTTGACCCAGTAACTGGCAAAGTATACATATCTAGGCATGTCACTTTCGATGAGACATAATTTCCATACTACAGGCTAGTATCCTCCGTCAATAATACTTCATTGCCAGAAAAGACACAAGTAGACCAGGATTCTTCATCTGACACTGCCTCTCAATCTATATTGATGCCTTCAACAACTAGTTCTCAATTGCCAGATATGACATTAGTAGACAGTAACAATTTGTCAGATACACATGAATGAACTTCTAATACTCATCGGATGCTAACAAGAGCAAAAACATGAAATAGCAGGCCCAAAGCCCACTTATCTACAAGATACCCATTGAGTACTCCTCTCTTGAGTCAACTTGGGTCAGTTCCTTTCTGTATCAGTACTGCCCACAAAGAGCAAGTATGGAAAGTGGCCACAAGTAACGAATATAAAGTTCTAATTGAGGCAGGTACTTTGACTCTTATGGATAAACCAGGCCTTACTAACATAGTGGGCTGTAAATGGGTTTTTTGTATTAAATATAATCCTGATGGGTCAATAGCGAGACACAAGGCCCGGTTAGTAGCAAAAGGCTATCATCAGCAACCAGGCCTTGATTATGAGGAAACATTTAGCCTAGTTGCAAAACCAACAACAATAAGAGTGGTTCTATCTCTTGCAATTCAATTCGATTGGAAAATTCATCAACTAGACGTCTCAAACGCTTTTCTTCATGGTGAACTAAAAGAAGAAGTCTACATGGCTCAACCACCGGGCTACAGATAAAGCCAGGCCCAATGCTGTCTGTCAACTACACAAGGCAATTTACGGGCTGAAGCAAGCTCCAAGGGCCTGGTACGAAAAGCTAAGTACAAGCCTGATCCAATTGGACTTTGTTCAATCCAAAGCCGACTCAAGTCTTTTTTTTTATCATATGGGCTCGACTATTACAGTAGCCCTAGTCTATGTTGATGACATAGTCTTAACAGGAAGTTCAGAGACGCATTTGAAAGATGTTATTATGGCTTTGCAGGGTAAGTTTCCAATCAAAGATTTGGGTAGCTTACATTACTTCCTGGGCCTGGAAGTAAAACAAATGGATGTATCTCTTTTTCTTGGGTAAGAGAAGTATGTAACGGACTTGCTACTGAAGAACAGGATGGAGGGCCATAAACCTTCTCAAACTCCAATGGCGGCTTCGGTTTCTCTGAGTAAGGATTCCGATGACCTGTTAGCTGATCCAACAGCATATTGATCATTGGTAGGTGCTCTGCAGTATGTTACTTGGACTCGTCCTGATATTTCCTATGCAGTGAATCTTGTTTGCCAATTCATGCATCAGCCAAGGACGCATCATATGGAAGCCGCGAAGAGAATTCTTCGGTACCTAAAGGGAACAATCAATCATGGCTTGTTCATTACAAAAGGATCAACCTCTCTTACAGGCTTCTCGGATGCTGACTGGGCAGGATCCGTTGATGATCGAAGATCCACTGGAGGATATTGTATTTTTCTAGGATCCAACATAGTGTCTTGGTCTTCTCGAAAGAAAACTATTGTTGCTCGATCAAGCACGGAAGCGAAGTATAGAACGTTAGCACATACAGCGGCAGAATTAGTTTGGCTTTGTTTCCTGCTTAAGGACTTACACTTTCAGATAACAGGGATACCTAGAATTGGATGCGACAACATTAGTTCAATTAGCTTAGCATCAAATCCAGTGCAACATTCACGCATGAAGCATGTTCACATCGATTATCACTTCGTGCGAGAGCTAGTTCAGGAACGTGCATTGGTAATCACCTATGTGCATACTCTTCAACAATTAGCCGATATCTTTACAAAACCTTTAGCTGCAGCAAGATTTGTGACTCTCTGAAACAAGCTCAAGATTGCTCCCACACCCATGAGCTTGAGGGGGGATATTAGTTGTACAAGACAACTGTCATCTTAACTGTATTACTCATGTCATGTCAGATGATCACATGGATATCACATGGATCATACACGTATGATTAGATGCCATGTACATAAGTGCGTTCTGTCTATTCTAGATGTAATGTAATTGATTCAATAAAGAAGGGATACTAATCAGTCTTCTCTCATTCATTAATAGGAATTCGCCCAAAGCCAAGCGTTATTCTGGGACAACGCTCAGAAACACGGGCGATAAGCTAGTAGTTCGCCTGATCAAGCGTTATTCTGGGACTTCGTCTGATAAAACGGGGTACTAGGATCACGCCCACACACAAGCGTGCTGCTGGAGTACCGCTCAGTTGGAGCGTTATCCTAGCATGCCGCCTAAGGTTAAACGTGGTCCTAGTACTCCGCTCAGATATAACCGCTTCATTAAATGGCTAGTTTTATGTTGGTGCTGATTCGAATAACAATTGGGGTCTAGTTTCCGGAGACAGGCTAGAAGATTACTGCCATCAAGGGAAACAAAAATTAGGTTTTGTGCAGTAGATGGAGAGACAAAGTCTTCAGTGAAGTTGGCAGAGAAGTTGTGAGAAATCAGGAAGGTCTAACTTTGCTGAGATGGGTTTGTTCTTATTGTTTGAAATTGAGCCTAATTTGGGTTTGCTGATGGATTTGAAACAAGAATCTGTGGTGGTGTTGTTTAGTTTTGACCGAGAGAAAAAACATGGTGACTTGAATCTGTTGGACCACGAAGTCAGTGATGAACGAAGGAGTTGTGGTGATGAATGAAGTCAGGGGTTCATAGGGTGTGTGGTATGTTGATAGAAAATAAGAAGAGACAATGACCGTGAACAAGAAAGTATAGCTGACGAGTTTAAACATGGAAACAAGAATTAAATTTAAGGAGTCTGTGTGGATTGTTGAGTTGAGAAGAGAAAGAAGGAAATAGCAAGGTGGTGTTGTCTGCCGTAGTTGGTTATAGATTAGAAAGAAAACATGAACTGATAGTGGGTCTTTGGTGATGAATGGCTATGAGTAGTTCTGTTTGTGAATCTTTATGAACTCAAGTTGCAGGGAAGGAGTATTTGGCGTCTGAATCACCACCAAAACTCAGCCATCATCATTGCCAAATTATGCACACAAAGCGCATGATGAAATGCATCAGAGAAAGTCAGCTGGTAGAATAAGGAAGATAGAATAGGAAGGGCTGCTAGCATCTCGCCTGTAATCCCAGGCGGGGCGCTAGGACACCGCCCGTCCCATTCTACTCACACACACACTTCACACAAGTGCAAATCCTCCAGGCGCGGTGCTAGACCTTCGCCCCATCAGGCGGGACTCTGGGATACCGCCCGGCTCTCGAGCGTGGTCCTAGGATACCGTCCAAAACCAGGCGTTACGTTAAGATTCCGCCTCACATCGAGCGTTACGCTAGGAGACCGTTTCGCGCAAGCATTATTCTAGGATTCCGCCTGTCTCCACAAACGCTACGCTAGGACACCGCCCATCACCAGACACATCACTAGACCACCGCCCGACTATACATGGCTGTTCTTGAACCGGACTAGATACCAATTTTTTTAATCTTTGATGGTTTAGTCTGGTCGTTCCATTGTGGATGCCCTAAGGAGATAACAACGAGAGATATATACATAGTCCAGCTGATGACTTCCAACAGATATAAAACAATCAAATAGTATTATCCAATCAGTTGACACTGTCCTTTGAAGATTAAGAGAGTCGTTGGGTGTTATTTTAAAGAGGTTTGTGACTAAGGTATGCACAATGCACCTAATCTTATAGGCAGACAATGCCTACTAAAAAAATTTAATAAATTATAACCTCTGTGTTTAGTTTGCTTGTAAAGGAATACCGTTGTATTCCCAGAATCCCTGAATCCACCTATACTCTTATTTTTATTGTATAGAAAATTATGTATCAACGCATTGTCAGAAGAATTATAACCATAATCAATGCCCCACCTATGACTGAATTGAAATTACTATGGACCATTTGTAAAAACTTCAACGGTTAGGGAACAATGTATTGGATCCGTAAAACTGAAAAAAAAGATTATTATGGACCATTGGATGTTCGGTAGTAAAATGAACAGTTAGGGACAACCCTACCTAAACAAAAGAAGAAAATGTTCAAGGAAACCCTATATTTTTTGGTTTTACCCAAATTTTTCTACAAATAGATTACCATTTGTCTTACAACTACATCCCATTCTAGTTGCAAATTTTTTACAACACCTTCCACACCATACCATCATAAAGTTGGGCTTTAATATTTAAAGAAACATCAATGGAGCCTAATACTAATGTAACTCCACAAGCACCCAATGGTGAAAACTGTTATCCAAAGATTAAAAACGACATCGGTTTTTTCAGCGAATCAGTGGAAGAAAGAGATGGTATTTTCCAATTTTTCCAAATGTCTAACCTTTATGTTGTCGAGGGTGGGTTTTTAATGTGGGATGAGCTCATTGATGCCAAGGAAGAAATGAGCAGCCTCCGTGTTGTCACGGGGTCGGTCCTTCGTCTCGACTTTACTCCGTGCGGCACTTGACTAGAATTCCGTTACTAGGCAAGTCAGCCTCCCAAACAAAGTTTAACCAACTTTGTGTAACTACTCAAGATCAAAACTCACAAGAAACTCAAGAACGCTCAAGAACACTCAAGAACAAGAGAGAATGATTGAATGAGAGAATTA